>JARJHC010000107.1:15485352-16081828 GCA_031304145.1 Cardiospermum halicacabum | reverse complement strand
AAGCAAAAATGAATATGGGATCATCTTAAAAAAAGAGAGGATGAGTTAAAACCGTAAGAACATGACATGATTAGAAGATTATGTAAGCATGAGAAGAAACAGGTGAAGAGTGGACTCTTTTTTTAAACTTATTTTCATGTGAAAACACTAGCGTCGTTTGTGGGGAACGTACAAAAATTGATGTGACCTATCGAAGTATATGGATGGAAAGCGTAGGACAACCACAAATGATTTGAGAAGAGATTGACGAGCTTGTGGATGTGCCTGTTTGCTAAGAAGGCCCTGAAAGACAACATGAAAAAGATACATTAAGCGATCAACCATAAGAAAAGGAAGTGCACGAGATGAAGCACAAGATAGAGACAATGGAGATGGTCAACATCAGATGAGAGATTATACGGCTAGCATGTTGACCATCATAGCTTAATTTTCAACAAATAATATGAATGTCCATCAAATAATCGCATTATTCTTCTTCATATGTAATTAGAGTTCTTCGAATAAAATGAATTATGATCAAATATTGTTTAACACAGTAATAATAACCTAAGAACCGGAGCATACGAATTCAAACAAATCTTTTCATTAAAGTTATATTTCAACCAGTAACTGATCACAACACACATTTCGATTAAGTGTATCATATGTCACAGATCGACTAACTTAGTCCAGTAAGAATTGAAATGGATAAATTAAAATCAATATCAACACTACCTGCACAGATGTTATTGACAAACATACTGCACTTCCTAATCCGGTTTAAAATCAATGGGGCTTCTAGAACCACAGGTTAATGATTCATGCAACAACAGCCAATTACATACCTGGATTGAGGTGTGACAACAGAATGCCCAACGTCGATTCAACGGAACATCCCTGAAAGTGGTAACGAGCTAATCAATGGAAATTGGGGATCGAAAATTGAACAATGAAAGAAACACCGATTCACCATGGATGAGTTCATCCCAATCGACGACCCTCAACACCGAAATCGATGGAGATTGTGAGAGGATAAGCAAAACGGAAGGGAATGTTGCAACGACGGCGAAGGAGGAAGGTGATTTGGAAGGGAATAGATGACGGAGGTAGCAAGAAGCAGCGAAGGAAGAAATCAGTTCATCTGTATCATTACAACCGAAAATAGTCCAAATAGTCTGAAACCAGTTTTTTCATTCAAACTGGTTTGGGTTCACTAGGGGTAAATTGGGTATAACATATTTTTTTATTTATTATCACTTTTCTAATTAAATTATTATTTCCTTTTAGTACTAGAAGGGCAAAAAAGTCAGCACAACCTATGAAGTGCAAACAAAGTTTTGAAAGGTTTACTTTTCCAACCATTTTAGAATGAGCCCATTTTTTAAATTAATTCTTTTGATGGCCTGTTTAAAAAAAATTCCCACATATATACATACATATATATATATATATATATAATTTTTGGTATTCTATAACTTTTATTTACACGGTATAGCCCAGTTTTAAAAACTTCACAAAAATTATCTTTCATTTTTAAAAATAGCCCTTTACAGTTGTGAAGAGGGTCCTTCACAGCTTTGGGTGTGAAGGGCTATTTTTGAAAACCAATGTTTTAATGGATAAAAAATATAAATGAAACTTTTTTGGATTATTTTTTAAATTTTGAACTTTATTTTAGATCTTTTATATAATTTTTCATATATATAATTATATATATATATATTGCATAAATAAGCCTTAAATTAAAATCTTTAAATTTTTAGTCCTATATTAAATTTTATTTAAAAATAAACAAATCACAAAAGTTTTTACACCCAATAGACCAAATTGGCAATAATTGCCCTTTCTTTTTTTAAAATACATTGAAATAATTTTATTAATTCTTAATAAGGTGTAAAGTCTGATATACCCTCATGTTTAAATATTTGAATTCAGATAATGTATTCACACAATGACCCTGTCAAATTAAAAAGTAGTCCCCATCTATGTAAACAATTAAAAAACAAAATTATTCCCAAATTGAAAAAACTCTAACTTTGCATGCAACTCAAAAAACTACCAATCGTGAATTCCTTTCTCCCAATTCAATGAATCCTAATCATAATTGCACAATTCCTTCCAGCAAATAAGTCAATAATCTTCTCCAATTGCACTTCAAAAGTATGTTTCTTAAGTTTTTAGGGTTTTAGACATACTATATTTTGTATTTTATTGTGTAGCACATTTAATTGCATACTATATACATGGTTTTTATTAGTTTAGGATCCCTGTGTATAGAATAGTTGTTATTTGGAACACAATTTGTATGTACGTGTAGGATTTCATGGATTTGCGAATTTTTTTTTACAGGTGTTTCCCGGTCCTGACACCGGGAAACTGTACAGCAACTAGTCGGTTTCCCGGTCCTAAACACCGGGAAACATTATGTTGTTTTCTGGTTTTTTTGGATCGGGAAGAAGACTGGTTTTTGTACTGATTCCAGGAGTACTATACCGGGAAACCATTTTTCGGTGTTTACAGGTGTTTCTAGGTTCTTACACCGGGAAACCGTTGAAAAACTAGTCCGTTTCCCGGTCCAGCACACCAGAAAACAATATTATGCTTCCTGGTTTATCTTAACCGGGAAGCAAACAAGTTTTTGTACTGTTTCCCAATGTAATGGACTGGGAAACCACTGGGGAGTCTTCGCTTCCCGATTTTGAGGACCAGGAAACACTATGAAAGTTGGCTTGTTTCCCGGTACTTTTAATCGGGAAGCAGAGTGTTTTTCATGCTACCCGGTTGTAGAACCGGGAAACCAATCCAAATTAAAACGGTTTTCCGATCTTATTTACCGGGAAGCTACCTTTTTTATAAATTTCGGTTTACTATTTTATTGAATACTTTTAATGTTTGTTTTATTTTTTCAGGCATGGCAATTAAAAAGACCCTAGTGAAGTTCAAGGCAAAATGGGTTGATGGTGAATATAAGGATGATGAAATGTTCGTTTTGCTACTTGATACAGATATTTCATATTCTCAATTAGTACAAAAATTATATGCAAAATTGAAGATACAATCTACTTTAGATTTGACTATATATGCGTTGTCATCGGATTCTACGAGACAACGATATCAAGTTACAGACGATGAAGATTTTAATTTTGTGAAGGAGGATCATGGAGATCACATGTATCTATTTGTTGATACCATCGCAAAAGGCATGGAACATAATGAACAAGTCAATGGGAGCACTGGTCACAGAGTCAGTGACACGCATAATATGGATATTATTACTACAGCGGAAAATCATCGACCTTTTTTTTTTATCTTAATGAACCCACTGCAAATGATGTGTTTGAAGAGTTTGAGAATATTAGGGATGGTGAAAATGGAGGGAAGACTAAACCAATTCAAGTTGATGATTTGGATGATTTAGAAGAGTGTCCGGATGTTTCCTCGCAAAGTGATGAAGAAGAACCAGTTATAGCCGTTATTTCAGACGATCCGACTTGGGTATTGCCCAGTGCTAGTTGTTATTCATTCACACAAGATGTCGAATATGCACTTTATGCTCCAGTTCAGAGAAATCCACTCGAAAAAGGTGGGAGATTTTAGAAGAAGAAGGAAATGAAGATTGCAGTTGGGAAGTATGCTCTGGAGAATAAGTTCACGACCAAAATTATCCGGTCTAACAAAATTTGTTTTGAAGTGGAATGCTCAGACGAGACATGCTCTTTCGCATTTCGTGCCAGGCGAGGGTCAGGATCTTCAACATGGCACGTTACAGAGTTTAACTCGAAACATTCATGCATACCAAATACATACACTTCATACCATCATCCTGTGAAGTCCGATCTACTTGGTAATTTATACTCTACACGGGTCACTGTGGCCGACTATCGTGCTAAACATGTGCAAAATGAGGTAGATGATCGTTATCAAGTTAAGATTAAGTATAGCAAGGCATGGAGAGCCATTCAACATGCTCTAAGGTTTGCTTACGGTGATGGGATTGAATCTTATCAAATCCTTCCTGCTTACTTCAAACAGTTGAGAGCTTCTAACCTGGGCACCATTACTTTGATACACACTAAGCTTGACAACACTTTCTTATACTCATTCTTCGCTCTTGGTTCATCGATTCGTGGATTTCTATCACATGTTCGTCTTGTAGTTGCCGTCGATGCAACACATACGAAAGGTGAGTATAAAGGAATAATTATTACTACACTTGCGCAGGATGGTAAAGGTGGCATATACCCTATCGCCTTTGGGTTTGCAGATGTCGAGGATAATGCTTCATGGTGTTGGTTCTTCACGAAGTTGAGAAAAGCAATTGGAAACCCCGTTAACCTAGTCATTGTTTCAGATAGACATAAAAGTATATTTGCTGCCACAAGAAGAGTTTACCCAGGTGTTCCACATGTGATATGTTACTACCATTTGGCAAATAACATGAAGTCATTTGGCGGCAAGCGTGGAAACACAGGACGTCTAGTGAAGGCTGCTTGTTATGCTAATACGATAGAAGAATGTGATTTGCTATTGGACGATATACGTGTTGTCAGTCCAAAAATGTGTGTGAGTTAATAAAGATTGGTAAGAAAAGGTGGGCGCGGTTATATTTTGAGGAAATGAGGTATGCTATGTTGACTTCTAATATTGCTGAATCGACTAATGCAGCCATGAAGAAGCTCGACGACTACCCATAACAGCTGCAAATGAGTTTCTAAGATCAATGGTGCAATGTTGGTTTCGTGATAGGCACGAAGCGGCCCAAAAATTGACTACATCAGTAACGCCCGGGGCTATATCACACATAAATGAACTTGAAAACAATGTCAATGGTAGCAATGCAGTTCCTATTCTTGAAGGTAGGCGCAATCAAGTGACACATGGAGAGGATGTTCACGTGGTTGATTTTGAATAAATGAATGTACTTATAAGGCTTGGCAACTTGATCGTCTTCCTTACTTACATGCTGTTGTTGCATTTAGGTATTTTACTACACCTTTCTTTTATTTTATCGATTCCTATAATTTCTCATATATTTGACTTTTGGTAAATTGACATAGGTTGATGAGAGTTCACCCACATACATTATGCCATGAGTATTACATCAAAGAGTGGTGGAGAACATCATATGAACATCCTATCAATCCCATTCCTCACAAAAGAACATGGCCGCCATCTAGGAGATCGGTCCTACCGCCTATAGAGAAGCGACAGCCGGGCCGTCCAAAGGATAAAAGGATTCCCTCCAAAGGAGAACACGTTAAAACTAAAACATACGGGAGGTGTGGTGATTAGGGTCACACAAGACTCACGTGTAAGAATCCTATCAGGCGTAAAAGTGGCAATGATGCAACATCTACAACGGGTGTAGAAGGTAATACGGATCCTTCAGTTGCAGAATGTGCTGCACCAGCTAAGAAGCGACGCCGACCAGTACATTGTGGATTTTGTAAGGAAGAAGGTCATACCATTCGTAAGTGTCCTAACAAATTTGTACAAGAGCATGATATAGAGCAAGCATCAAATGGCACCGGATTGAGCCCAGACATGACACAAGGAGAGGATCACACAGATGACTCTTCGTTCGAAGAAGTACCCTCAGATCCTGAAGCGTTATCCAATTCTTAAGATAATTTCTAGTCACATACATTTAGTAGTTGTTTTTATTTTGTTTGGTGAATCTTATTTACGTTTAAGTTAAAGAAGTATTACATTTTGGAAGAACAAAATACTATTGTAAATATATTGACAAATGGGTTAGTCTATTACAGGAATTGAGGTTGTTGAAATAAAAATATATTGGTACAGCTTCCAGGTATAATACACCGGGAAGCACACTGCAGTTTTGCCTGCTTCCCGGTATGGGGCACCAGGAAGCTTCTTGGTCCTACGCACCGGAAAGCAGGCAAAAAAGCAGTGTGCTTCCTGGGACATCATACCGGGAAGCTATACCAATATTCATGCATGTCATAAATCAATTTCAATATCAATTTCCATACCAAAAAGCAGGCAAAAAACTTATTTTATGATTTTTGGAAGTAAATTTGCAATTTTTTGTTGGACAGAGACAAGCTTCCCGGTGCTGAACACCTGGAAACAGGCAAAAATGGCCTCCGGTTTCCAGGTGTAGAGGACAGGAAAACCTGTTTTCGTCCACGAAAAAATTGCATTTACTACTTTTAACATTGGGGAAAAATTAATGGGATCTATTAATCATTATGGGTCTGATTTACCACTCTCTTTTAACGATTGAAAGATCCACTATATGAAATCGTATCGAAAATGTGCTCCGGTAAAGGGACAGAGGTCGATTAAGAGTTGCGAAATCCATCCGTTTAAAATGCTTGCAACATTGGGAACAGTAAAAGGTTACAATTTAATCGTATATTGAAAATCGATCAACATTATGTTTTCTAATCTTACGTAGAAGTGCAATTTCTAGGATAAATAATCAATCCATTCACAAAGTTATCTCATAACTTATTTATTGAACCTAAATGATAATGAGACACTAAAAACATATTTTATGATTTTTACAAGTGAATTTGCAAGTTTTTGTTGGACGGAGACAGGCTTTCCTATCCTCCACACCTGGAAATCGGAGGCAATTTTTGCCTGTTTCCAGGTGTTCAACACCAGAAAGCTGTACACACCAGCTTCCCGTTGCTGAACACCTGGAAACAGGCAAAAATGGCCTCCGGTTTTCAGGTGTGGAAGACTAGATAACCTGTTTTCGTCCATGAAAAAATTGCATTTACTAGTTTTAACATTGGGGAATAATTAATGGATCTATTAATCTTTATGGGTCTGATTTATTACTCTCTTTTAACGATTGAACGATCCACTATATGAACTCATATCGAAAATGTGCTCTGATAAAGGGACGAAGGTCGATTAAGAGTTGCGAAAACCATCCATTTAACATGCTTGCAATATTGGGAACAGTAATAGGTAACATTTTAATCGCATATTGAAAATTGATCAACATTATGTTTTCTAGTCTTACGTAGGAGTGTAGTTGCTAGGATAAGTAATCAATCCATTCACAACGTTATCTCATAATTTATTTATGGAACCTAAATGATAAGGGGACACTAAAACCTTATTTTATGATTTTTAGAAGAGAATTTGCAATTTTTTGTTGGACAGAGACAGGCTTACCAGTCCTGCACACCTGGAAACCGGAGGCCATTTTTGCCTGTTTTCAGGTGTTCAGCAGCGGGAAGCTGTATACACCTTACAGCTTCCCGTTGCTGAACACCTGAAAACAGGCAAATGGCCTTCGGTTTCCAGGAGTGGATGACTGGGAAACCTGTTTTCGTCCACGAAAAAATTATTTTTACTAGTTTTAACATTGGGGAATAATTTATGGGATCTATTAATCATTATAGGTCTGATTTACCACTCTCTTTTAAAGATTGAACGATCCACTATATGAAATCGTATCGAAAATGTGCTCCGATAAAGGGACGGAGGTAGATTAAGAGTAGCGAAAACCATCCATTTAACATGCTTGCAACATTGGGAACAGTAATATGTAACATTTTAATCGCATATTGAAAATCTATCAACATTATGTTTTCTAGTCTTACGTAGGAGAGTAGTTTCTAGGATAAGTAATCAATCCATTCACAACGCTATCTCATAACTTATTTTATCGAACCTAAATGATAATGGGACACTAAAAACATATTTTATGATTTTTAGAAGTGAATTTATAATTTTTTGTTGGACACAGACAGGCTTCCCGTTCTTCCACACCTGGAAACCGGAGGCCATTTGTGCCTATTTCAAGGTGTTCAGCACCGGGAAGCTGGTAGCTTCCCGGTGCTGAACACCTAGAAACAGGCAAAAATGGCCTCTGGTTTCAAGGTGCGGAGGACAGGGAAACTTGTCTTCGTCCACGAAAAAATTGCATTTACTAGATTTAACATTGGGGAATAATTGATGGGATCTATTAATCTTTATGGGTTTTATTTATCACTCTCTTTTAACGATTGAACGATCCACTATATGAAATTGTATCGAAAATGTGCTCAGATAAAGGGACGGAGACCATTCATTTAACATGCTTGCAACATTGGGAACCGTAATAGGTAACATTTTAATCGCATATTGAAAATCGATCAACATTATGTTTTCTAGTCTTACGTAGGAGTGTAGTTTCTAGGATAAGCAATCAATACATTCACAACATTATCTCATAACTTATTTATGGAACCTAAATGATAAGGGGACACTAAAAGCTTATTTTATGATTTTTAGAAGAGAATTTGCAATTTTTTGTTGGACAGAGACAGGCTTCCTGGTCCTCCACACCTGTAAACCTGAGGCCACTTTTGCCTATTTCCAGGTGTTCAACAGCGGGAAGCTGTATACACCATACAGCTTCCCGTTGCTGAACACCTGAAAACAGGCAAATGGCCTCCGGTTTCCGGGAGTGGAGGACCGAGAATCCTGTTTTCGTCCACGAAAAAATTACATTTACTAGTTTTAACATTGGGGAATAATTTATGGGATCTATTAATCATTCTGGGTCTGATTTACCACTCTCTTTTAAAGATTGAACGATCCACTATATGAAATCGTATTGAAAATGTGCTCCGATAAAGGGACGGAGGTCGATTAAGAGTAGCGAAAACCATCCCTTTAACATGCTTGCAACATTGGGAACAGTAATATGTAACATTTTAATCGCATATTGAAAATTGATCAACATTATGTTTTCTAGTCTTACGTAGGAGAGTAGTTTCTAAGATATGTAATCAATCCATTCACAATGCTATCTCATAACTTATTTTATGGAACCTAAATGATAAGGGACACTAAAAACTTATTTTATGATTTTTAGAAGTGAATTTGCAATTTTTTCTTGGATGGAAACAGGCTTCCCGGTCCTCCACACCTGGAAACCGGAGGCCATTTTTGCCTGTTTCAAGGTGTTCAGCACCGGGAAGCTGTATACACCAGCTTCCCGGTGCTGAACATCTGGAAATAGGCAAAAATGGCCTCCGGTTTCAAGGTGTGGAGGACCGGGAAACTTGTCTTCGTCCACGAAAAAATTGCATTTACTAGATTTAACATTAGGGAATAATTAATGGGATATATTAATCTTTATGGGTTTTATTTATCACTCTCTTTTAACGATTGAACGATCCAGTATATGAAATCGTATAGAAAATATGCTCCGATAAAGGGACGGAGGTCGATTAAGAGTTGCGAAAACCATCCATTTAACATGCTTGCAACATTGGGAACAGTAATAGTTAAGATTTTAATCGCATATTGAAAATCGATCAACATTATATTTTCTACTCTTACGTAGGAGTGTAGTTTCTAGGATAAGTAATCAATCCATTCACAACGTTTTCTCATAACTTATTTATGGAACCTAAATGATAAGGGGACCCTAAAAGCTTATTTTATGATTTTTAGAAGTGAATTTGCAATTTTTTGTTGGCCGGAGACAGGCTTCCCGGTCCTCCACACCTGGAAATCAGAGGCCATTTTTGCTTGTTTTCAGGTATTCAATAGCGGGAAGCTGTATACACCATACAGCTTCCAGTTGCTGAACACCTTGATACAGGCAAATGGCCTCTGGTTTCCAGGAGTGGACGACCGGGAAACTTGTTTTCGTCCACGAAAAAATAACATTTACTAGTTTTAACATTGGGGAATAATTAATGGGATCTATTAATCATTATGGGTCTGATTTACCACTCTCTTTTAAAGGTTGAACGATCCACTATATGAAATCGTATCGAAAATGTGCTTCGATCAAGGGACGGAGGTCGATTAAGAGTAGCGAAAACCATCCATTAAACATGCTTGCAACATTGGGAACAGTAATATGTAACATTTTAAATGCATATTGAAAATCGATCATTATTATGTTTTCTAGTCTTACGTAGGAGTGTAGTTTCTAGGATAAGTAATCAATCCATTCACAACGTTATCTCATAACTTATTTATAGAACCTAAATGATAAGGGGACACTAAAAGCTTATTTTATGATTTTTAGAAGTGAATTTGTAATTTTTTGTTGGATGGAGACAAGCTTCGTCGTCCTCCACACCAGGAAACCGGATGCCATTTTTACCTGTTTCTAGGTGTTCAGCACCAGGAAGCTGTATATACAGCTTCGCGGTGCTAAACACCTGGAAACAGGCAAAAATGGTTTTCAGTTTCCAGGTGTGGAGGACCAGGAAACCTGTCTTCGTCCACGAAAAAATTGCATTCACTAGTTTTAACATTGGGGAATAATTAATGGGATCTATTAATCATTATGGGTCTGATTTACGACTCTATTTTAACAATTGAACGATCCACTACATGAAATCGTATCGAAAATGTGCTCCGATAAAGGGATGGAGGTCGATTAAGAGTTGCGAAAACCATCCATTTAACATGCTTACAACATTGGGAACTGTAATAGGCAACATTTAAATCGCATATTGAAAATCGATCAACATTATGTTTTCTACTCTTACGTAGGAGTGTAGTTTCTAGGATAAGTAATCAATCCATTCACAACGTTTTCTCATAACTTATTTATGGAACATAAATGATAAGGGGACCCTAAAATCTTATTTTATGATTTTTAGAAGTGAATTTGCAATTTTTTATTGCCTGGAGACAGGCTTACTGGTCCTCTACACCTGGAAACCGGAAGCCATTTTTGCCTATTTCTAGGTGTTTTGCCCCGGGAAGCTGTATACACCAGCTTCCCGGTGCTGAACACCTGGAAACAGGTAAAACTTGCCTCCGGTTTCCAGGTGTGGAGAACCGGGAAACTTGTCTTCGTCCACGAAAAAATTGCATTTACTTGTTTTAACATTGGGGAATAATTAATGGGATCTATTAATTATTGTGGGCCTGATTTACCACTCTCTTTTAACGATTGAACGATCCACTATATGAAATCGTATCGAAAATGTGCTCCAATAAAGAGACGGAGGTCGATTAAGAGTTGCGAAAACCATCCATTGAACATGCTTGCAACATTGGGAATATTAATAGGTAACATTTTAATCGCATATTGAAAATCGATCAACATTATGTTTTCTAGTCTTACGTAGGAGTGTAGTTTCTAGGATAAGTAATCAATTCATTCACAACGTTATCTCATAACTTATTTATGGAACCTAAATGATAAGGGGACACTAAAAGCTTATTTTATGATTTTTAGAAGAGAATTTGCAATTTTTTGTTGGACAGAGACAGACTTCCCGGTCCTCCGCACCTGGAACTTGGAAGCCATTTTTGCCTGTTTCCAGGTGTTCAGCACCGGGAAGTTGTATACACCAGCTTCCCGGTGTTGGACACCAGGAAACATGTAAAAATGGCCTCCGGTTTCCAGTTGTGGAGGACCGGAAAACCTGTCTTCGTCCACGAAAAAATTGCATTTACTAGTTTTAATATTGTGGAATAATTAATGGGATCTATTAATCATTATGGGTCTGATTTAGCACTCTCTTTTAACGATTGAACGATCCACTATATGAAATCTTATCCAAAATCTGCTCTAATAAAGGGACGTTGGTCGATTACGAGTTGCGAAAACCATCCATTTAACATGCTTGCAACATTGGGAATAGTAATAGGTAACATTTTAATCGCATATTAAAAATCGATCAACATTATGTTTTCTAGTCTTACGTAGGAGAGTAGTTTCTTGGATAAGTAATCAATCCGTTCACAACGTTATCTCATAACTTATTTATGGAATCTAAATGATCACGGGACACTAAAAACTTATTTTATGATTTTTATAAGTGAATTTACAATTTTTTGTTGGACGGAGACAGGCTTCCCGGTCCTCCACACCTGGAAACCGGAGGCCATTTTTGCCTATTTCCAGGTGTTCAGCAACAGGAATCTGTATACACCAGCTTCCCGGTGCTGAACACCTGGAAACAGGCAAAAATGGCCTCCAGTTTCCACGTGTGGAGGACCGGGAAACCTGTTTTCATACATTATTACCGCAAAACTCGAAGGCATTTTTGCCTTTTTTTCAGGTGTTCAACACCTGAAAAGCTGGTTCCCTGTGAATATTTAACTTGTTATACATTTATCTTATATCACGCATTTATATAATTATTAGTAATCAGGATATCAATCTATAATATAAAATTCCATTAAAATACGAATATAATGTCAACATTTTAAAACTACACTTGGCTATTCAGTAGCCGGATCGCCCTCAACCAAATGCTCATATATACTGTAGGTAATCTTTTTCCGTATCAAATGTGCATCTTCGATCGTTTTTCCAAATGTCCATGCAGCTTTCCTAGTCCAAAGGTTGTGTACGTACATACATACATAGGCACCACAAGAAGTTCTGCAAAACAAAAGAAAAAAAATCAACCATAAAACTATATACGAAAGAGCCATAATGTTGTATCAAAGGGACTTAGGAGGTGTTCCACTAACCCATTAGGCTGAATCGGCAATCCTACGGCTTCTCAAACCACCGGCGTATGCATAGTCACTTCTGCGCTTAGCTTCTTCACCATCTTATTCAAGAAGGTAACAAACTCCCTCAAGTGACGCATGACTGTATTGGCCTTAGGAGCGAGAGAGTCAAGAACAAGTATCTCTTTTCGCTTTATGGATACTACGCATACAATCTAGTGGTTTCCATGAATATGGCTTGGGAAGATAACATGATTATGAAATACATTTATGCAGTTAGCTTTCAAATAGTTCTTAAAAAAATACTATTATTTAAAAAGTGTACAATTAGCTTTCCATGTGAACTTACATGATCAACCTGACTCCAAGCAGCATTTAGCTCATTCTCCGCTAAATCACTAGCAACGTCCATAAAGAACGGTCTAATGTCTTCCTCATCGTTGTTCCTTTGCTTTTGCAACATTAAAGTCTGAAAATAATAACAAAATATACAATTATGGAAAACCATTTTAACCATCAATACAAGTTTCTTATTAAAAATAGTTGTTGACTTACAAAAATGGTGCATTTTATTACTGTCATGTCTTTCCTCTTGCCATGTAGGTGTTCGTACATGTAACTAATCAATTGATTGATTCCATTGGTACTAAACCAACAAACCGGATCTAGTATCGTTCTGAGGTAGGTGGGCCATACCGTTCCTCCTTCGGGTATCATGTCTCTCTTGAAAATAGGTTTAAAATTAACACTCCATAAAATTCAATACTAAATAAAAATTAACACAAAGACTTACGTTCTTCTGGAATCAGGCGATATAAAATCTTCGAACCCATCTAGGACCTCAGGAATAGTGGCTATGCCGTGAAAACTCTCACCCTGAATGATTTCACCAAGAGCTACATGACCCTTTGGTAATGAAGTTGACCTAGAAGGCACTGGCTTTTTAGGCTTTGTTGACTTTTTTGCCTTCTTCGCCTTCTTTGTAGATCCATCATCGTCAATCAATATATGTACATCTTTACGACCTCTTTTTCCTTTCCTCTAAAACACAAAAATATTGCAAAAATATTTCACCCTCATCATTTCCATCTTCTTCATTCTTCTTCTCTTGACTTTCCTCTTCTTTCTTGTCCTCCTCTTCATCTTCTTCCTCATTCTGTTTATCTTCCTCTTCTTTCTTGTCTTCCTGTTTATCTTCTTCCTCTTCACCTTCTTCCTCGTTATTTTCATCTTTCTCTTCTTTTTTGCCCTCAATCTCTTCATCTACTTTCTCATTCTTCTCTTCCTATTTTTCCTTCTCATCTTCATTTTTCTGTATCTCTTCGGTCTCCATTTCTTCCATACGAACATCAGCGGTAGACTGAATTTGAGAACGCTGACTAAGAATGAATCTTTCCCCTCCATTCTCTTCTTCTTATTCTTCTTCTTCTTCTCCTTCTCCTTCTGTATCTTCATCATTTTCCGTCTCATCCTCATATTCTCCTTCTTCTTCATCATCATCCACTACCTCAACTTTTTCTTCATTTACAGATGGCTCATTCCTTGACTTTCTCCTCATCTCCCTCATCTGCTCTTCCTCTTCATCATCTGCGCTTTCATCAATATCTGTCAGGTATTCACATCCATATGTAAGCATAACAATAAAATGAGTATTTCATTTTTTTTAAATACGTGTTTCCCGGCGTCTCACACCGGGAAACACTTTAAATTATGCTTCCAAGTTATGAACACCGGGAAGCAACATTGAATTTCAACAGTTTCCCGGTGTTCCAAACCTGGAACTTGTAGATTAAAAATGCTTTCCCGTCTGAAGACCGGGAAGCTAACTAAAATTTAAAGTGTTTCCCGGTGTTAGACACCGGGTAACACCTGTTTAAAAAAAAAATGAAATGCTTAAAAAAAATTGAGATTAATATCAAATCATACCAAAAATGCTTAAAAGAAAATTTAAATCAATATCGCATTATACCTAAAAATGCTTAAATAAATTTAAATCAATATCGCATAATACCTAAAATGCTAAAATAAATTTAAATCAATATGGGATAATACCTTTTTTATGGTGAAGCGTTTTTTTCACCAATGCTTCTAACCTTCCAATTCTTGTTCTTTTGTCCTCGACTTTGGCAAGGATTTTGGTCAGCAAGCTAATGATGTTTTTATCTTCTTCACCAACACCTCTAACATCATGTTCTTCATTTTTGATATCGCGCTGACGACCAACATCTGCCATTTGATCTTCCTCAACTACCTGCACATTCAACACCATTGATTAATTCCTAAATAACAAATTAACTTTTACACCCTAATAAACACGAAAACTGATAAAAATTAACCACATCTTCAGCGTTCAGATGTCTGGGAAATTGATCATCATCAATCTCCTGATCATCGACTCCTAATGTAGCAGGATCAGCTGATTTTGCTCCTAATTCAGTTTCAAGTGCTGAAATGTAATACGACCTCTTCTTCTCTTCAAGTGTGGGCTCAAGTTTTCCCTTCCCGAGGTCAATTACCTAAACCATTAGAAATACTAATACTGTTAAATAAACGTATATGAATGGTATTTAAACTAAATTAATCTTACACACATTATTGAGGAAGTCATTTGAATCTTTGCTTGAATAATCCCTAATTCTCCACTTGAGACATCTAGGACTCTTCGGGACTTTCTTATCCACTTGAGCTTTCAAGAACTCCTTCATATTTGGTGATAACTCCAACAGCCATCACTACATGTTAATATGAATTCAAGTTATATTTATCCAAATAATAATCAAATAAAAATAGAAATGCTTACCACTATTGTCCACAGACAACCGTAAAAGTTGAAGGTCTTCACAGCATGTGGCTTGCCTTGAAGACAATTCCTAAGCCCATGTATGGTGTAGGAATAAGATAATGTCCCCCAAGAAAACCGGTAAAACCGTTCCTGATCCTCCACCATATGCCATAGTAGTTTCTTCATGGGCCTTTTCCCTTCCAGACCCATCAAGAACTTCTCCACGAAGATTGCATAGCATATCTTCAATGCATCCACTCTATTCATATCTTCTGTATGTTGCATCCTAAACCAGGACATTATCTCTGCTACATGTTGATTTGGCTGATGATGAATGAACCGATTGTAAACCGAATTCAAGTCTTCGGGTCCTCTATTTACTTTCATTAACCTATTCGATACCTACCCAAACTTTAACCCGGTAATCAAAGCAAATTCTTCTTTGCCAAACCGGAAAGCCTTGTTGCGTATTCCAAACCATAGCTCTTCAAGTTTGCAATTTTTCTCCTCCAACTCCTTAGAAATAACTCGAAGGATGAAATTGCCTGGATAAGCACCCTTTCTCTGATGAATATGAAGGAACTGAGTGAATGGTCCATTTTTCCATTCATCCACTATATTGAATTCCCCCAACATAGATTCAATAAGGTTCATAATGGATGGCTGCCCATACGTGTTGAGCTTTGCCTCTGAGAAGTCCCTCTCTAGGTACTTAAAATACCTCTCGTCTTTGAAATGAATTTTTTTTGGAGCATCCTGAAAAACAAAACAAAACAAAATATTTAAAATTAAACCAAATAGATAATATAACTTCCAAATAGATCATATAAAGGCTTAGAAATGTCAACAAAACACGATTAAAAAAATATAGCTTCTCGGTGTCACACACCGGGAAGCTCTTATAATATCAAGTATGCTTCCCGGTAAATGACACCGGGAAGCTATATTTCCAGTGTGCTTCCCGGTATTATGACCGAGAAGCCGTTGTAATTTGAGCATGCTTCCCGGTGATTGAAACCTGGAAGAAGTTTCAATCACCAGAAAGCATGCTCAAATTACAACGGCTTCCCGGTCATAATACCGGGAAGCACACTGGAAATATAGCTTCCCGGTGTCAAATACCGGGAAACTCTTATAATATCAAGCATGCTTCCTAATCATAATACCGGGAAGCACACTGGAAATATAGCTTCCCGGTGTCAAATACCGGGAAACTCTTATAATATCAAGCATGCTTCCCGGTGTATGACACCGGGAAGATATATTTCCAGTGTGCCTCCCGGTATTATGACCAGGAAGCCGTTGTAATTGGAGCATGTTTCCCGGTGTTTGAAACCTGGAAGCCTTTACAACTGCTTCCAGGTTTCAAACACCGGGAAGTATGCTCACATTACAACGGCTTCTCGGTCTTAATACCGGGAAGCACACTGGAAATATAGCTTCCCGGTGTCATTTACCGGGAAGCATACTTGATATTATAAGAGCTTCCCGGTGTATGACACCGGAAAACACAAATGAAGTCGACCAAAAAAACGACTACCCGTTTAAACTAAACTAAATTAACATCTTAACAATCAAAACACAAAACCTATAGACATTACAATAACAAACTCAAACCCTTATCACCATTTCATTACAAAATCCCAACCACACTAACAAATAACAAAACCCAACTACTTATCATCATTTCATTACAAAATCAAACTATTAACATCAATTTCCCCATGTGTAGCATTCTATAATACAAATATCTAACGTAAACCTAATTCGACAAAAAACCCGACGTTAAAACCATAGAAACCAACATTTACTTTTGCCTTCGTTGTCGCCGCCGGTCTTTTCGTACCCTTACCCACTTGATTCGACTTCACGGCTCCTTTAGATATTTCGGCGGTGCTAGTTGCCCTTGTCTTCTTGGGTAACGACTTCTTCCCCATTTCAAATTCTTACAACTAACGGAGATGTCTCGGCGGCGAATGACGATGGTTGAGAAGAAGAACAACTGGGATGATGATTTGCAGCGAGAATGATAGTTAGAGAAGAAGAACAAGAGATGATGACAATCGATTGCCCTAAGATTCGAAACGAAAGGTAAAGATAGAGAAGAAGAACAAGCGATATACACTAAGGTAAATATCGAGATTAATGGTTGAAGAAGAATAACAGGAAGTGTTGAAGTTGATTTCGTTTAGCAATGGAGGTGTGGAAGCTGTGAAGTAGAGAAAACGTTTGCTTTGTTCTGTTCTAACGGTCGATAGGCAATAAGGGTATTTTGGGGATTCTATATATTTAATATTTATTATTTTTATATTTATTTTATTCTAAATTTATTTTTATATTTATTTAATAATTTGGATAGTAAAATCATTTTGGTCTATTGGATGTAAAAGTTTCATCAATTGTTTATTTTTGTCGTAAATTTAATATTGGGCTAGAAGAAATCTTTTCAAAAATTTTTGACCCAAAAGTGAGAATTATCGATATAGAGGTATATATATATATATATATATATATATATATATATATATATATATATATATAATAAAAGATTACTAACAGTTTGTCACGTAGGTAAAGTAACAGGGATCTGAGTACATATGGTCTCTTCGGTGCGAAAATCCTTCTGTGCACTCTGTGGGTTGACTTAGTACGAGGGGCTGAAAGGTGTAAATATTCTCGCGATGTGGGGCATGACAAATTGTGGTTAGCATCGGCCAGATGGGTATTCTTGCGAATCGGAGCCAAGGCTAGTGGTGGCCAGGTGAGCGTTCGTGCGAAAGCGCTTAGCAAATGTTGGATTTGACTTTTAGTAACATATTTGTCCACAACAGTTTAGTACTGCAACGGCAGCGGATGCATGGTGCATGAAATATGTACCAATCTTCAACTCTTCCAAGGCTATTTGCTTTTCTGTCTACCCGATCCAGAAATTGTATTAGTCAACTCATAATATTTCGTCTCAACTCGTCCATGGTATTTGGCCATTTTCAGGTGTAACGCATTATGATTCATCGCTCCGAATCGTACGTAGCTCCACACGTGTGTGGGACGGAATTAGCTAGCCTGGGGGGCTATTTAAAAATGATAAAATTGGTACACCGTATAGCTGGTTCTGGCCCCGTCTGTACAAAGGAGCATGCTAGCCTTTTATGCAAAGAAGCTTGCTATCCTGTTGGCTATTCAAAGCTGTGAAGTTTGGTACAAATTGGAGCCGGTTTTGGGTTTTTTTTTTTTTTTTTTTTTTATAAACAAGCGTGCTAGCCTTTGGGCTATTCAAATCTGTGAAAATTGGTACTAAATGAAGCTGGTTTCGGCCCTTTTTGTACAAAGGAGCTTGTTAGTATGTGGATTGTACAAAGCGGTGAGTGTTTGGATAAGTAATAGTAATTTTTCAAATAGGTTTTGCGGGTTTTGAAAAATTCGTACTTCATATAAAAAATTTCATACCTTGTACCGAAGACAATCTCGGTCAGTTGGGTATATGTAGGTAAAAAGGGTACACAAATGTAGAAGGAAAGAAAGATAGAAAAGAGTTAGGAAAAATAAAATGTAGTACGAGACTATAGCTGACCTGCAGATTAGAATTCTCGGAAGGGGAAGGTTTCATTCCTTGTAGTTTTCTAGGTGTATGGCATCCAGGGTTTGCAACCTTCCTTCCCATAATATTTTATAGTTTGTAGGCTTCTCTGTCTATTGTTTCTGTTATAGGGTAGGGTCCTTCATAGTTTGTGCTAGTTTTTCGTCTCCCTCACCTTGGTATTTTTGAAGACACTTCTCAGACCTTTTCTCCAGACTTGAACTTTCAAATATGTACTTGCTTGGAATAATAGCATTCGAGTGTCTGATAATAGGATTCTACTCTTAATGTTGCACTTTGGGTCTCTCTTCGCATGTATTTCGCCTAACTCGTTGCATCTCTAATATGCTAGGGTTTCAAACTTTATCAATATTAATCAAAACAGTCAATACTAATCAAGTTTCTAACTTTTCTAATTTGACGTAATATAATATTACAGATATCGTAGCAAAAGGATTGTATTTGATTTACATATTATAAGTTCAATGAATTCAAGTATAATCTAAGCTAAGAATGATCTAGTTGACAATTGTAATAAAATCAACAAGAAATAAAGTCAAACTTACAGATTAGCAAAATATTATGAAGTGAGTCTAATTTAATCCTCGTTTCACTCATTTGAATCTTGATAATTTTCTAAAGCATTTCATTAAACACTTATACACTATAATGTAACAATGGATTTCTCAATATTAACATAATATTCACTCAAATAATTATATCAATATATCTTCTACAACCACTCATATGTCTGTAATATGATTCAGAAGTTCCATTCATCACAAATCTAAAATAGAGATGATAAAAAATCGCTATGTCTAGTATCAATTCAATCACTCATTTTTCTTAAACCTAATAATGAAATTACTATGTCTAGTTTCATTCAATATCAAACTTATGCATCAATACTCTTCAATTGAATTAATCATTTAAACACAAAAACATGTTATATTCAAGAGATCACCATTAAAGCACTTGAAAAGTAATAAAATCACAACATATCCTTAGATCCATAGGATTCAATCACAACAAGTTTAGCCTACCATCTCGGCAAGAGGCTCGAGTTCAGTTTTCTTATTGAGATACTGACATGTATCTTGGCAACAACCTCGGGAACAACTCGATAGCATTCTCTGTTTCTACTTTCTCTATGAGATGCCTAATTGCATCTCAACAAGTATAGCGGATGAGCTCAACAATTTATGAAAAAAATACCGATTACAAGCTTCATCAAGTTCCTATCTCGGCATCTTCTTTCACAAGCTCGGAATCTTCTAAACTAGCTTAATTTTGCCTCTTTTAAAATTCTTTACAAAACCTTCATTTAAAGTATCTTAAATATATGCCATGCATACACTGAATCATGCCAAAATTATCATAAAATATAGCGACTTTTCGAGTTTATCAATCTATTTTTACTTTCAGTGCTAATGGTGGATCTGATAGTTTGAAATTGTACTTTGGTTATAAGCATTAGATTGAAACCTTAGGCTAAGGCGAATGGGGTTTCACTGGTGGCTCTTTAGGTTTTCAAAAAATACACCAATCACAAGGCATGGATGCATTCGTTCCACTTGGTTATCACTATATTGACATTTTTTCTTGAGTGCATTTATTATAGTCTTTTTGGTGGATTTGACTTGTCCAACATTGGCAGAATCGGTTGAAGTTCCTTGAGCTAAATTCGATCCTTTTTTAATTTTATTTCTCTTGGTATGCCAAATTGACATATGATATTGGTTTGCATAAAGTCGATGACTTTTTGTATTTGATGCAGCTGAGTGGGATTAATTTTGCTCATTTTATGAAGTAATTTGTGGCTAATAGAAGGTATTCATTGCCGAAGGGAATTTTCGAAAACTTCCCCACAATTTTCATCTCTCATCAGGTAAAGTTGTAATGTCTTGAATTTAGTCCTAGAGATTTTTCGGGATTACAAGTCAATTTTGACTTTTTGGTCAACAATCAATCTAGGAGTAAAATTGTAATTAGAGACGATTGAACAGAAACATATGGTTAAATACATCAACAGAAAGGTTTCCAAAAGTATTTTCTAACTTAGATTTTAAATAAAAAATGAAATTTGAAAAAAAAAAATTAAGAAACATTTTAAATTAGATTGAGATAGTGTTGGTTCAGTTGGATTTAATTATTTAAAAAGAGTCCAAGACTACTTCGATATTAAGCCTATTTTGAAAATCTCAAAACCCAACTTGCTCTCATTTGTTGCACTTTTAGCAAAACTATCGAAATAAAATAATTCACATTATCTCTCAAGCTAAAACACAATCCCACTCTTCCAAAATTTTCAACTCTCAATGGGCTAAGGTTCTATGATGGTGGTTGTGCTTATTTGGAAAAAAAATGACTAATCTCATTCTTGTGCTTATACATCGATAAGTGATTAAACCCTAACTCTTGAGATGTCGTAGTTTGGAATTTTATTTTTAATAGACTAGTGATGTAAGAACTTCAATTGCATCTTCTAATGATATTGTTTTTATGTTTCCGGTCTGTAGGGTTACCCGTGAGTCTCTAGTTAGTATAAATTTAGAAAACTCTAGGTTAATGGTTTAGGAAAAATGATGATTGTAAGGTGTTCGATGAATTGTTTGAATGATTGTTTTTTTTAGATGAAGTGGGTGCCGAAGGAGACTGTCTGCAAACAGCTTAGTTTTTTTTTTTCAAAAGACAGATTAGTAAATCTCATTTTATATTCCATATCATATATTGTTGATTATTTTGTGTATTGATGCATTAAATAAAAAAAAAAAACATGTCTGCATTAATATTGAATCTTACATACTACTGAATAGACTCTTTGATGAGGTTTCATTTAATTAATTATTAATTAAATTGGTTGATGTTTGATGTGTGTGTTATGGTATTGATGTTCATGTTTCAGAACTGTTTGTTGTAACCTATCTAGATTAGCTTTAAACACAAAGTTCATACATTATGGTGTTACTAATCTTATATTGAGATAATTGAATGTGGAAGTAATACCCTTTAAGTTGAGTTGACAATAATGTTTAAATTCACTAGAATGGCCTCTAGTATATTATTAGATTAAAAGAATGATTAATACTCGAATTGATTATGTGGAATCACCTAATATATATAGATTTCTCTTATCTGAAATTGATATAAAGATGGAGTGGCATGTCATTAGGGAAAATCCATGATATCTACGCATATTGGATCATTGGTCAACTTGGTTTATGTAACCAACATTGAAACTTTAGTAGCGACTCCTATGGGGTATGACGGTACCACCGCCTGCAGGCATATTATTATTGTTTCCTCTTCTGGCCTTATTATTTGGCTTCGGCCTTATTGTTCCAATTTCGATATCGCAACTAGATTTTGGGTAGTCATTAAAGAATTGGTACATCAATTGTATGCTTTTTTTTATTATTATTGTGCTTTGTGAAGTATTGATTGATAATGACTTGTAATTAAACCCACTTAATATATAACTGAGTAAATAGGATCTAATCAAGTATAAATTGACCTTGGGGAATGGTAAGATGGCTTTGGGAATCACTGAAAACCTTGAACATAACTGAACTAGGTGGTTTCGGGTGGCTTTGCTCTGTTTTTCCATGATATGTATGTTTGGCAACTTGACCAGCATCTTGATCAGGCACATGAAGGCGCATGACAAGACGTAGAAGACTCTCAGTATATCCCTGGGCGGCTTGGTCTTACGAGTCAATACGCGAGTCAAGGTACTCTCAGTACCATTTTCTGCTATTCGGCCAGCGACATAGTTCTCTTGACCAAGAAGCCGACTAAGATGAGAACAGTCTCAGTATAGTTTTTTATGACTTGACAGGTGGCTTGGTCTCCTCCACCAAGTAGTGGACTAAGGCGGTGAATACTTATTCACGGTCCCAATATTTTTTTAAATTTAATAATGTGAATATTTTTTTGTTATTGAACAATGTTTGATAGAACCTAAGTGCCTTTCTGTCTCGATAACACACATACTTAAATGTTAATAAGATGCATCTGTATATGAATGTTGGAGCATGAGTTTGTTAATCAGACATCAATAGTCTAATGTTTCTTTTCTTCCATTTTTGTTTTTTCCTTTTATATGAAATGTGAACCCTTTTTGTTTTGTTCTTCTATATGAAATGTGATAGGTGATCGAGCAGGTCAAAACATATAGCATCACATTGAGCATCATCGGAGATCATCACTTTTTTTTATTCTTGTTCTTTCAAAGTATTACAAAGTGTTGATATCATTATGATCACAATTTAGTTGTGAAGTAGTCTATATAGAACCTGATGTTCTGCCTTTATCTGTAACACCCGAACCTCCGTCCCGACAGAAAGGGAACGTGGAGACCGGATGTCACATGCGGAGACAAATACAAACATACAAATAATAAATAAATAGATATACAAATCATACTCAAATCTGAATGACAGTTCTTATAAATCCTAATTCAAATGGTTCGAAAACAAATCCAAGATCAAATAGTAGTTCGACTACAAGTTCCCAATGAAAGAAAAAATCACATAAAAATATCCCAAAAGTACTTAATCTGAAAATTAATCCAAAACATAGTGTAGCGGGTTCAAATACAAAATAAGTCTAGCAACAATGAAACAGAAATGCAATCCAAGTATTAAAAGGATGTCATGTGATGCTCGATGCTAGTGATATCCTGCTATCCCACCTGTCTGTCTGAACTCAGCAAATTCCATTCCCAAAAAGGGTTCAAAATATACAAAAACAAAAAGGAAAACAACAAAGGGTAAGACTATTGATGTCTAGTTAGTAAGCCAATGCCCAACAAACACATACAAATGCGTCTTATTAACAAAATAGTATGCCACAGACAAATGCAGGTTAGTGAACAACCAAAAGGGTACAAACAGAAGCAAACAAGTTTATTATCAAACAAGTTATCCCAAATAAAATCTCCTTTAAGTGATCTAGGATAAGTGATTACATATTATTTCAACAGATATCAAATTATTTTCAGAGGGAAGACTGATACCAAATTAGGAGTTCGGTATGCAATCCGGAAGGCTATTCAGTCAGAGAGTATTACCAGACTTACCGAATTGTAATTCGGTAGACATTCTGGTAAGCTATTCGGTCAGAGAGTAATTATACGAATCCAAGGAAAGTTTAAGTGACAGTTCGGTTCCTATTCCAGTATGAAGCTCGGTCAGAGAGTTTCAAGTCTCTCAGACATGCCGAATTGTAATTCGGTACCTAGCTCGGTGAAGAGTTCAGTCAGAGAGGATGAACAGTCTTCGGAGGTTCATACTGAACTACAGTCAGTAAGTAATTTGTCCAGAGAGTGAATCTAGTGATCTCAAGTCTGACCGAATTGTATTTTGGTAACCAGCTCGGTAAGGAGTTCGTCCAGAGACCATCCTACGTCCAGTTTTCAGTTTTTAAGTGACAATCGGGTAACTAGTCCGGTAAACAGTCCAGTTACGGACCCTGGGCACAATTTTTAGCCTAATTCCAATTATGTCAATCGCCAATCAAAGTCTAGCTATCCAAATGGGTCTAATCCTAACACTTACAGTCAGTTAGGAGTCACAAATAATACTACCCAAAGTTAGAACCCAAAAAAAAACAACTAGTATCAGCACGAATCAAACCAAAACATATCCAACACATAACCAGAAGCAGAAGCGTATTATTATCACAGAGTTTCAGATTACCCAATTATTTAGGTGTTTAACTTACCAGGCCTGTCCTTAGTTTAGTAACAAAATCGGGAACAGAAATAGACAGATAGGGTTAAACCCTCTGAGGTGGATCAAAGATCCCAAAAGTGATGTCGTCGCATCCAGACAGTGAGCAAAGCTTCAGAAGTGATGCCGTCGTATCCAGAAAGTGGTTGGCAATCAAGGCCATATACGCTTTCGCGCATCGATGTATACATCTAGTTTTCCCCAACAGCATGCTGGTCTTATCGTATTAACCTTAGGACAGGACTTAAGCAGATTACAGAATTTAATTTACAGATTACAGACATATAGCAGACAGATATGGACACTAATTCACATGTCCGATCAAGAATAGATAATACGGCAACAAAAATACCCAAATAGTTTATATCAAATGCAGCAATTTAAGCTATTCCAAATCAGAATTCATCTTGTATAAATTTAGTCAATTTACATACAATCAAACAAACAAAACATACAAACGTGGGGGTGTAAACACGGCTACTAACCTTATTCGCTAATCCAAACTCCACCGAAGTTACTTCGGTTGACGATTCTCAACTTGGTCTACACGAAACCAAGGGTAACTCATAAATCCCCAATTCGCAGAAGTTAGGGTTTATCTCCAAGAATAATTCAAATCAATTATAACTCAATTAAGACCTAATTTTACGAAATAAACATCAAGGGTTTCAAAACCCAAACCATGAAGAATATAAATCCCAAACCGATTTTTTGAAATCAAACTTAAAATCAACAAATCCTAATATGAACAAAATCCCGAAATCAATTAGTGTGATTTAAAACAAAAGAGTTGTAGCAATCATTACTTATGTGATGAAATCGAGGTCAATACCAAATCCCCAGCGAAAACCACATAAGAAGTTTAGAAATATGTGATGGGTGTGTGTTCTTGATTTGAGAAAAAAGATGAATACGTAAAAGTGACTCTTTCTAGGTTTTGTAAATAATGAATCAAAAAGTTATTCTTTTCAATATATATATGGGTGGCAAATATCACCATAAACCCACATGTTTTCATATCAATTAAAAATAACCCCATTTTAAAGTTAATTACATAATTGACTCAACTATTAAATTGTTTTCAAAACCAACCCAAAAGTCAACTTAGTCAAATTATTTGGTCAAACCGAAAAAGTCAACATTTTACAAAAATGCACATTTTACCCTTTAATGATAAAATAAATAAAAATCAAATAAAATGTCAAAATAAGCAAACGAATAGCCCCAAATTACGGACGTGACATTACCAGTTGACATATCAAACACCTACCGACGTACTCGACTATGATTTTCTTCATCCATGGCCACCAATACATCAATTTTAATTCTAGGAAAAATTTTCTTGCACCCAGATGTAAAATTTTGTCCCGAAAATACATTCCACCATCCGATTTCCTGGAGAAATCTCTTGTTTTACCTTCATCAATCTTCCGAAACCAGTCAGCAAATCTATCATCCTTCCATTGTGCTTGCAGAATACGTGGAAACAGAGTAGGTTTCATAACCAACTCGGCTATAACTGCATCATCAACAATCTTCAACCTTGTCATCATCGCTTCCAAAGAATGCATTGACTTCTGACTCAATGCATTGGCCACTACATTCCCATTTCTAGGGTGATAATCAATCATCAGATCATAATCCTTTAGAAATTCTACCCATCGTCACTGTCTCAAATTCAACACCTTCTAGGTTGGCATATCCTGTAGACTCTTATAATCCGTGTACACATAGCATTTAGCCCCGTACAAGTAGTGTCTCCAAATCTTCAAGGCAAACACTATAGATGCTAATTTAAGATTGTGACCGTAATGCCCAATCCCCGGCCATGGCGGAGCCGCGAACGAAGACTAGAACGATACATTATAATCAATCGTTCGATACAAATAATGCAGAAATTAAACATTAATATCAAAAGTAATTGATTATGAAATAATCATCCTAAACTTGTTTTGAAAACAATAACATAATCTTGATAATTCATTTGAAAATAACCCTGTTTACAATTCAAATTAATCATCCAATCAAACGTTTACAATTTCCAAATACACTGTTCAAAATATAAGGAACTTGAAATATTCAAAAGGTTTACAAACTCCATAATAATTGACTTAAAACATCATAGACCAACATACTAAAAAGGTTTACATGTACTTCAAAACTAATAAAAAATAAAGGAAAATGACAACTCTCAATGTGGTTCCAATAGTGGACATTCAATCTGCTTGATCACTTGTTTCACATTTCTCAATAGGAGAGACAGGAAAAAGGAAGAAAATACAATGTCAGACTATTGATTTCTGGTTAGCAAGTCACATTCCAACAAACACACATATGCGTTTATTTAACATTTAATAATGATTTAGCACACAACTGCACCTAGGGCTAACAATCAAGCATAAGAGAATACAATCCCACCCAAATCCAACGTGATTTATAAGTTCAATAAGGTGAATTTTTCATCTAGATCCAATTATGTTCATTGTGTACAAGTAACATTATTAAGTGTCGATTTAGTTTCCATATATATATATAAATTAATTAAAATCCCCGAACAATCAATTATACTTTAATCAACACTCACACAATAACATTCATGTTAAGGTTCCAATTTAATTAGACTGCCTCTAATTTAGTTTTGATAATGAAACGGGATCAATTAGGCCGAAGCCATTAATTAGTCCTTAGCTATACAATAGAGTTCGAAGATCGAAATCTGTAGTGCTGTTTATTCCCCCTCAGAACAGACAAGTACCTTAGGATTCCATCAATTAGGTCTGAAGACCACAATAAAATAAGGCCCACAGGTGGTGATGCCGTCACATCCAATAATAGTCGTCACTTAGTTTTCAATAGTGGTTAGCTAAACCAAAAGTCCTATATTTGATAGGTTGAGATATCTCGAGTACCCCTAATTGCAACACCCCGTATTGAGACAAATGGTAATGACGTGGTGCCCAGCCACCGTGCTTTGGGTTTATCCGGGGGCAGGGTCCGGATGTTACAAATTGTATCAGAGCAATCCTGCGACAGCGAGTGCGCCTGTGGATATAAGAGCCCTAGGCATTTGTCTAGCGGGGGTAAAGATTATGGGAATGATGTGGGCCAACTATAATGAGGACGTTGTGTTCTAAGGGGGTTGATTGTAACACCCCATATTGAGACAAGGTTAAAAAGAATTGAATTGTTACCTATATCAACAATGTGCACGTTATGTTTTTGGAGCCCAGAACTTGAGAACTCCAAAGTGACGTGTGCTTGGCTTGGAACAATCTTGGGATGGGTGACCTTCCGGGAAGTTTTTTTCAGAAAGCATGCGAGTGAGGACGAAGCATGCAGGAAAGCGTAATGGTGCTCTGTTGGGCTAGTGGTCAGCCTTAAGACTTGTAATGTGAATGACGTGGCGCTCTGCCAGCGCGCCTCGGGCTTATCCGAGGGTGGGGGCCGGACGTTACACTAATGACAAGTCACATCACTTTTTCAACCACGGCTAGGGAAATCATTAATTGATTAATTAAGTGATTAAAGCATACGAGTCAATTTAACATTGCACATTACAACTTATATCAATCCATTAGCTTTCAATCAACATTAGTTGGGTACTTTACTAGTGCCTTATCCATTTATTTCTAGCTCTAACTAACCAAAGCATAAGTCTAATCATGCAAGATACTTATCAACATATTTATATCCACCAATTAACCAAGCAATAGCAGCAATCATTATCCATTCTATCATTATTACCTATGTTACCAATTAAAATTTCATCTAATTAGATGGTTATCAAAATTAATGCACATTTCAATAAAGCAACATCAGCCACATATAGAGTTTAAAATGATATTGCTAACCTTTCTTCCGTCGACAATTAAGCTAAGCGTCGCCGATACCATCCTCGGCACCGTTTGCTTCACCTAACAAACAACAAGAATTCACTTAGACGTTTCATCGAACACTTGGCGTGCAAATGGGACAACCTATTCTAATCTCTTAGAAACGACGATCCAATGACGACGATACGAATACACTAGTGATTACTACACTTAACCTAAGTCAATCTGTTATTCAATCATTCAATTTAATTTCCCCCAAATCTTAGGGTTTTTATCAAAACCCTAATCAAATTAAGAACCATCTCAACCCTAGAATCAACATCAATCGCCTACAACAATCCTAGCAATAATGCTTGTATCCAAAGGGAAATAGATTGGGATTGATCAAAGACTTACTGGAGTCGCGACGATGATGCGATAGCGAAGGATTCGAGAGAGAAGACAATCGCAAGAGAAGAGGATTCAAATGACATGAAGAGAATGAAAGAGACTCGGCCAAAATAGGTTTAAAAACTTTGATTTGGTGTCTGACGACAAGGCTGGCGACATAAAACCCTTACCTAGTCGCTACAGCAACTCGTTTAAAAGCTCGCCTAAAATCGGTCGTTGGCGACATAAAGCCCATGTCGCCAACGCCTATAATGTTTTGTCCTTTTATAGTTTGGAGGTTTCGCTTGCTGGCGACAAGTGGCTATGTGATAATAAATTATGTAAAGAGATTGCTTTGTTTAGGGTCATTAGCATTGACCATGGTAAGCTTGGTTCAAATTTTTCCATCATCTCTACATGATAACAAATGTACAATACTTCCCTTGTTCTATAGCTGTCTCCCCCTAAATAGTGTTTGAGTCTCTAACCATTGACAACAAAAGAGTCAGTAGACTTATTATCAAACAACTGAACAACTCCATATGGAGACATACTTTTCACTCTAAATGGTCCAAACCATCTAGATTTCAGCTTCCCTTGCAATAAGCTAAGTTTTGTGTTGTATAGCAGCACATATTGTCCTTATTTAAACTCACGCTTGACAATTTTCATATAATGACAATACTTCATCTTCTGCTTGTACATCTCATGTAGTACTATCAAAACAGACTCGAAGTCCTCGGACTAGTCGGATCCGCCTGTAATTTATACGGTTATGGACTTAGAAAACCAGTGTCCATTTTTATCGTGGGCTTTTTTATCCGCTCCGTACGGATAACGGACTTTAGCGGACCGGATTGGATATATCCGCGAATATCAGCTACTTTCAATATAATTTTCTTAAAAATTAAAATTTTCTAACTTGCTCTACTTTAATAAAAAAAATCAAGATTCACAACTAATAAACCTTAAACTTCACAGTGTCGATACCCACCTCTCTTAGACACCCATCGTTGATAACTAGTGTACGAATATGGACTTAGAAAACTGGTGTCAATCTACTCCAGTCCGCTTTAGAGTGCTTTTTTTTTCGAAATATTTGATAACTGTTGTTTTTATATTTTGTGATAGTCTTTTGAGATTGTGCAAGTTACAAATTTTTAGACTATAACTATGTCGTTTATTTCATGTGACACATATACTTCTTGCTAGTGTTTTAGTTTTAATTTTTTTTATTATGCTCGATTCTCTATTACTTTGGTAGTTAAATCAATATGTGATGGAATATATATATATATAACCGTACTTAAATAAGATGGATGTAAAATAGCTTATAAATTGAGTAACAAAGGTCATAAAAAATATGCAACTCTTCAACAAGATGCATTAATAAAAAAAATTAAAAATTAACGGGCATGTCCGGGTCCGTCCATACGGATCCGCTGGCGGTCCCAGACTTGAGAATAAATCCATTTTAGAAAACAGACATGTCTACTCCGGTCATTTTTTTGAAAACGTCCGTACAGACCGGCCGTTTTGATATTGCTAATCTCATAATTCTCATAAGCTTCTAAGCGTCATTTATCAATTTCATCCAATTGTAAAAGTCTATTCTTTCCTCCCTTGTTATATTCCATATTCAAAAGCTTTACAGCCTAATATAACTTATGCTTTTACTCCACTGGCAAATGACAGCCTTTTCCATATACTAGTATTGCGTACATCCGGTTTCTTCATCCGTTTGACTTCGTTTTGCTACCAGCTCAGACATACGACCAAAGACAATACCAATGAACATTTATAATGAAATTCAATAATCAAAATACCATTTCAATAATCGAAAACAGTCCGAGAACTACAAGGAAGGTTCAATAGCTTAACAATCAAATTAGCTCAAGAAAAATACGAAATTGTTTAGCCCTGAAATACGGACGTTAAAATAAGTGGGATAATTACACTCATGCGGCTTAAGTTGTCGTGAGACCTATGCAATCACTTTTCCTTCCTGCATCAAAACATATCCAAAACCTTGTAGAGACGCATCATTATACTATATTGCATATAATCCAAACCTTCAACCAGTTAAACTAAAACCGCTCCTGACATTTGGCAGACCATTCAAATTTGGTACCTTTATGAAAAAGCTTGGTCAATGGACCTATAATAGAATATAATCCCTTGACAAAACTGACAATAAAAACCCGCTAGTCTTGGAAAACTCCTCACTTCAGTTGCATTCTTAGGCAACTACCATGCTAATATTGCTTTTATTTTCTTAGGGCCTACACTCATCCCATCCTTCAAAATTACGTATCCTAAAAAAGCGACTTCGGTCATCCAGAATTCACATTTTAAGAACTTGGCATACAACTCCTTCTCCATCAATATCTGTAACACAACTCTCTAATTCCCATCATGGTCTTCTTCATTTCGCGAGTAAACTAGAATATCATCGATAAAAACCACAATTGTAATGTTTGGCCCCGGCCCTCGAATGACTTGAGGTGCGGTGTCAGTGCGTCACTTCATTACATGACCAATCTTAAGACTGACCACTAGCCCTTTAGACCACCACTACACTTTCCAGCATGCTTTGTCCTCAATCTCATGCTTTTCAAAAAAACATCCCTGAAGGTCACCCATTCCAAGATTGCTCCAAACTAAGCTTGCTTGACTTTGGAGTTCTTAAGTTCCGGGCTCTTGAAAAAGAATATGCACATTGGTGATATGAGTAGCAATTCAATTCCTTTTTAACCTTGTCTCAATAGGGGGTGTTACAAGCCACCCCCTTAGGACACAACATCCTCGTTGTGCCCTCAATCTTTCCAGAACCTTTAACCATATCTCACAGGCACACACGCGGTTGCAAATACCATTTGTAAAATCCGGCTCCCGCCCTTGGATGAACCCGAGGCAATGTGGTCAAGCACCACCTCATCACTTAACTGGTCTTAACGCTGACCAATAGCCCCACAGACCACCATTGTGCTTTCCAGCATGTTTTGTCCTCACTCACATGTTTTCTTGAAAATCTTTCTAGAAGGTCACCCATTCCAATATTGCTCCTAGCCGAACACGCTTAACTTGGGAGTTCTCAAGTTCTGAGCTCTTAAAAAACAATATGCACATTTGTAATATGGGTAGCAATTCAATTCTTTTTTAACCAATATCACCAATGTGCACATTATTCTTCGGGAGCCTAGAACTTGAGAGCTCCAAAGTTAAGCGTGCTTGGATTGGAGCAATCTTGGGATGGGTGACCTTCTGGAAAGTTTTTCCTAAAAGTATGGGAATGAGGAAAAAGCATGCTAGAAAGCGTTGTGGTGGTCTGTGGGTCTAGTGGTCTGCTTTAAGACCGATTATGTGACAAGGTGGTGCCATGCCACTGCGCCTCAGGTCATCTAAGGACAATGACCGAATGTTACAAATTGTATTCTGAAAGCCGATTTCGAAATGCCACTATCCTTGATTCTCAACTGGTAATATCCCGAACTCAAATCATTTTTTGAGAACACACCTGCTCCCTTCAACTGGTTAAATAAATAATCAATTCGGGGAAGCAGATATTTGTTTGTCACTTTCAGCTTTTTCAACTTCTGATAATCGATACACAATTGGAATGACCCATCCTTCTTCTTTACAAACAAAAACGGAGCACCCCAATAAGAGACACTCGATCTAATGTAACCCTTATCGACTAATTTCTGCAAGTGCACCCTTAATTCCTTCAGTTCAATTGGAGTCATCCGGTAAGGAGCCATAGATGCTAGAGTTGCTCCCGGAATAACCTCAACTAAAAATTTTACTTCCCGTTCTGGTGGCAAACCTGACAATTCTTCTGGAAATACATTAAAGAAATCAGAGACTATCAGTATAAACTTCTCATCCGATCTTTTCTTATTGCCATCAACAATGTGAGCTAAATAAGCCTCACAACCCTGTCTCATCATATTATCCGCCAAAGCCGCAAATATGGCCCCTTTCACCATTGGACTACGATCCTCCAGAGACTGTACGCTAAACTGTCTAGCTCAACATTCCATTATTACCCTATGACAGGATAACCAATCAATTCCTAGTATATATCAAAATCTGGACTCTTCATCTCCAGCAAATGACCCTTGAAAAGTTTACCCGGAATCACTAAAGGTATATCATTATACTCCTTCTTAACCACCCTACTATTTACTAAAGGATTGGTAACAACTATATCAAAAGCTATTTTAGAAGTTTCCCAACCCTTATCAGCCAATACATTACTGCACATGTATGACAATGTTGAACCAGAATTAATCAAGCTAAAAACAAGAGTATCAAGAATAGAAAATATACCCGTTATCATATTAGGAGTATCCACATCATCCCATTCCATCAATGCATAAGTACACCCAAGAGCACGCCCTTCAGCTCTACAGGCAGTCTCAGATGCTGCTCCACCTCGATGACCACTCTGAGCAGCACTAGGAGCGGATCTCACATTCTTATGAACAAATACTACCTCAGCTGGAGTAGCTTTCAATGATCTTTTGGTATTCTGGGGACACTCCCTCATAAAGTGACCCTGTTCACCACATAGTAGGTAAGCACCTGAAGCTTTCCTGCACTCACCCCGACGCACTATACCAGTGTAGTTACAAAATGGAGCACCCACATTTAAACCACCACGAGAAGGAACACTAGAAACTAATGGAGTAGATTGTTTTCCTTATCCCTTGTTGTTATTTTGTGGCTAACTAAAACCGCCACCACAAAAACAACCATGACTCCGAGTCTTAGCCTTCTTACTTGGATTACCTCTAACTGAAGGCCCTACACTCTTAGTTTCACCAGCTTTTCGACTGATGCCTTTAACTCTCTTATGAAGCTAATCAGCTATCAAGGCAACATCTACCAAATTATTGAAGTTCTCAATTCGGAGAGTAAGGAGATCTCGCTGGATTTCAAGATTCAGCCCCTCCTCGAACTTATAGCACCATTCTTTAGGATTAGGTACTAGCTCTGGGCAATAACGGCTGAGTTTCACAAATTTCAATTCGTAGTCCATCACTAATTTGTCTCTCTATTTCAGATGAATAAAGTCCAATCTTCACTTATCCACATACATCTGATTCATATAATTCTTCCAGAATTTAGTGCAAAATAATTCATAGGTCCTTTCCTCCTCAAGCTTAGAGGGAAATAGAATCTCACCACCTGGCAGCATCACTTCTGACCAAAGATACCAAAAATTTCAATTTCTTTTCATCAGTATAAAGATCTCATCACTACCCCTGACTATATCCTGTAACTAGTTCTCTGCCATCTTAGAGCTCTCTGCATTAGTACCCTTGAAAAGTTCAATCTTCTTCTTTGGCAACCTTTTCACTACATGTCATTTCTGCCTTGCTAGTCCTCCCAACCGACCACCCCAAAATTTTTCTATGAATTGAGCGATATGCTCAAACACCCTCGCTTGAGCCATGTTAGCATCAAATGACTCCTCGTTACCCACTGTCCTATCGCTTCCAAGAGCTCTAAAACCAAAATGGTTTTGTCCTTAGTGTTACGGCATGTTGTAGCCATAATCCGAGATTGTTTCTACAATCTAAAATAGTCACAAGTAATTGAGCATAAGACTTTATAAAGAAGCATGCAATGTCATGATTTTTCGAAAATAGTTTGCAAACAATTCATAACTATAATACATACAAGTACACAGACAAGAAGCAACCGAGAACCGATGCTTTGATACCAACAAATGTAACGCCAAACCCCTGGCCATAACGGAACCGGAACCGGAGATCGGAGCACCAAATTACATTCATTAATTCATTATTTTCTGCTATTATGTGCGAAATAGAGACAAAATCCAAAAAATTCGACTGTCAAATAAAATCAAGAACCTGTATCGTATTCAATATTGAATAATCTGATTTTCAATAAGAACAAACAGTTGTCTCAAATTCAACAATAATTATCCATTAAATAGTTTACAAGTCCTCAATCAATAATTTCAAAAATGAATATTAGTTCCAAAGTGAGTTTAAAATTCAAATAAAACTTGACATGCTTTGATGCAATGCTGGTGCACTTTAACATGCTCGATCACCTGTTTCACATTTCAAAAGAAGAGATAAGAAAAAGGAAGAAACGACAACGTCAGACTATCGATGTCTGGTTAGCAACTCACACTCTAACAAGAATTAGCAAATGTGTTTAATTAACAAACAATCATGAGGTTGGCACACAAATGCACCTAGAAACTATCAATCATCAGTAAGGAAAACAAATCCACCCAATCGCAATATTTCCAACATGTATATAAAACAATATTACTCGTTCTAGCTCCAGTTATGCTTATTGTGTTCATTTAAAACTACCTAGTGTTTAGGTAAATTCATTGTTAGTAATATTTAAACCCTCAAAGCATACACTTCCCTATAATACGATCATCATTCAATTATAATCACATAAATAGTTTCATTTATGATAGACTGACCTAATCTAGTACTAAAAAGTCTAGAAGTTACCTATATTTTAGTATGTTTTTTGAGCTTTAATGCATAGAAATTGAACTTAAAGGTTGAGATATTGCATGAATTTCTAGTAATTCTAGACTATTTTTATTGAGACAGGGACTTGGATGAAAAGATTTGGAAAAGGAGTTAAATCAAGCAAAAATTGAAATAAGAAGGATAAAATAAGAATTTCATCCAAAGCCTAAGAAAAGGCAAAATGTTTAATGAGGAGGAAGAAGTCGCTTGGGTACTTTGCCTACTTGCTTAAGGAAAGAGGCGACATAAGAAGGCTGGATTTTCAAAGTCTTGCCCGAAGGATTTAATGAAGAAGGTGAGATGAGATAGATATCACTTTGAGGAAAGTCTAAGGAAGGCGATTAGCAAAGGCGGCATTGGAGTTATCTCGCCAAGAATGTTTATGAGAGAATTTAGAATGGCGAGAAAAAATTTAAATCGTCTAAACTTGGCGAGATAAAAAGCGATCAATAAGGAAATTCGCCTAAGAAGACTTGTTGCTGGGCGAATTAAGTTAGCGTTATTTGTGGAAGTCATTTGTGTTCAGGCTAGGGAACATGTGACATAAAGAGAGAAAATTGTTACTTCGCCAAAATGTGTTTCTTTATTGTTTTTATTTCAAAATTGCGACTAAGCAAAACTCTATAAATAGGAGCTGAATTGAAGCAATTAGGATCTTTTGACATTCTATTATTTTTTAGCTTAAAATTCAAGATTCTTCAGTAAGCTTTGTTCGTTATTTTTTGAAGAAGCTTCTAGAGGAAATTTTGTGCTCTATTTTCTGTGATCATTATGATTTAGCTTGAAGATAGTGAAGTAAAAGCTGTGACAGAGTTTAGTTTCAATCTTCTAGGTAATATTTAGATTCTTAAGCATATCGATGATGATTTTGTATTGTGTTGAATATTCTAGAGTAGATATGCTAGCTAATAGCTCTGTTTAGATCAGCTGAGATCTGCTGTAAATTATGATTTTGATTTGCATGATTCTTGTTTCAATTATGGTAAGATTTACTCAATTTTCATGCACTCATTGAATTACAAGGACAAAAGTTACGTAATCTTGTTGTTTTGAAGCTTGATTAGACTGGAGATGGCGATTAGGTTTCAGATCTAATAATAGAGAGTCGTTGTTCTAGAGATAGATAATAGATCTGATTTTCTACATATCATGCTTATCAGTCATACAGATTGTAGTATAGAGATATATGCAACTGTGTAATTGAGATCTATTAGATAGAATCAAGAGATCATCTACAGATCCATAATGATGATCTAGAAAGTGAATCTGTGATCTAGTGTTGAATTGTGCAATTAGAATATAATGAATGGCGGATATTAGTATATCGATTATAGTTGAGATTACTTCAAGAACTCAGCACTAATTCCATATTTTGATAGATGAATGTCATTAGTGTTTAAAAACCTTAACATACTTTTATGATTCTTATAATTCAATTGTACATAGATTTTTTTGGCAGTTCAATTTAAATATTGATCTCATTCTTGCTTATTAGCTAACAATCCCTATGGAGACGATATCTTAAATACTACATTGTACATTGATAGGAATTCTGTTGGTTATTGTCATTTTATGTGTCAGAAAACTCTTTATCAATTTCTTGGCGCCGTTGCCGGGGATTGTTCTTTTTGAAGATTAAGACTTACTTTGAATTGTACTAACTTGATTTATTAAAATTTTTTTTCAACTTTAAAAATTGTTTGTTCAAGCATGTAGTGTATGCAGACAAGATCTAAGAGAACTCAAGACTTGTAGTTTGATCATGAACCAGAGAGAATTATTAGACAATCCAGATCACAATTAAGATCAACAACAAGTGTTATAATGTCTGGAGAACACTACAATCATAATAATGTTAACGAGGGAAGAGTAAATCCTGAAGCTGAGAGGATGACTCTTTGTCAATTTTTCATTCCACCAGTTGATGATATGCATCAAGCCATTAACCTTCTAGCAATAACAACTGAGAACTTTGAGCTTAGATTAGGACTCATCCAGGTGGTTCAGCAGAACAAATTTAGAGGAGGAGCCAATGAAGATCCAAATCAACATTTGAATACCTTATTGTATCTATATAGTACTTTCAGACATACTGGAGTTTCTGAGGATGCAGTGAAGCTGAGACTATTTCCTTTTTCATTGTATAATAGGTCACATGCATGGTTGTATTCTTTACCACCAGGGTGCATAAACAGCTAGGAGGACCTAGTCAAGAAATTTCTGGCTCGCTATTTTCCTCTTATGACGATGGACTAGTTGAGAAACATGATTTCATCATTTCAGTATATAGAAGGAGAATCATTGTATGAGAGCTGGGAAAGGTTTAAGAAGTTGATTTGGAAGTGTCCACACCATGGTATAGCTACGTGGAGTATTGTCATGACCTTTTATAGTGTTATGCAACCTTCAATAGAAATGCACATTGATTCCTCAGGTAGAGGGTCAATAATGGATAAGGAATCGGATAAAGCTCATGATTTCATTTAGTTACTGGCAAATAATGATTTTGGATGGAATGAGAGAGAAAAGACTGCAAATAAGAAGCAGCCTGGGATTTATGAACTGGAATCGTTTAATGCATTATCTGCACAGATAGCTTTGCTGAATAAGAAAATAGACAACATGGCTGTGAATAAGCAGAGCCATCCAAACAAAAAGATTTCAGTAAATTCTTTGGAAAAGTAGAAACCTACTCTGGTAGACTATGCACAAGAAGCAGTTTTTGCAGATGATGAAGAAGAGTCTGAGGAGTTAGAGCAAGTAAATTATGTGAACAATAATTATGGAAACCAGAAAAGACCATACTATCAACAGAGGAACCAACCCTATTAAAATCAGGGTTACTATCAAAGAAATCCTTAACCTAGTTACCAACAAGGACAGCCTCATTATTAGCCAATGGGCCAAAAGAATCCTAATATGGAAGATCTTCTCATCAAGTATATGGAAAAGACTGATTCTGTTCTCACTAACCACTCCACTTCAATCAAGAATTTTGAAACTCAAATGGGGTAGCTTCTACAAGTGTCGAACCAAAGACTCCAAGGATCACTTCCAAGTGACACCATGCTAAATCCTAAAGGGAAAGAAAAATCTAAGGAGGAAGCACAAGTGCATGCAATTACACTAAGAAGTGGAAAACGGGTGGAAAATTCTAAGGAAAAGAAGACTTTTGTACCTCCTGTGCAGGAAAAGGAAATTGAAGAAATTAGCAACTCTCCTAATAAGCAACAGGCAGCTGTTAATATTGCTTTACCTTCTCCTCAGAGAGAAAATAGGAAAAAGCTAGATAAGTAGCTTCAGAAGTTTTTGGACATAATGAAACAGATTCATGTCAACATCCCATTCCTTGAGGCATTGAAGCAGATGCATGTCTATACTAAGTGCATGAAGGAATTATTGTCAAACGGGAGGAATTTAGCTGATGTGGGATGCATAAATGTAAATGAAAGTTTGAGCCAGCTTATGAAGTACCGAATTCCCAGGAAAGAAAAGGATCCTAGCAAGTTTACTATACCCCTAACCATTGGCGATTGTTTCAAATCGAGGGCTCTCTGTGATTTAGGAGCCAGCATTAACTTAATGCCTTTAGCCATTTATAAAAGATTAGGGATAGGGCATTTCAAGCCTGATAATGTCCTACTACAACTTGCACACAGATCTTTCACTCATGCCAAGGGAGTTGTGAAAAATGTGATAGTCAGAGTAAATAAGTTCATGTTTACTGTAGACTTTGTAGTACTTGACATGGAAGTAGATGAGGATGTGCCACTGCTACTTGGGCGACCATTTTTTAGAACTAGAAGGGCTCTAATTGATGTAACAAATGGCGAGTTCACGTTAAGAGTGAATGGAGAAGAAACCAAATTCAGCTTATAGTAATCATTGAAATTTTCATATGATTTCGATGAAGTAAAAAACATTCAACTTGCTGCTGATGAAGAGTTGATAACATAATATTGACACTTAGAAGTGCTGATTCACTGAACAACTTTTTAATAAATGAAGTGGATATGGATATTCCTGAAGAAAGCTCTTACAGTGGAGAGTTGGAGTCTATGACTTCACATTTTGTACTCAACATTGGTGACATACAACCATCTGCTGAACAGATGCTTCCATCTATAGAAAAACCATCACAATTGGAACTAAAGGCGCTTCCAAGCCATCTCAGATATGCATTACTTAACTCTAAGGATTCTAGCTATTGTAGTATCAAATAAATTGACACATGAGCAAGAGGAAAACCTTCTAAAAGTGATGAGGAGACACAAGAAAGTCATTGCATGGACAATTGCAGATATAAAAGGAATCAACCCAACTTTCTGTACTCATAAGATCATCCTGGAGGATAAGCATACACCCAAAATCCAACCTCAGAGGAGATTGAACCCAACAATGAAGGAGGTTGTGAAGAAGGAGGTGTTAAAGCTTCTTGATGCAACTATTATTTTTCCAATTTCAGATAGTAAATGGGTTAGTCCAGTGTAGTATGTTCCAAAAAAGGGAGGAATAATTGTGATAAAAAATGAGAAAAATGAATTGATCCCAACTAGGATAGTCACAAGATCGCGAATGTGTATAGACTATAGAATTTTAAATGATGCCACTAGAAATGATGACTTTCCTCTTCCCTTCATTGATGAAAAGTTAGACAGGTTAACAGGACACCCTTATTTTTGTTTCTTGGATGGTTATTCTGGATATAACCAAATTCCAATAGCACCTGGTGATCAACACAAAACAACATTTACATATCCTTTTGGAACCTCTGCATATAATAGGATGCCATTTGAACTATGTAATGCACTAGGAACTTTTCAAAGGTGTATGCTAGCTATTTTCACTAAATTCATTGGTAAGTTTTTAGAAGTTTTCATGGATGATTTTTCCATCATAGGAGATAGTTTTGATGATTGTTTTAATAATTTAGAACAAGTGCTTAGGAGATGTGAGGAAACCAATTCGGTCCTCAACTAGGAGAAATGCCATTTTATTGTAAGGGAATGTATAGTATTAGGGCATAGAGTGTCTACTACAGAGTTAGAAGTAGACAAAGTTAAAATTGATGTTATTGCCAATTTACCTCCTCCTACTAATGTGAAAGGAATTAGAAGTTTCTTAGGACATGCAGGGTTTTATAGAAGATCCATTAAAGATTTTTCAAAAATTTCTAGACCCTTGTGTGTTTTATTAGAAAAAGAGAAGATGTTTGATTTCACTGATGAATGTTTAAAAGCTTTTGTGCAGTTGAAGAAAAAACTTGTCTTAGCACCAATCATAACTCCACCAGACTGTAACTGTGATTTTGAGATTATGTGTGATGCATTTGATTTTGCTGTAGGTGAAGTGTTGGACAAAGAAGAAAAAGATTGTTCAGAGTCATTTGCTATGCTAGTAAAAGTCTGGTGGAAGCTCAGAGAAACTATACCACCACAGAAAAAGAATTACTAGCAGTGGTCTTTGCTTTGCATAAATTTAGATAATATATCTTAGGATTTAAAATTATCATTCATACTGATCATGCAGCTTTAAGATATATATTTGCTAAGAAAGAATTCAAACCTTGATTGATAAGATGGGTACTTTTGCTGCAAGAGTTTGACATTGAAATCAAAGATAATAAAGGATCTGAAAAATGTGGTAGTTGATCACCTTTCAAGGTTGCATATAAGAGACATGGAAGCTCAAGTGGATATAAAGAAACACTTTCCAAATGAGCGACTATTCTTGTGTGAGGTACATTCTTCCATGGTATGCCGATTATGCAAATTATCTATCATGTAAAGTGTTACCTGAAGGGTTAAACAGTCATCAGAAGAAAAGATTTCTTCATGAAGTCAAGAGATACATATGGGATGAGCCATTTTTGTTCAGAAGATGTGTAGATCAAGTGTTGAGAAGATGCATCCCATATGAAGAAACTTTTGATATTCTTAAGAACTATCATTCCTCAGAATATGCAGGGCATTTTGCTGGAACAAGAAGTGCAGCAAAAATTTTGGAATGTGGCTTCTATTGGCCATCAATTTTTAAGGATGCCCATGCATTTGTGGCTAATTGTGATAGATGCCAAAGGATGGGGAATATTTCAAAGAGGTAAGAAATGGCTCAGAACTATATCCTAGAAGTTGAATTGTTCGATGTATGGGGGATAGACTTCATAAGACCATTTCCTCCATCAAACAAGTATGAATATATACTCATAGCTGTGGACTATGTATCCAAATGGGTAGAGGCTATTTCTTGCGTGACTAATGATGGTAAAGTATTAGAGAATTTTCTTCAGAAGAATATCTTCACTCATTTTGGCATACCCAGGGTACTCATTAGCGATGAGGGGTCTCATTTGTGCAATAAGTTGTAGGAAAAAGTGCTTAAAAAGTATAGAGTGATCCATAAGGTTACCATAGCTTATCATCCACAAGCAAATGGTCAAGTAGAAGTCTCAAAAAGAGAATTGAAAAGAATATTGCAAAAGATTGTGAACGAGTCCAAGAATGATTGAAACTTTAAGTTAGATGATGCTCTGTAGGCTTATAGGATAACTTTCAAAACTCCTATTGGAATGTCCCCATTTCGAATGGTTTATGGCAAAGGATGCCATCTGCCAGTAGAATTAGAACATAAATCTTATTAGGTAGTGAAATTGTTGAACATGGACTCTATCAAGGCAGGAAAACAAAGGCTTCGTCGACTTGATGAAATGGATGAATGGCGCTTGGAAGCTTATGAGAATCATGAGATCTCCAAGTAGAGAATGAAAAATTATCATGATAAAAAGATTGTTAAGAGAGAGTTCAGTCTAGGGCAGTATGTGTTACTGTATAACACTAAACACAGCCTATTTCCAGGAAAGCTCAAATCTAGATGGTCTGGACCCTTTAAGGTGAAAAGTGTTTCTCCATATGGAGCCATAGAATTGTTTGATAATAAGTCCACTGATTCTTTTGTGGTTAATGGACAAAGGCTCAAACTTTATCTAGGAAGGGATATTTATAGGACTAGAGAAGTTTTATACATCTCTGATCCTATAGATATGATGGAAAGATCATGAAAACAAACTTGTCATGGTCGATGCTAACGACCTTAAACAAAGCATACTCCTTGCACAATTAAATTTTGAATAGGATTTATGCTTTTATTGTTTAATTGTGTAACTTTTTTTATTAATCAAGTTCATGTTTTGGAAGTATTGTGATTTTCAGAAGAATTTGAAAGAAAAGGAAGTTTGAAAAAGAAGGCGAAATGTCATCCATTTTGCCAAGTCAACTTGCCAAAACTATTTCCATACTGGCGAGGAGCATAGGAAGTCACCCCCATACTATGAGAAATTTGCAAAAAATCTATGAATCTTCATGAATTGCTGCCAGGGTAAATGCGAGAAGAGTCTATCACGCCAAAAATTTCGCCTATCATGCTTTGAAATGACAACAATTGGAAAGGTCGCACCTTAAAGTATCGCCCAGTGCAAAGAAAGGTTAGGCAAATTTTCTAGTGTCGCCTTTGTATTTCATCATACAGGTATGTTTTCTGGCAATATTCTTTTTATTTCGCCAACATACATCGCTTGAAGGAAAATTTATTAGGCGAGATTTAGATATGTCGTTTCCTGACATCACCTTTTCCCAAGCGAAATACCTGTATGACGCCTAAATGGTAATCATGTTGTTGCGTTAAGGGTGACATCTTTGATGATATGACTTTTATTTTGCCTATTACATTGTCTATAACTGTGGCGATATTCCTATATCGCTCAATTCTTTTACCTGCAGGACTCTATTTCACCATGATATATCGCCCATATGTCACTCTGATATGGCGACGTATTTCTTAATTTGCCTGGTTTTATCGTCAAGAGTTGGCGATTTTAACATTTTTGCCTATTTTTCTTGCATCATTTCGCCTAACTCGTTCTTCTTTACTTTACCTTAGGCGAGATAATATTTATTTAAAACGACATCCAGGAATATTGCTGACTCTCTGCATTTTTATTTTTTTTTTGTATCCCTTTTCTTCCTATATTATTTTCTGTTCTCTTTTGCATTGAGGACACTGCTTTCTTTTAAGTTGGGGTGGGTTAGCAATCACATTGTTGTAGTTCTTTTAGGAATTTGATTTTAATTTTTAATTTTGTTTAGGATAGTAAGTCTAAATTCATAATTTGCTTACATTGCTCATAATTCAAAGTGATTTAGTTTTAAACTTGTTTTCAAACAGAAAAATAAGTGTTCAAAAAAAGCAATTTGGATGGGCAAATTTTGACAAATTTCATTGAACACTGATGAAGATTCTGGTCAAATTTGAATTGTGAATAAGTTGATGAGTTTTGATAAGGAAATAGTGGAGAAAACCTTGGGTGGTATATGAGGTTTGAGCTTTATTGCCTTTTTCTTCATGAGAGTGGTTATTTTTATTATCTTCCTTATTAAACTCATTATCTAATCAATTTTCTTCTAAGTAGAATTAGGACCTTCATAGGTTTGCTTTAAATTTCTCATAAATTCCTCATGTGTACATGGCATTGGTCGAGTAAGGAATTGTCTAAACTCTTCCAAGGAACATAATCTAATTTGAGAGTGTGAGTGAAACTACTAAAAAGCTTTTGCTTGCTTGATATAACAAGACCTTGATATCTTGTCAGGTAAACTATCTTGTTTCCACTTTTATTAAAACTTATTCTTTGGTCCCCAATCCAGTCCAAACCATAAAGATAGAGATATAATCTCAATCCTAACCTTTGGACTTACCATTAAATTGGGAATGAAGAAATGGGAAGTGAGGATTTACTAAAGAGTGTAAAAAAGTAATTAAAAAATTTTTTTTTAAAAATTACGAAGTAGTTATGAATAAGAAAAAGAGCCACTGTAAGTAAAAAGTGGACAGTTGTATATAAGTAAAGAAGTGTTGTAAATAAAGTATCATTGAGTGGGGAAACACTGGAGAGTGAAAAAGAGAAGGATTGAGAAGAATTTAGTGGTATGTCCAAACTTTGAATCCTTTGAAAAATTCATTTTCTTTAATAAGCTAACTTGGCCCCATCTTCCCTATATTTACAAATTAGAGATTCTAAGGCAAAGAAACAGACAGTTCTGAACTTAGGAACCTCTAAGTTTTGTACAGTGTATGAGTGAAGTTCAATGTTCGTGAGGTTCTTAAATTTTTCTTCATACATGTTTGTGAAATATTAGAATCACAATTGCCTGGGTACATAACTCTGATTCTTAAAAGTGATTAGTGTATTGTGTGAGTAAACTCTAGGATTCTGAGTGATCAAACACTTTATGAGAGGCTACAGTGAGGAAGTAGTTTTAAATCTCTAACACTTGGATTTTCTCAGATATTTTGCAACATTAAGAAAATTACCAGATTTGAGTTAATCGATTTGAAATTTTAATAGAAAAGCTGGTCACTGTTTGGAAATTTTCAAAATATATCTGACAAATTGTTTTGAATTATAATTGCAAGTGTGCACTGATTACAGTCTCAGTTGATCCTTAGTCAGTTTGCTTCAGGACAAGCAAAAGGCTAAGTTGGGGGTAATTGATAAGTCTAGAATTTACTTATATTTTAGTATGTTTTGTGAGATTAAATGCATAGAAATTGAACTTAAAGGTTTAGATATTGCATGAATTTCTAGTAATTCTAGACTATTTTTATTGAGACAAGGACTTGGATGGAAAGATTTAGAAAAAGAGCTAAAGCAAGCAAAAATCGAAATAGGAAGGATCAAAAAGAATTTCATCCAAACTCTAAGAAAATGCAAAATGTTTAATGAGAAAAAAGAAGTCGCCTAGGTATATCGCCTACTTGCTCAAGGAAAGAGGCGACATAAGAAGGCTGGATTTTCAAAGTCTCGCCTGAAGGATTTAATGAAGAAGGCGAGATGAGATAGATATCGCTTTGAGGAAAATCTAAGGAAGGCGATCAGCAAATGTGGAATTGGAGTTATCTCGCCAAGAGTGTTTATGAGAGAATTTAGAATGGCGAGAAAAAATTTAAATCGTTTAAACTAGGCGAGATAAAAAGAGATCAACAGGGAAATTCGCCTAAGAAAACTTATTGCTGGGCGAATTAAGTTAGCGTTATTTGTGGAAGTCGTTTGTATTCAGGCGAGGGAACAGGCGACATAAAGAGAGAAAATTGTTTCTTCGCCAAAATGTGTTTCTTTATTGTTTTTATTTCAAAATTGCGACTGAGCAAAACTCTATAAATAGGAGCTGAGTTGAAGCAATTAGGATTTTTTGACATTCTATTATTTTTAGCTTAAAATTCGAGATTCTTCTGTAAGCTTTGTTCGTTATTTTCCGAAGAAGTTTCTAGAGGAAATTTTGTGCTCTATTTTCTGTGATCATTATGATTTAGCTTGAAGATAGTGAAGCAAAAGCTGTGACAAAGTTTAGTTTCAATCTTCCTTGGTAAGATTTAGATTCTTAAGCATGTCAATGATGATTTTGTGCTGTGTTGAATATTCTAGAGTAAATATACTTGCTAATAACTTTGTTTTGATCATCTGAGCTCTGCTGTTAATTATGATTTTGATTGTATGATTCTTGTTTCAATTATGGTAAGATTTACTCAATTTTCATGCACTCATTGAATTACAAGGACGAAAGTTACGTAATCTTGTTGTTTTGAAGCTTGATTAGACCGGAGATGGCGAATTAGGTTTCAGATCTAAGAACAGAAGGTCGTTATTCTAGAGATAGACAATAGATCTGATTTTCTACAGATTGTGCTTATTAGTCATATAAATTGTAGTATAGAGATGTATGCAACTGTGTAATTGAGATATGTTAGATAGAATCGAGAGATCATCTACAGATCACTAATGATGATCTAGAAAGTGAATCTGTGATCTAAAGTTGAATTGTGCAATTAGAATATAATGAATAATAGAGATTAGCATATCGACATCATTATAGTTGAGATTACTTGAAGAACTAAGCGCTAATTCCATATTTTGATTGATGAATGTCATTAGTGTCTAAAAACCTCAATATACTTTTATGATTCTTATGATTCAGTTGTACATAAATTCTTTTAGCAGTTCAATTTAAATCTTGATCTCATTCTCGCTTCTTAGTTAACAATCCCTGTGGAGACGATATCTAAAATGCTACATTAGACGTTGATGAAAATTTTGTTGGTTATTGTCATTTAATGTGTCAGAAAATTCCTCATCAAGTACCAATAATGAAACAGGATCAATTAGGTCGAAGCCACCAATTAGGTCGAAGCCACCAATTAGGCCGAAGCCACACAATAGGGCCCGAAGACCGAAATTCATAGCGCCGTTTATTCCACCTCGGGACGGAAAACTTCCTTAGGATTCCATCAATTAGGTTTAAATACCACAATACAATATGCCCGCAGGCACACACCCAATAGGAGTCGTCACTAAATTCAATAGTGGTTAGCTAAACCAAAAGACCTATGTTTCCAATAAGTTAAGAATTCTTAAGTACCCCTAATGACATGTCATTCCATCACTATTTCAACCACGACTAGGAAAATCATAAATTAGTTTAAGTGAATGATCCCATAATACAATTATCAATCATTGGCTTTCAATCAATATTCTCAAGTACATTACTAATTCCTTTTCCAATTATTTCCAACTCAAACTAACCAAAGCCTAAGTCTAACATGTAGTATAACATTATATATACATATATATCAACAATGGCAGCTCATGTACATAAGATTAATATCATGGCAACATCATAATTTGATACATTTCTATCACGTGTTTACACATGTTAATCAATCTAGGTTGACATGTATTTAAACGTCTTAATGTGTAATCAATAAACATACATCAACATAATATGGAGCATAAAATGAGGTTGCTAAACTTTCTTCTAACGATAATAAGATAAGCGTCACCGGTACGATCTTCGACACTGTTTGCTTCGTCTAACAAATAATAATAACTCATTTAAATAATTAATCAAACACTTGGTGAGCAAAAGAGAAACCTAGTCTAATCGCTTAGGATTTCGAAAATTCGAGACTAATAATTGGTAATGTAAGTCAAACCCACGAAAACTCCCTTCAAATTAATACATATTTGATATACCTTAAGAGTTAGGGTTTTCTACTACAACACCCTAACCAAACCAATAGCGAAACAACCCTAATCGACCCTAATATTCATGTCAATAAAAATTAAGATTCAATTTAGGGTTGTTAGAATCACTTACCGAGGTTACGAGTTTGTAATTGTAGAGAGAATTTTGAGAGGAGAACCACCCACGCAATTTGTACGTTCTTACGAAAAGAGAGAAGAATGAGGTCAATCAAAACAATCAAAATTTTATACCAAATTTGATTCAGATGGGTTCTAGCGACAAGGCTGGCGAAATATGGCCTATGTTGCCAATGGTTACAGCGCCTTGACCCTTGAATTCACCTGAGATGGTTACTAGCGAAATGGCTAGTGACATAAGGCCTATGACGCCAGTACCTACAGGGTCGTGCCCATTGATTGACTTCAAAATTTGTTCGTTGACGATATAGCTGCCGATAAAGGGCTATGTCGCCAGCACCTATAATATTACGCACCTCCGTTTACTCCTTTGTTCAACTTCATTTCAGATACGGTCCAGACGAATGGCCAATACAACATCGATAATCATTCTTGTAACAATGCAATAAACATAAGATTGTTGCAATTAATCATATATGATTCATACATCATAAAAGAATGTTCATAGAATTAAAAGTCAAATTCAGTTCGAAATACAAAATCGTTTAGCCCCAAAATTAGGACGTTATATTTTGCCATGAACCCCTTGGCAGGCCCTCATTTGGAGTCGAACCTAAGCTCTGAGCAGGACATTATGGCCGTTTAGATCCAATATTTACTAACAGGCCTTTTGGTAGAGGCGAAGTTATACCAAGCCCCTCAAGCTTCGTTTTGTAGTGGGGCACTTGGTCCTTGGCAAAGCACACTAAGCCTAAAGGGGAGATATGGACCCAACAGGTTATGTATCTTTATTATAATAAAAGGAGAAACCTAAATAGGCAAATTGACCACGTGATGACAAGTGGCGTTTAAAAAAAACAATAAATAAACATTCTTATATTAAATTACATATTAACACGTTAGTATTAATTAATTCATTTGGTTATTTTTTTATTTAAAATATATTATTTCATTTTTTCTATTATATATTATATTTCAACTAATTGTTATCCCACGTCGGAAGCGTAACTCAATATTTATTTTGGTGACTATTATATACATGAGATATTTATGGAATTAGTTTTCATATCGACCTTTAAGACATTGGTGCCCTTTGTAAAATAGGTATTTGTCGCTATAGGTTTTAATAAAAGTTTAAAATATTTTACATTTTTTTATTCAATTTTAATTTTTTAAAACGGACACAAACTAAAAATTTAATTATAATATCTTTATCTTTATTATAATAAAAGAAGAAAGCTAAACAAGCAAATTGAACAGGTGATGACAAGTGGCGTTATAAAAAAAACAACACGTTTGCATTTTTAAATTAAACTAGTTTGATTTTTAAATATATAAAGTGAAATCAAATAGGTGAAATCAAGCAGCTCAAAAATTTTGGGGGAATTAGGATTGTTTGTACAATAGACGGGTAAGTTTCAGTCCAATTTGGATCATTTCCAGTCGGACTAGTCTAACCCCAAATTTCTTTCCACCTTTAATTTTAAATGTTTGACCATTTGGATAGCATTAGTTTAGTCATTTTTAAAATAAATATATTTTGGTTTAAATTAATCTTTAAATAGTTGACTCGTTTAAGAGAAGTTGAAATATGTGAATTTCAAACATTGGTTGTAAATTGTAGGAAAATAAAAACTCTAGGAGGTTTTTTTTTAGAATTTCTCTTAAAACATACAATAGAAATATTTAAGTCATTTCATACTTTTCCATCTAAAATATAACCGAAGAGATTTTTTTGGGTAATTATCAAACACATGTGGTAAAATGGCTAAAAACATAAATCTTTCAAGGTTTTTTTTTTTTTTACTTTCCCTTTTAATACTAGGGAATAAGTTAAATTTTTAAAATTATTATTCGGAATATAAGATATTTAATTTATTATTAAGGTGAATTTAAAAATAAAATTGTTAATTTATTTGATTAATTAACTACTTATTAATTAAATTATATTTAAAAATTATTTATAATCTATATATATTAACAAAATTTTATTAAAATAAATTTATTTATTAATTAAATTTTAAGTATTATTTTACAATATATAATTAAATATATAAAATTTAAAAATATTTTGTTAGTTTTAATGTCTATTTGACCATATATATATATATATATAAATAGTCCATGGCGTCTCTAGTTGATCATGTATGTTTCGTTTCTTTTTAATTTTAAAAATTTTATTTCATATTAATTTGTTATAAAAAAATATTTTTAAAACATACTTTTATTATAATATATATATTATTTTTTATATAAATATATTATTTATTTATTTATTTGAATCATAAAGTTCTCATAGCCATATGAAGTTTATTTGTGGTATGAATTATATTAGTGTAAATAATAGTAAAAGCTTAGGCTTATTAATAAAAATGTATATATAATTTATTACGTGGATGACATAAGAGTAAAAATATAATCTTATTATTAAGTATGAACGGAAGAATTTCAAGTATTGCACATTAGCAAGTTTTGAAATAATTTTATATAGATATATAGATTACATATTAAAACATAAATATTAATTAATTCATAAGGTTATTTTGTTATATATTATATTTCAATTAATTGTCATCCACGTCGGAAGCATAACTCACTAATTATTTTCATCAAAGTCATATTGATCTCTAAGGCGTTGGTACCCTTTATATAACTAAAAGGTATTTGCAGTTGTGGATTTTAGTAAAAGTTTAAATATTTAGATATTGGATTCAATTTTACGTTTTACAAACAAAAAATAAAAATTAAAATCAATATCAATATTATAATATAATATAAGAAGAAACCTAAAGAAGCAAATTAACATGATAAAATGTGACATTATAAAAAACAACACATAATCACTTTTATATTAAATTATATATTAACACATAAATATTAATTCATTTAAAATATATTATTTAAATTTTATTATACTATATGTTATATTTCAACTAATTATTTTCTCACGTCGAAATCGTAACTCAATAATTATTTTCACCACTATTATATAAATGATATTGTAATTGAATTAGTTTTCATATCGATTTTTAGGACATTGGTTTCATTTGTACTATCAAAAGGTAATTTTTGCAATATGTTTTAATAAAAGTTTAAAATATTTAAGATTTTTTGGATTAATTTTAAGTCTTTAAAATTGAAATAAACCCAAAATTATTTTCATAATATCTTTATCTCTATCTTTATTATAATAAAAAGATAATTCTAAACAAGAAAATTAACCACATGATAATAAGTGACGTTATAAACGAACAACACGTGAGTATTTTTATATTAAATTACATTAACACATAAGTATTAATAAATTCATTATGTTATTTTGTCACTTAAAATTTATTTTTAAATTTTTCTGCTACAATATTATGTTTCAACTAATTGTTATCCCACAATGGAAGCGTAACACATTAATTTTTTTTTCACTACTACATAAATGAGGTTTTTATTTAATTAGTTTACATATCGACCTTTAAGGCATTGGTTCTCTTTGTACAATTAAAAGATACTTGCTACTATAGGTTTTAATAAAAGTTTAAAATATTTTAGATTTTGGATTCAATTTTAAATTTTAAAAAATTGACATAAACTCCAAATCAATAATATAATAATTTATATTTATTTTAGGAAAAAGAGAAACCTAAACAAGCAAAATAACCACATGATGACAAGTAACTTTATAAAAAAACACATAAGCCTTTTATATAAAATTACATATTAATACATAAGTATTAAATAATTTATAAGATTATTTTGTCATATAAAATATTTTATAATTATTTATTTCTACTATATATTATATTTTAAACTAATTGTTATCCCAAATCCGAAACATAACTCACTAATTATTTTTACCACTGTAATATAAATGAGATTTTTATTGAATTAGTTTTTATATCGACCTTTAAGGCATCGGTGACCTTTGTACATTTAAAAGGTACTTGCCGCTATAAGTTCTAATAAAATTTTATAATATTTCAGATTTTGGATTCAATTTAAAGTTTGTAAATTTTATACAAACTCGAAATCAATATTATAGTATCTTAATTATAATAAAAAGAAAAATCTAAACAAACAAATTAACCATGTGATGACAAGTGGCGTTATAAAAATCAACATGTGAGCATTTTTATATTAAATTACATAATTATTAATTGATTCATTAAGTCATTTTGTCATTTAAAATATATTATTTCATTTATTATTATATATTATATTTTAACTAAATTTTATCCCATATCGGAAGCATAACTCACTAATTCTTTTCGTCACTATTATATATATGAAAGTTATATTGAATTAGTTTTTATTTTGACATTTAAGGCATTGGTGCCCTTGTATAATTAAAAGGTATGTATGAAAAGTAAACTTCGTCAATACCATAATAAATAAACAAAAAACTTGTGTACAATATGATCATGGATGACGTAAACAAGGGTAAAGGAGGTTTGTTTTTCCTAAACACCTACGAAGATACAAGAAATACTTTTTGTGTGGAAAGGTTTAGCTTTAACTTTAAGATTGCAGAATCATATTTTAGTGACAGTGGCGTCAAGTGGACTTTCTTCACTTCTACTGCCAAAGACTGCACATTCAATTTTCTCTATCCTATTGACTCCTATTGAAGATTTAGCATACAACATCCCTCTTGGAAGCCACACGACAGAGTTACTTATAAAGGCAAAACTAATCATAAGAGTGGAATGAGATTCATATCTAATTAAATCTGTTTCGTCATTTTTTTTCAATCTCTCTCAAATTTCATTTTCTTTTGTTGTTGTCTTTTGTTTTATTGTTTGTTGATTAGAATAGCCTATGATATGATAGAATTGAAAGAGTTTTTCGGAAAAATTCTTCTTTTATTTTCTTGTGTTTTCCACACCCTTTACATGATAATCATATGAACATATATACTGGAGAGCTACACAGGATTACACCAAATATATTCCTACCTTAAATGCAAGAATTAACAAATACAAACTCAATCCCCTAAAATACTCCTCATCCGTTAACCCATATGTGCACCACAAATCTTATATAGACATACCTCTAATTGCTTTCCTTCCTAAATATATTCTTTCCATGAATATATACCTTCCATTCCTAACACAACTCCTGAAGTTGGAGCGTATAACAGACAAATGCTCAACTAGGGAAGTAGTGTATCAAATCGGCCCTTTTCTAGAGTTTTCGTAAGGATGTCAGCACGCTATTGATGAGTATAGACATGAGTTGTGCAATTTAGAACCGCATAACAGATTTGATATGGTTAGTACGCTCATGAAAAATCAGATTTGTAGTGATGTGAAGAGTTGTTGTACTATCACAATAAATCTTTCATCGGGGTAGGATGTGGCGCACCGAGGAAACGTAATAGACCACGAAGCCATTTGAGCTCACAAGTCAAAACGACCATGGAACAATACTCAGCTTCAGCAGATGATCTAGCCACAGTATGTTGTTTCTTGGTTTTTCAAGAAACATAAGTGACCTTTAACTGGACAAACCAACCAGTTAGAGAGCGACGAGTCAAAGGACAGGAAATCCAGTCAGAATCACACCATCCAGTGCGCTGAAGGGAACTATCCGTATGTAAAAGAATACCATGTCCTGGGGTGCCTTTAAGATAACGAACAACCCCTGACGTGGCATTCTAGTGACAAATCCGTGGGTCCAGAAAAAATTATGCCAAAGTGTGAACTACATAAGATAGATCAGGTCGAGTAATAGACAAGTACACCGACCGACCAACAAAGCGACTGTAAGAGAAAGGATCGGCCATATCAAATTGACGATCAAATTGATCATATCAAATTGATGAGAAACCATGGCACAATATTGACGAAAAATAGTAGGAACCTCAGATTTTGCATGCATCAGATAGACCCAAGCTCCTCGAGAGTAATTATCAATAATAGTAAGAAAAGATTTAAAACCATCCATACTTGGTGTCATATAAAGACTCTATACATCGATATGCACAAGCTCAAACAAATGAGTAGTCTTATTAATGCTCAATGGAAAACTAGCACGAGACTATTTAGCACGTAAACAAACAGAACATGGTTCTTTATTCAAAACGCTAGTCCTACTATTATTTACTAAGGGAAATAAGGACAAAACTTCGGAAGAGGGATGACACAAACACCAATGCCAAAGATCAAAGGGACATTCCTTTATTGTCGTCAATGCACTACCATCCATTACCTGTTGAAAATAATACAGCCCGTCATATAGTCTACCTGCACCAATCACCTGCGTCTTGATACGGTCATGTAACACACGTAATTCCCCATCGAATTTTACCAACACAATAGTTTCTTTAATCAATTGAGATATATAGAGTAGAGAATATTTTGAATCAGGCACAAATAAGACATCATTCAATATCACAGACTCATTCAGCCAGGTGCTCCCCACAGTGGTAATGCCAACACTTTTGCCATCTGAAAAATGAATCCAACAGCTCGGGGTTTCATGTGTATCGACCAAACTATTATAATCTCCTGTCATGTAACTTGTAGCACCAGTATCAGTCATCCATATTTTAGTAAGAGGAATACCTGAAAGTTTTTCGATGGACCCATCTTTGACGGAAGCAAGCAGAGCTCGAATGAGTCCCATTGGTCAGCCGTAAGTGAAGAAACCATGTCATTGGTAGTGGCCTGTTATTTAGAATTGGTTGCGGCGTCATCAGTAGTTACTGCATGCGCATTATGCACTACAATTATACCACGGCCTCCATTCTGCGCACGTCCTCTTATACGCCCACGATTGCTGCTACCATGACCACTCGTCCCCCATCCTTATGGAAAGCTGTGTAATTGGAAACATGAGTCTTTGTCATGGCTTGTCTTTTTGCAGTAGCTACACGTGACAGTTTTATCACGAGGGGGCAGTAAATGGAGAACCTCGAGCAACAAATGCTATAGTTTTTAGGCGGTCACGGATGTGTGAGCAGTTTCTTCCTGAGTCAAGAGACGATATAAACGCCCCGTAGTAGGAAAAAGGTTCTTGATATAAAATTGTGGAATGGAGGTGGCTGAAGACGACTTTATAAAGACCTATCAAGAATTGATGTACCTTTTCTTTATCTCATCTTTTTTCCAATTGGTGGAAAATGCTGCATGTACACTTCCCACACGTGCAAACCGGATATGGGTTGATATCGTTAAGATCATCCCATAATTTCTTCAACTTCTTATAATAAGCAACAATACTCAGTCTATGTTGATCAAAGGTTGTTAATTCTCTTTTATATTGTTGTGGTCCATTTACCACGGAGAATTTTGCCTTGATATCTTCCCATAATTCACTCGCCATCTCCATGTGAGAAATAGTAATGCGAAGAGATGATTTAATCGTGTTTCATATCCAAGAAACAATTAAAGAATTGTTCGTCCACCAATCTTCAAGATCACCAGAACCCTCGGAGTACTGTGGAATTGATCCATCCACAAATTCAAACTTTTTGCGTGCCCGAAGGGCGGTGCGAATAGCACGCGCCCATTTCTCATAGTTTTCACCTTTCGAAACGACTTGCGTGATGATCAATCCAGATTATCATTCGCATGAAGATCGTACAAAGAGATCGTACGTCATTGTGGAACATCATCTGAGACTTTATTGTTGTTCGCTGTGACTGACTCCTCGGAAGACATGGTCGCCTGTGATTCCTCAGCACGGTCGACAAAAAATAAAAAGAAAAATTAATGTGAACCCGGAGCCTATGATATGATAGAATTGAACAAATTTTTGGGAAAAATTCTTCTTTTATTTTTTTGTGTATTTCACACCCTTTACATGATAATTATATGAACATATATACTGGAGATCTGCACAGGATTACACCAAATATATTCCTACTTTAAATGCCAGAATTAACAACCACAAACTCAATCCCTAAAAATACTCCTCATCTGTTAGCCCATATGTGCGCCACAGATCTTCCATAGTCATACGTCTAATTGCTTTCCTTCCTAAATATATTCTTTTCATGAATATATACCTTCCATTCCTAACATAATATATTATTCTATTTGCGAGAGACTTTAATATTGATTATTTGTTGATTGTGAGCATTTTTTAAAATACATATTTAGTGTACATTTTAACACCTGTGCATATCGCACGTGTTCAAAATTCTACTTATATTCAAAGTTCACGTGGTATTCCTCAAACATCAAATGAGCTAATAATTATTTTTGAAGATATATCGCTTGTTCCGCTCAAGTGAGAGGATCGCCAAAGGAGAATGAATAAAACACATATCACCTAAATTTTTCGATACCTACAAATTTTAATAATTTAGACAATTTAATGCGAAGCAAATTCGAATTTTAAGCCATCGAACAAATTTACTAACACAAACATGTTTGGAGTGATGAATGAAATAAGTCGGTGCTTGTATTTTGTAAATTTGCCTCCTCAGCATACCCTTTTAATTTAGGTTATGTTGGTGCTCCCTCCCTTTTCTTTTAGGCTTTGTTTGGATGGTTGGCACCATTGTTTCGTACTGTACAGTTTAGTTCAGTTTTATTTTGTATAGTACAAAAATCCTATTTGGATGGATGGTGTAGTTCTGTACAGTAAAGTCAAATTTTTTGTTTGGATTGATGGTATTGTATGGGTTAAAAGGATGTAAATTGACCACAATACCCTTGTGAATAGGATTCACACTAATTGTTATTTTTAGATTATTTAATTTGTTTTTTTAATTTTACCACATTATGGTTTTATTTTTTTATTTATTTGACGGATTTGATAAAGTAAAAAACTAATGTGTCATTTATTTTTTCTTTTCAATATTTTAATCTATTTTTAAGTAATTTCGAGTTTTTTTTTTTAATTTCATTTTAAGTGCTGAAAAGAATTTTTCTAATTAGATTAGACCTATTTACTCATTGTATTTCCATATTAATCCATTTCTAAAAAATTAAAATAAAATAAAAAAACTGAAAAAAAATTCTTTAAATTGATTTTTTAAAATTGATTTTTTAATTAAATATTAAGTAATTAATAAAATAATTTCAGCCGATATTGTGAATCTTAAATTTATAAATTAGATTTTTTTCAAAATAAATAAATTATTGGATTGTTTAAATATATATTTTTTAATTAAAGAGTAAAATAGTAATAAAAATGTATTATATTATATAAATAGAATATAACATAAAAAAATAAACCAAATCACTTACTTATTTAAAAAGACTTAATATTTAAAATTTGCAAATTAGATCTACTGAAAAAAAAAAAAAGGACCTAACTAAATATTAATATTTTAAATAATTTAATATATTTTAATATTTTATTGAGAATCATATAAATAGATTTAAAAGTGTAAAATTTATAAAATAAAACAAACTATATTTGAAGATTGACCACAACTATCTCAATTGACCAAATAAAATATGTTTAATTTTTTCTAAATCAAATAAACAACCAAAACTTTATTTCCAATAATCAAATTAAATATATTAAATAAAAATATAAATTAATTAAATAAAATTAAACACTCCCAAAATAAAAGATACAATGCAAAACAATACATCATGATATTTGTGTAATATTCTTTATATTAGAAGGATAATTTTGAAAAGTAAAAAATATAACCTATGGCAACACCCCTAATTGGTGGATCGCAAATTTCACTCAAATCAACCTAATATAACTAAACAAAACTAAACCATGCCAACTCAACACATCATCCAAACATGGTATAAGTTACTAATAACCTAAATCATACCATACAAAACCATTATCCAAACCTTAATGTTTATAGGAGTGGGACTTCCTTTTGAAAATAAGTTAATTTTCTGATTGCATCCCCTCCTTTCTCTGCCTATTTAATTTATTTGGTTTATTCTATTTTAATGATAATATTAAAAATAAAAACTTAAGCATGACGTTTAGCCTAATGCGGCCGGACAAACAAATAGCTACGTGCTATATTCTATTTTACCCAATTTGTACAAACTGTAAACATCTTTCAGATAAATATGTTTCAAAAGGGATAAATTCATTCTTAGTAAAACTAGAGAAAGTACTTCCAATTGTAAATATGTGTGAAACAGGTAACATGGGTACAAGTTGTATTATTGAGAAGTTGAAAGATACGTCAGAGAGCAAATCCTCATCCATAAGAAGTCACCACATCATTCAAAACCAATTATTGAGTCCACCTACTGGATACTCTAACTCTCAAACCCTTCTCAATCTGAAGAATGATAGAGACATTAGGACCATTGAAACTGTCATCTTCTTCCACCAATCGCACATCATAGTTATGAATAATAGCAGCTGCAATCAGCTTAATTTGCATAAAAGCCACTTCTTTTCCCAAACAGGTCCTCGGACCAGCGTTGAAAGCCAAGAAATTATAAGACGGCTCGTGTTTTATCCCACCTCTGTCCGAAATCCACCTCTCCGGTTTGAACTCAAAGCAATCCTCTCCCCATATCGCCTTCATCCTCCCCAATGCGTACAGTGAAAACAATATCTTCGTACCTGGACCCACTTTATGACCTGTCGGAAGTGTATCTGCTTTCACTGGACTCTTGTGTTGAAATGGAACCGGTGGGTACAACCTCAACGCTTCGCATATTGCTCCGTGTAGATAAACCAATTTGTTCAAATCCTTCACATCGAATTTTAACCATTTCCCGGATGATTTTCCATCCGGGATTATCAATCCCAGGTCTTCTCTAATCCGGGATACGGCTTTCGGGTTCTTACATAGAAGATAAAACAACCAAGATAGAGCGGAACTAGTTGTGTCTCTCCCAGCAATCATGAAATTCAAAATTGTGTCCCTCAGGAACTTCTTATCACATCTTAACCCCATATCGGGCCCTTGATTCATATACGAAGTCAACAAATCCACACCGTTGGATTCATTACTAGTCACAATTCCTTGAGCAAAATCCTCTGTTTTCCTCTGTATGTATTCATATATCTTCTCATTCAAAACCTTCTCAGCTTCCTTCAGCTTCTTCTCTGCTCCAATCCCGAGCCATCTCTGTATCTTCCACACGCTTTCCGGCACGGCGTGTCGGAAAAAGATCGATTCCTCCGCTTGTTCCAACGCTTTGGAGAACACAACTTCGGGTAATTCAACGGACAAACACCCTGGATCATAGCCTGTGACGAGAATACAAGTTGAATCGAAAGTGAATCTCTGGAACAAATCTTGCAAGTCTACGGATATCCCCTGTTTGGAAACAGAGTCAATGATTGGAATGAGACCGTGTTCGACTTTATTCTCGTTGGTCTTGAGAAAGAACTTATGGAAATTCTGGTGGTTGATTAAGGACAAACCTATTCTCCTCTGTTTTTTCCAGGAATCGGAATCGGAATTGAAAATCCCATCTCCGAGAAGCTCGAAGATTTGATTGAATTCGGGGCCTTTAGGGAAGTTGGAGAAGTTGGAGCTCATGATGTAGTGGATGTTGGAAGGGTCGACGGTGGCTAATATGTTCATGTTGGTGAATGAAGGTCCTCTGAAGATAAAAGTGAGATGAGCCCTCTCGAAGACTTCGGTTGCAAAGTCGTGAATCCGGTGAACGTTGAGAAGAGCTTGCGGCAACATTCCCAGGAGTGGGAAGATCTTCAATGGGCCTTTGTTGTTTATGTTGATGATGAAGTAATGAACCATGGTTATGAAAATGAGTGAGAGGATAATTTCAAAAGCCATGAGTGCTTGTGTACATGCACAGCTCTGTGATTACTTAATATGACGAAGAATACAAAGACTTCAACTTAAATAGGCATAAAATTAGTCAGGCTGGGATTGGTAAGCTAGATTTTCAAATTTTCAATAAAAATATTAAATGCGGAAATCAAAGATTTTAATTGGTTTGGTTGGGGTGATGCACCAGAAATACACAAGTAACTTTCCTAATAAAAATATATACACTGATATTTTCATTTGGATAAAATTTAAGATACTTCTATATAAATATTAATTACAAATTGGTGTACAAGAATCAGGAATTACCTTAATAGAATATAGAGCAGATTTTATCCTCACGTGATATATAATCAATTATTAATATTTTATCTAATTATACACTAAAAATTAGAAATAAATGTGTATGAACGTGTGTTAGGTAGAATTTACTTTAATGACGTTTTATATTTGGCTTTATATAATATTAGAGTTTATTCTATTGAAAATGTTTATAAAATTATTCTCCCACAAATTTAATATGATCTATTATTATTATTATATTATATTATGTAAATATTAAAAAATTTAAATAGTAATTATATTAGTAAAAATAATATATATTTTGGTTGTATGAATTTATTTTTTAATATTTTATATATTTATTTAATTTTTTAATTAAATATTATATAAATAAGATGTTTATTTATATTATTTTAGTTTTAGGAAAATGGACAACTAACTTTGTTTACTGGGCAAATTATCTCTCTTGACTTCCTAAATTTTGACTACAGTCATTTAACCCTAAACTCAGTTAGTTTCTACTAGTTCACTTCTCCAATTTCAAATGTGAATTTAGACCACATGCGGTGACCTGCTCTAATATGGATTGACGTAACCAACCACATGTATTAAATATTTAATGAATTATCATCTAATCTTTATATTTAGCTTTATTTACTGGGCAACTTATCTATGTATTTAATTTTTATTTTAAATTAATTTATCCTTTTAATCTAACTTTGGTTAATATTTGTAGTATTTTCGTTTTTCATCCGTTTTTTAAATAATTTAAAATTTTTTCCATTTTAAAAATAATTCGAAATAATCTCATTTAATGTGAAAAGTAGTTTTGAGTAAAAGTGGTGTGGTTTTAATCTATTTCTACCTTATTTTCATTAATTGCATTAAATATTTACTTTTATACCTTCACTCATTAAATTATATTATTTTTAATAAAAATTAAAATAAAAACAAAATTATTTTAATTTTAATTTTAAATTAAATAATACGTTATAATTTAACGAAAAATTAAAAATAAATGTGAATTTGTTTCATTTTATTTTTTAAAATAAATAATATATGAAATAAATTCATATTTATTTTGAAAATTTTAATTAAAAATAACAAAATTAAAAAGTATTATTTAATTAAAAATAAAAATAAAAATATATTTATTTTACATCTGTAAATATAACAATCTATTTAAAATATGTTAAATTTAATTAAAAAATTCAAACAATTTTTTTTTCAATTAAATAATAAAATAATATTTTTTTTAATTAAATAATAAAATAAAATTTGTTTTATTTGATTTTTTAAAATAAATAGTGACATAATTATGTATTATTTAATTGAAAAATAAAATGAAATAAACTTACATTTATTTTGGATTTTTTATTACATTTAATAAATTTAAAATGCATTATTTAATTAAAAATTAAAATAAATATAAATTTTTTTTTATTAATAATAATATAATTGAATGAATGGTTAATAATGAAGGTATAAAGGTAAATGTTTAATGCAATTAATGTCAAGGAAAAGGATATGGTGATGAGTGTTCTGAATGGGATTGGACATGAGTTTGATCCTGTGGTGGTTCTAATATCATCTCAACTGGACACTGTTTCACTTGAACATACTCAGTATCAGTTGATGCTTCATGAGCAAAGAATTACTCAACTGAATAGTGTTCCAAAAACTGGGCTTATTAGCAATGCTGATCTTATTGAATTTAATGGTAATCGATATCAAAATGGAGGTCGTTTCGGTGGTCGTTTTACACGCGGTAGAGGACGAGGACGATCAGGTGGACGTTTTGGATCTAAACTCTACTGCCAAATTTGTGCTAAACCTGGACATTCGGCAGCTCAATGTTATTACAGGTTTGATCATAATCTTCAATCTAGCCGAAAGAACACTAATGCCTTTACTTCAGGTTCTGAATCTCAATACACGAGACCGGCCTTTAGTGCATATACACCACCATCCAAGTCTCAATCTGGAAATATGGCTCACCTATATCCCTCAGTTGATCAAGAACCCTATAATAGAGATGACATGATAGACAACGCTGCAGATCAAACATCATTTGAGTCAGCTAATCAAGTTCCTTTCTCTCACAACTCTGCTTACATTGCAACACCTGATACAGTTGGAGATCAAGCCTGGTATGCTGATAGCGGAGCTATAAATCATATTACATCTCAGTTAAGTAATCTCAATGTGATCTCACCTTATGCAGGTAATGATTTTTTATCAGTTGGAAATGGTGCACAATTGGTTATAGCGCATGTAGGTCAAACACACATCATGTCTTCATCTTCAAAAACCCATATTATGTTATTAAAAGATATTTTACATGTGCCTGCGATAACCAAGAATTTACTCAGCATTTCAAAGTTTACACATGACAATAATGCTTATGTAGAATTTCTTGCCAATGGATGTGTGTTTAAGAACCTAGATACAAAGGAGATACTTCTAAGAGGAACTCTTAAAGGCGGACTATATGAAGTTCATTTTCAGAGTCTGAATAAAGAGGAACTCTTAAAGGCGGACTATATGAAGTTCATTTTCAGAGTCTGAATAAAGCAGGGCACAACAACAGGAAAGTGCAAGGAGCCGTGCTGAAGATTATTGTAAAAGGAAGTTGTTTTTTGCTGCTAAAGATTCAATTTTTCGTTGGCATGCTCGTTTGGGGCATCCAGCTATCAAAGTTGTGTCACAAATCTTAAATAAAAACCAGATTCCTTTTACTCATACACCTGAGTTATTTTGTGAAGAATGTAAGTTGGGTAAAATGCATAAGCTTCCTTTTGAAACTAAAAACCACAGGGCCTCTAAACCTTTAAAATTAATTTTAACTTTGGGGACCTGCACCTGTTCTTTCCACTCTTTTTCACGATATTCATGGTGCTATCCTTTGAAGCTCTGATACCATGAAAACAGAACAGATAATGTGTAAAACTAAATAACACATATAGACATATGTGAAGTACCCATCAGATTCTTTTATTGCTCTTTCTCAATGATACAGATAAGTACAAATTCAACTATTTATAGCATAGATGATAAGTGATATCTATTTGAAAAAAACAGAATCATAACAATTTGCAGATCGACTTTAAACTGACCAAACTTATCTGTTTCAAATTTATGATTTTATTCCAAGTTTGTTGTGAAACCTGGTGAAGCGGGATTGTATAAGATAAAGTGCTTCTCACAATCCATAACAAGAACCATTACCCAAAATCACTTTTCACATGAAAATGAGGTTGTTTGGAATTATTTTAAAAGTGTGGAAATTTTCAAATTATTTTTAGAAACCAGGTGAAAAAATAAAAATATTTATATTTTGTCTATTTGTTGAATGTCAAATGTATGACATGTGTGTTACATGTGAAATTGTTTATATTAGTAAGTTGCATCAAATAGACTATGACTATATTTAGGATTGTTTGGGTTTATAAAATAATCACATGAGTTACTATCATATTCTTACTTTCAAATTAAATTCACATCTATTTAAAATTTTTAATTTTATAAATTTATTTAAAATTAGGAATACAATGATCACGTATCCACCATAAATGTCATAATTTCATAATTATAAGTCACTTCAGACACTATATGTCATGGTATAAATTAAATTAATATAACTAGAAACAGAGACAGAACATATTAAAAAAGACGTAAACGACAAAACGTAAGAAGTAAAGTAAGATTTTGGGTGGTCAATAATATTGTTAGTATAAAGAGTTTTTTAATTTTTATTTTTATAATAGATAAGTTTCTTTCGTTTCTTTGGCAATACCTCGGACACTTCTTATGAAATTGATACCTGCATTTTGCCACATTCAACTAAAGGGATGAAAAGTAATTAAATAATAATAATAATAATAATAATAATAATAATAATAATAATAATAATAATAATAAAGTGGTGGGCACTTAAAAGGAAAAAACTAAAAATAAAAATAGCAGTGTAGGTGATTAATTTGGAACCGCTTTAAAATCAGGAACCAAAACTAATACTTAAAACAAAAAAGAATCAGTTATTTTAGAACTGTATTACAACTGGTACTAAAAATTATATTTTTCCCTATTCGTTTTTATTTCTTGAATAGAACCGGACCGGAACCAGAGTTAGTACCAAAAACTCCTTAAAGAACTGGTTTTGAAAAGTATTATTAGAAATATTATATGTTATATGTTTCAACACATATTTTTAGAAATATATATTTTTTAATTATATTTTATACTATATATTCTTATATATATACATATATATTGCTATATTAAATATATTTAAAAATTAGAAATAATTTTGAAGTTTTGAAGAATAATATTCTTAGAACTCAATTGGAGTAATAGATATATTTACTTGTAAAATCTACCCCGTATAATAATTATTTTTTTAATGCTACAACTAAATTATGTTGAACTATTAACTGTATGTTAACTAATTAATTTTAAAATATTGAAATCCAAAATATGGAATTAGAATATGGAGGCTATGTATTCACAATTTAATTTTAAGGTTGGGGAGATTTTAAACTTATTTTCTTCGTCTAGACATCAAGTTTAAATTTCGTCTAGACATCAAGTTTAAATTTGTTCGTAAAGCTTTCGAGATTTGTTGCTATGCAACTGAGAATCAGTTTAACAAAATGATTATATTTATCGAGAACATTAGTAACTTTCTCATATGTGTAGGTATGTTTTATTATACTAGTTTTTGAATGATTATTTTATGAATATAAATTTGACGAACAATGTTTTTACAAGTTTTTTTTTTAATTTTATAATTGGATTAATTGTGAAAAGTTCGGTTTTTTTCAGAACTGCTACTAAAACTGTATCTACATAACCAATACCATTAGAATCGGAACTGATAACAGAGATAAATCAAATTCAGTACTGAAATTGATACTAATTTTAACTAATAATGGTAAATATATAGGTTCATACAAAATAAAGAATCGGTTATTTAATTTCGATACCCGATTTGTCTAGCTAAAGTAACAAAAAAAATCAAGTAGAATTTAAATATATTATCCCTCACAAAATCAACCACCTACTGAAAAATATACAGTTTGCCAACTCAAATAAAAAGAGTGATTGATGGGAAGAAAAAAAATGATAAATAATAGATAGCTTCTTGTACTTGTAAAAAATTTTCAATTAGCCCCGTGTACAAATTGTTGTCTCAGTTGGTCCCTGTAGTTGTGATTTTGTCTCAATTAGCCCTTTCGTGATGATGCGTCACATGACGTGGTAATTTGATGTGTGATGTGGACCACCACGTGTCATTCAGGTCACACATCAAAGGACCACATCAGACGTCACGTCAGCACCGAGAGACTAATTGATACAAAATGACAAGTACAGGAGGGCTAACTGAGAAACAATTTGTATAAAGGGTTAATTGAGAAAACTTAAAAATACATAAATAAATTAATTTTAAAAATAAAATATATAATTACTTATAACTTATCATCTTTCATCTATCATCTATCTGATTCATCTAACTATCTATTTTAAATAATCGTTATTAAAAAATAAAAGGATTAAATAATCTCACTAGATATCGAAACACTCAAATTAGAATTTTAACGAAGTTGATACAATGACAAATATATTTGTCTCTGACAAATCACAATAACATTATAAAAAATTATTATAAAATAACAGTTTGTAATGGAATAGTTAAAAGAAATTAAATAGATTAAACATCAATTTAAATGAATTTTTTTTAAAATGATATAGTTTTTAAAAGGGTTATTTTGAAACATATTTAAAATGATGATTTATTTGAATTATCTAAAATTGATGGTTAGACGAATTAAACAGGAAAAAAAATTATAATGTTTAATTATATTTATGTATTTTTAATTTTTTTTATTGATATATTTATTAATTTTCTCAATTAGCCCCCTATACAAATTGTTGTCTCAGTTAGTCCTCTGTACTTGTCATTTTATACCAGCTAGCCCTTCAATGCTGACGTGGCGTTTGACGTGATCATTTAATGTGTGACTCGGACGACACGTGGCTGTCCACATCACACATCAAGTGATCACGTCATGTGTCACATCAACACGGAGGGACTAATTGAGACAAAATCACAACTATAGAGGGTCCTGAAAATTATATATAAATACAGAGGGCCATCTATTATTTATATAATAAAAAAAAATCGAACTAGCAATAGTAAAAAAATAATAAATAATAATAAATATTATATTTACGACAGTATTGAAAGTATATTTTCATTACTCTTATTATCCCTTAAATTTGACCAACTAATTAAAACGTTGGTTTTAATAGAAATTCAAATGCAATAATAAATAATAGAGATAGAAATAAAAGCACCACATAAACATTAAACCCACTGAAATTTTTAATGTAGAACTAAATGTGTTCTGATACCAAACAGGAGGTAAAACCTAAAAATGCAGCCATATAAAAACATATGGTCCGCGTTTTCTAGAAAAGAGGCTGTGGTACAGCCAATGGATAATGATTTTTTAAACGAGGAAGTGATAAGCTTTGTGATTAATGAGAGCCTCACTTTCACTTTCATAAGTGCCAGCAGTTCAGTTGTCACTGCTGTTGCTGTCTTGGATGTTCCAATCAGGGGTAACTTCGTAAAAGTTGCTAACTGACCTTGCAAATTTGGGGTATTAAAAATAATATGAGGTTCATTCTAATTCCATCTTTATACGATATTACTTCCAAATAAAATCAAGTAACCATTTAGAACCTTTTATTATTATCTACCATATTTAGTTTGATTTGCCACCCGAGAAGGTTATTTAGAATAATTTTACACTCTTTACCTACACCTCAATAGTAATTATGAATACATAAAAAATCTGTTCATGAATTTTATTTTTTTAAAGAAAAGTTTAATTTTTAAAAATATTTATTTTCTTTATAAATTAAATTAAAAGTTTATAATATTTAAAATTCAAAATTTTCATTAATTATTTATATCATACTTGATATTTAAAAAATTTCATTTCCGTCGTTATTTATTTATTCATTAGTTATAAAATAATTGTTCTTAGAAGATTTTGAGTATGGAGAATTCTTTTTATTATAACTTGGCCATAAATAAAGAAAATATACACACTCTCAATTAGCATCAACTCCCAAAAACTCAATTCCCACGTGGTTTTAATTGTATTTTTTTAGTTCTCATATGGAATAATTACTAGTCATTTAAAATTTAATAAAATATATCGCTCACTTTTTATTTTAAATTTATAAAATTTATAAAATGAAATTGAAAAAAATAAAATATCAATATGTTCTCACGGGATGTGAAAAAATGTTTTTTAAAAATTTCAATTTTGGCAAAGTTATCAAATTAAAGTAAAATTTTAATTGTGAATTAACTTAATTTAAATTTCAAATAGTTAAAACTCAAATCTACCTTTCCACATTTTACTTGATGTATTCATTAAATTCAAATAATCATTATTAGAAAATTTTATACAATCAATAATACCTAAAATAAGTAGTTTACCATTTATCTTTAAAATTTAAATAAAAATAATTAATATTTAAAAGGTAAGCATTTATTGAACTTATATTTGAAGACTCCGTCAATAACTATAATTATCATCATTATCATATATTGTTTCATTCTAAAAGTAAATAAAATATTTCATTTTACTTTTATTTTTATCCAAACTCTAAGAATTATTATGACAAATCAATTAAATTTATTTTAAAATTAAATTGAGAATAATGATATGCAGTTTATTATTATAATCCACTTTTATTATGTGGATTCATAATTGGATGATTTAAATTAAATAACAATACAAAATTTATTATACTAAAATATTATTAAATGATTATAATTTTAAATTAATAAGATTGGTTGGAACATATTTTCTAATTGTTTTTAAAATATAAACAAGGAAATCGTTCAATTATTTTTATTTATAAATAGTTTTATAACTTTTTTTTATGCATTTAACATTGTTCTTATCTATTTATTAAATTAAAATAATCAGTATAATAAAAATGTGTAATAAAATCAATACCTTAAAATAATCAGTTTACCATTTTTTAAAAATAAAATTTACATAGAATTTATGTTTATACAAAGTATAAAATTAAGTGTGAAATTATTAAAAAGATATATTCAACCACATATTAAATTCCTTACATTAATTCTCATATTTACATGTTACTGCATATTAAGCAATAAACTATTTTATTCTTTTCTCTTTATTGAGAAATGAATATTTTATATATTTAATTATTATTTTAAAGTCAAAAATCAAACTACATATAAAAAACATAAAATAAAAAAGTTAACGGTATAAAATAACTCAAATTGATGAAAGTATAAAACATTTTATAGACTTAGACCACTTTTTTTTAAAGTAATAATTTATATATCAAACTTATTTTTATTTACTATTCAATAAAATATCATTTATATCGTAAATGATTTGGTGATAATAATAATAATAATAAACAAATTCGGTAAATACCACACCTTCTTTGCAATTTTATATTTAATTTTAATTAATTTATATTTTAATTCATGAATGTCCAAATTCAATTTCTATATAAATTCTACCTAATTAATAATTTAATATATAATATATAAGTTTAATCTAAACATACAAGTTTAATCTAAACATAAATTCTAAAGGTAATAATTCAATATGACATCGCACTTACAGTGGTTAATTCAATATGGTGAGTACATCTCTATCTATGACAATCATATGAGAGAAAATTAGATCATGAAAAAATCATGAACATAAACAATAAAGTACCAACTATAACATCAATGTTTGTGTTAGTGTTATTATATTTTAGTAGTATCGTAATTATGTTGTTTCTAAATATTTATAATCTTTTGATTTTACAGTTGTTGATTATACCATTTGGCCTTAGCATGGAGTTTGACAATCTCACCAGCTTTATCTTCAGCCTTTAAGTTCAAAGCAATACTAGAATGTACTTTGCTCGATTCAAGAGGAACAGATGGATTAGCTCTATAAACTAATTCAAAAGAAGTTAAATTGGTAGTCTTACTTTTTGAACTATTGTAAGCAAATTCAGCATGAGCCAACAAAGTATCCCAATTCTTCACTTTCCCTTTCAGCAAACTTTTCAAAATATTGCCCAAGCTTCTGTTAACAACCACGATTTGTCCATCGGTCTAGGATGGAAGGCGATACTAAACTTCAAGGTAGTTCCTAACCTCGCCCACAAGTGTCTCCAAAAATGACTTAAGAATTTCACATCCCCGTCACTTACTATACTCCTTGGAACTTCATGTAGTTTTACAATATTTTCAAAGTACAAATTCAGAACATGAGATGCATAATTTGTTTTGTTACAAGCTATAAAATGAGACATTTTTGAGAAGCTGTCTACTACAACCATAATGGAATCATGGTTTCTTCTTGTTCTTGGCAAGCCAACAATGAAAATAATACTTACATATTCCTATTGAGAGCTTGGAACTGGCAGAGGCATGTATGGTCCATGAGTTTGTGTAGTCATCTTGTGATGTTTGCATGTATTACAGCCCTCAACAAGTCTTGAAACTTCTTTCCACATTTTTGGCTAGTAGAAATTCCTAGAAGCAAGTTCAAAGGTTTTATCTCTACCAAATTAACCACCTAAGCCTCCACCGTGGACCTCCTTAAGACTTTCTTCCCTCAGAGAACTTTGAGGAACACATACAACATCAAGTTTGAAAAGATAGCCATCATGAATTGTGAAATCCCTAAATGCACCATCTTCCCTAACCCTCTCCCAAATTTGACTGAAGTCCCCATCATTTTTATACAATGTCCTAATATCCTCAAATCCTATCACATGAGCATGCATGGTACTTAGAACCTCATATCTTCTAGACAAAGCATCAGCCACAACATTACTTGGACCATCCATATACTTCACCATAAAATCAAAGGTTTGCAAGTATATTACCCATGATTCATGTCTTTTACTTAACTTGACTTGGCTTTATATGTATTTGAGGGCTTGATGATCAGTATATAGGATAAAAGAATTAGCCGAAAAATATGCACTCCAATGTCTAAGAGCACGAATCAGAGCATAGAACTCTAGATCATAAGCAAAATATTTTCTCCAAGACTCATTCAACTCCTCGCTAAAAAACGCAATAGATTTTCCTTCTTGGCTCAAAACTACCCCTATCCCCACCCCACTAGCATCATACTCCAATTCAAAGGGCAAACTGAAATTCGGCAAAATTTGTAACAAGAGCTTTTGTCATAGCATTTTTCAAGGTGTTAAAAGCAAGAGTGGCTTGAGGGGTCGATTTAAATATCCCATTTTTTCATGAAATCTGTTATAGGACTTGTTATAGTATTGAAACCCTTAATAAATCTCCTATAAAAAGAACAAAATCCATCAAAACTCATGACTTGAAAAAAATTACTTGGAATGGGCCAATCAACAATAGCCTTAACCTTTTCAAAATCCATACTTATCACATCTTTAGACATAAAATACCCCAGAAAACTAATGGTGCTATCACAAAAATGACATTTTTCTATATTAGCATATAATGATTTTCGGTCTAAAACCTCAAAAATAAGTCTCAAATGCATGCAGTGCTCATGTAAGCTAAAACTCAAAATAAGGATATCATGAAAGTATACCACCACAAATTTGTTCACGAATGGTTTAAGTACCTCATTCATGAATCGCATAAAGGTAGAAAGAGAATTTGAAAGTCCCATTGGCATGACCAACCATTCTTACAGCCCTACATTAGTTTTGAACGCCGTTTTCCACTCATCACCTTCTTTGACACGAATTTGGTAGAATCCATTTGCAAGATCAATTCTTGAGAATATTGAAGCTCCATGCAATCTATTAAGCATGTCATCAAGCCTTGGAATTGGAAATCTGTACTTGATTGTGATCTTGTTAACAACCCTTGAATCAATAACCATCATTCACTTGCCATTCTTTTTCGGAACTACAAAGGCTGGAACAACGCATGGAGAGACACTTTCTCTTATGAATCCTCTCTCTAGCAGTTTATTAACCTGTTTTTGTAATTCATCACTCTCTTTAGGGCTCATTTTGTAGGATTGTTTATGAGGAATTTGGGATCCCGGAACAAAACTGATCTCATGTTTTATTGTTCTTAGAGGAGGCAAACCGGTTGGGAAAGTGTTTGGAAAAACTCTTGAAAATTCATTGATAAGAGATTTTACCTCATTTGGCATTACATGTTTTGTCCTAGGCTCATCCTAACTATCAATTGGAATAAAGCTCGGTAGCTCCTCCATGATTACACTTTTCTAATCATTGGACAACAATCCTACAACTCCAAATTCACCCTTCTTTTTTCTCTTCTCTGGCAGTAAGGGTTTAAGTAAAATTTTCTTTCCTCTATGAAATAAAGAGTAACTATTTGCTCTCCCTTGGTGGTGGACATTCCTGTCATACAACCATGGCCTTACAAGAAGTAAATGACAAGCTGTCATAGGGATAACGTGGCAGTTCACCTCATCTTCATATTCTCCAATTGCAAAAGGAACTAGGCACTTCTTGGTGACCCTAATTTCATGCTTTGGATCCAACCAAGTCAACTTGTAAGGTGTATCCATTGGCTCGGTTTTTAGTCCCAACTCAGATACCATCTCATTGGAGACAACATTCTCACAGTCACAACTATCAATAACAACGTCATATAATTTGTTATATGTCATACACCATGAGTGAAAAATGGATTTCCTCCTACCGTCCTTTGCACTCTTCTCAATGTTCAGAACTCGCAAATTAACAAGCATTCCCCATCAAGCAAATTAGCATCAAATACAAGGGCATATCCCCCGTTAACATGCAAATCAGAATCTATCCCAATAGATTCGCTGTGGTATAATTCTTCCTCAATCTCTCTATCTTTCTAATTGTCATAACTTTCCTTGTAGGTCATTCAGATTGGAAGTGTCTATATCCTTGGCATTTGAAACATTTCAAAAAAACTTTAGAGGTGCTTTTAGATGATGGGACAGATTAGGTGTCTTTAGATGTGTTAGAAGTTTTTTGTGTAAGATGGGGTTTTTTGGGTGAGGGCATGGTCTTTATAAGTGAAGAACTGGAGCAAATAGAACTCTGTTTGTAAGGTAAAGTGTAGGTAGAATTTTTGTTGGTATTGGTTCTAGTGTGGCGTGATTGCTTCAAACTTGTCTCACTTTTCAGGGACAATATTTTCAATTCAATTAGAGACTCATAAGGATTGAAACTTATAACATCTTAGATGTTAAGACGTAAACCTTGGAGAAAGCGTCCTAGGATCAGCTCTTCGGTCTCCTCCACTTCACACTTCAACAAAAACTCCTCAAATTCCATGGTGTACTGCTCCACAGTTTTGGTGCTCTATTTAAGGCTCCAAATCTGCTCAATCATTTTTTATTTGAAATGCAGTGGTAAGAACACCACATCCATCTCCTCTTTCATCCTATCCCACTGTGTAATCTGAGTCCTCCTTTCCTTTATTCTTTGTTTTTTTAAATTTTCCCACCAAAGGGCAGCATACCCTTTCAATCTCATGGCTACAAGTTTCAATTTTTTTTGTCTCGGATACCTCCCTTAATTTAAAGGATCTCTCCATTTAATATACCCACTCAAGATAGGCATCAACATCAATCTTCCCATGAAATTCTGGGAATTCAATTTTATAATTGAAAAACTCCTCTTGCCTCTCTCCACATTGGGGTGGTGGCTTTCTTCCACCTCGGCCAAAACCTTAAAGTCCTTTGCCTCCAAAACCTTCGCGGCCACACACAAGGCGTTGATCTCCTTCATTATGTTCTTCGTCATCCAGATCCTCTTAATTAAGATTTTTGTTGACTAAAGGAGAATTCTGGACAGGTGTTTCCAAGGCCTTGTTCTTGGCCTTAAGAGCCTCCATTTCTAGCCTTATTGCCGCAAATGCAGCAGATAAATCTTGATCCCTGACATGAACTGGTTTATTTTTTCGGATATGATTCGAGCTCTGATACCAACTGATGGCGTGTTGGATTATATTATAAATAAGATAAAACACTAGTTGAATGTTTTTTGGAAACATACAAACCCCAATAGTATTTGGAAACATACAAACACCAATAGTTTTTGAAAACTAATAAAACCCTTGAATGTTTTTTGAAACAAACAAAACCCAGGTGTTTTTAAACACTCAAATATTTTTCTTTCAAAATATGATGCTTTACTTCATATATTTCTTCCTTTAAATAGGAAGCATTACATAGAAAGATGAAAGGAAATAAAATTGCTTATAATAAATGTAATTAAACAGGCATTAACAACAGCCATAATAAAATTGAAATAAAGACAAATTAAGATAACAAAAGTAACATCAGAGAAACTCTGGAAAGATCCAAATATGGGCTGAATTCCTGGGTCTGGATTCATGGGCCAGAATTCATGGGCTAAGTTCTTCAAATTGGGCCTCCCTATAGTCACCAGTTATAAGGGCTTGAAACAGCCCAAATGACTTCAAAAGAAAACTCATTTTCTGGTCATACCAAGTTGTTACTTAAGGTCAAACACTGCTTTATTCTTTATCATCTCCCAAAGGTGAACAAAGGCCCATGTCCAAAGCATCTTGATAGGCTAGGCTAGATGGACCTCCATCAGAATTGCATTGTCAGTCTAACATGGAGATGATGTCTATTCCATACTGAAATCTAAATGAGATATAGTATCCCGAAATATGTTGCACAAGTCTTAGTTACAGAAAGGTATTATCTGAATCATAGACTATTAAGAATAATTGAGGGTCATGATGCATTGCTAGATGTGCATCTTAATCTAAATGGTGAGAATTAATTAATTAGAGATTTAATAATTCGAACTATACAAGCAATATATTCTAATAACGTATAGATCACATACAATAAGAATTTCTGATACTCAGAATAAAATAGTTATTGAATAAGATTCAATTTGATAACATTAGTTGTTACGGGGATCAATAAGAATTTCTGATACTCAGAATAAAATAGTTATTGAATAAGATTCAATTTGATAACATTAGCTGTTATGGGATCGAAAAGAAAAATTAAGAAAAAGTTACTATTTTTAATGAGATTAATTTTATATTCCAAATGATTGGATTGCATCCAATAAAATTGGATAAAATATGTTAGGTTAAATTTAATGATTTTTTTGATAAAATTATTAATCAAGTAATATATATATATATATATAATGGTTTAATATTGATTTATTATAATAATTATTCTTATAAAGAGTTTTAAAAAAAAAAAACTACATAGGATATAGTATTAGTTTAAAGTAAAATACAGAAACAAATAAATAAATATATATATATATATATTACCACCCTTTTCTATTTTGAAAAATAATACGAAAAGCTCTAGTGTGTTTTAATAAAACCATTTGTTATGGAAATCCCTAACAGTTAAACAATGAATATCATTCTGCAGATGCCATTCGACTTTCGTAAGACGATAAATTATTTTTAATTATTTATTATTTTTTCTTCTTCAATTTATTTTATTCGAATTTAATTTACTAGCGAAAATAATCTGAATTCAAGCAATAATGAAATTGTTAGGACTATGAGTTTTTAAACTCTATAGATATCGTTAGAGCATGACTAAGATGAATGAGGTTAGGATCGTGTGGACGAAACACAAAACATTTTCAATTTAGATCACGCCATATAGAATATGTTAGAGCCGTCAATACAAGCAGTAATTTGATTCTCTAATTGTTTTTATTTATATTATTAAAATCATACAACAAATAATTGATCGCTAGTTTAATGAGGTTTTTTAAATTTTATAAATTCTGCTGTTTCAGTAGTTGATTATTATGTTTATTAATTTCCAACACAGTTTAATACTGCGGTGAACGAATGAGGTTGATGCCATAATTAATCATAACTAATATTTTCCGATAAAATTAATCTCAAATTATCAAATTATCTAATAAATAAGAAAGATGCTATTGGAAATTATGAATACAATAATTGAATTATTAATGTAGTAGAATTGAGGCCTTATAAGTCTAAGGAGCCTTATTATAACTAAGGAGTTTAGGGTTTATTGATATCAAAGAATAGAATGATAGCAGCCACTCAAAGAAGAGAAAAATGGTTGAGAGAAAAGGAAGAAAACTTGTTATTCTTATTTGGCGCAGTTTTAGAGTTTTAACGACTGCTCTTAAACCAAATGTTGGATCGTGCTCAAATTTGGAGCTTACATAGAAAACACATAATTTTGCAAATTGATTGTTAGATAGTAAATTGGAGTTCTAAGTAAGTAGTTATACCATTAGAAGTGAAGGTTGTCGGATTCCCGTCACAACACTAAGCAGTCAGATTCAAAGGGGTTTATCTCTTTCATTAGCCATTAGATTGAGCTAAATTTTGGATATGTTGTTGCGGATATATTAAGTGTATTCTAAACGGTGGAGATTGGGTTTGGAAACTTCTGTAGAGAGAGATATTCGTCGGAATGTGGTGTTGGTTTGGTTTATTTTCTTTCTCTTGTTGTTAGATCCTAATCTTGGTGTTATTAGTATTGTTGCTATTGTTGGTTTCCTATTTAGTGTTAGAACACTATGTAATCTCTATCTTTGATCATAGTGGAGTTTTGGAGTGGACTATAGTCCCGTGGTTTTTACTTATCAAATTGAGGAGGTTTTCCAAGTAAAAATTGGCTTGTGTAAGCATGGTTGATGGCGTGCTTTACTTAGGTTGATTAGATCTTATTCATCTTAGGGAGAGAGGATTTCCGAAGTGTGTTTGATTAATTGTGTGTGCTTTTCCCAACAAAGTGTTATCAGAGTTTGGGTTGTCAAGATTGGAAAATATGAATATGGATAGTAGTTCTAATCTAAGTAGAATGATTACTCTGAATGGTTCCTATTATCACATTTGGAAAGGGAAGATGAAAGATCTCTTGTATGTTTAGGATTTTCATTTACCTATCTTTGCTGCAGAAAACCTGATGACAAGATTGATGCTCAGTAGACTTTGCTACATATGCAAGTGTGTGGGTTTATTACGCAATGGGTTAGTGATAAAGTTTTGAACTATGTGAGTGAGGAAACACATGCTCAGACTTTGTGGACAAAGTTGGAAGAGTTGTATGCTAGGAAAATCGAAAATAATAAATTATTTCTGATGAAGCAGATGATGCAGTTGCGGTATGATGATGGTGCTCCATTGATAGATCATTTGAATACCTATTAGGATATTATAAATCAATAGTCGGGAATAGGTTTAAAGTTTGACGATAAGATACAAGCTCTGTGGTTGCTTGGTACACTTCTAGATTCATGGGAAACCTTAAGGATGTAATTATCAAATCTGTTCCAGACTGTACAATAACCATAGTTTTAGAGTGGTCTACGGTTCTGTGGGGTTTACTTCTCACATTGAGGAGGTTTTCCACATAAAAATTCGCTTGTGTTTTTTATATTGTTTTGTGTGAGCATGGTTGATGCACACTCTACTTAAGTTGATTAGATCGTATTAATCTTAGGGAGAAAGGATTTCCGCTGTGTGTTTGATTGATTGTGTGCACTTCTCCTAACAGTTCTCACCACTTCCGAAAGTATTGTACATACATATTATGCTTGGAAACTTTTGTTTTTAAAAGAAAAAAAATAATAATTACAACCCCGCCGTTTCTTTCTATAAATATATACCCAATTTTGGATTCCAAATCCAAATTCTAATTCTATTGGAATTATATATATATAATAATTTATTTATTTAACTATAAAAACAAATATGATTATACATTAATAAATATTAAACTACTTATTATGTATTAAATGGAATGTGTTGGCTTCCACCTATATATGTATTATCATGTTTGTGACATATTAGAAAGCATGTGTCAATTGAGTAAAGTTTGTGTACATGTTGAATGATAAGTGTATATGGATTCCTCTATAAATAAAGGATGAAGTTGATGAAATAAAATTTCCAATTCACTTGATTATTCTCCTCCCTCTCTCTAGTAATTTGTAAGTCATTCTTGTTGTGTTGGTTCTGATTTGGTTTTATAACACTACTTAATATTTATAATATTTATAATTATATTATATGTGTTATTTGAGCATCAGGTTTATCAACTATAAACTCAATAAGTTTGATTCACCATATTTTATTTCATTTTATTGGATTAAATTCAACCTTTTGGATTAAATATTAATTTTATTATAAAAAATATCTTTCTTACTTTTTCTTTTCAATCCCCAAAATATCTAATGTTGTCAATTGAATCTTATTCAATAACTGTTTTATTTTTAATACAACAAAAGTCTTATTGTGTATGACCCATCAGGAACCAGAATATGTTGTCAATTAGTGAAAATAATTAATTCACCAATTAAATAACTTTCACCACACAGATCAAGATTGATATCTATCAATGTATTATGACCCCTTATTATTCTGAGTTATCAGTGGTTCAGAAAATACCTTTTAGTAGTTAGGACTTTTGCAACATATTCCTTTTGTCATCCATATCTCATTCGAGTTTGAGTATAGACTAAATATCAACTCCTTGTTGGAATGATTATACAATTCTAACTCCAAATTACTACTTTCTAGTATTTGAAAATCTCTTACCCAAAAGGTGTTTACGTGACAATTCTTTCACAAACACACACACCTTAGCCAAAACTTTAGAGAGTAAAGTTTCTAATAAGAAAGATTGAGATATCTCTCTCATCATCAGAAGTGATGAATCTTTTATTGGTCACTCAAATACCCTCAATAGTTTTGCTAACCCAATAGTTACCCTAATTCATTAAGTCTACGAGGAAAGACATCAAAGTACTGGACACGATACTTAAAATACTTTGGAGACTTAAGTCTAAGGATATTTGCACATACTACTACTATGAGATTATATACATATATCAGATCATTCATCCATATGTATTCTCATTGCATGTAGGTCATCCAATGAACTTATTCCAAATTAGCATCCATGTGTTTAATTTAGACATCGCATATGCCTATAAATCAATGAGAACTTCTACTTAAACCAATCTTTATATATATAATAATCGATGTTTTTCCCGCTTATTTTTCATTGTACTAATGAATGATCAATAAGTGGTGAGTATAAGTTGTAAATTGTAATTATCAATGTATCATGACCACTTAAAAGTATTTAACAAAAATATATGTAAGTTGTAAATTAATAATATTGATTTCCCTTTAAATGTTTTTGTATCATTATTCGATATTAGTGGTGGAGGCAGAAATTTAAACATGTGGTGTCAAGCAATAAAATGTTGTGGTGTAATATATTATATATTCAAATAACAATTTATTTACCTTTATAATTTAATAATAGTCTATTTTTTTTCAAAAGGCTATGGTGTCAAGTGACACCACTCACCTCTAAGTGGCTCCGCCGCTGTTCGATATATAAAATATAAATTTTAAATATTTATTTTCCATTTTAAAATAGTAAACTTTTCTATATGTTTTTTTATATTTATAACATCACTATAGAAGGTTTTCTCCTACTTTCTTCAATTCGTGTTATATTTATTTTTTCGTTTTTCTCTCAGACATTTATATTTCTTTTACCCGTGTTTGATTATTCTGGTAAGTATTTTTATTTTATTTTATTTATTTTATGATTTTTTTCTATTTTATATTTCCAATGAATTTTATTATTTTTCAGGCATCTTCCCAGTAAGTACTATTATTTAAGTTTTCTTTTCATGTTATATTTCTTTGTGTTTTGTTCTACATTATTTTGACTTCAGCGGATTTATTCTCTTCAGACATCTATTCAATAAGTATTTTATTTGAAATTTTTTTATGTTGTCATTCTCTTTTTTTTTTCTTCTACATTTTTTAATTCTTTTCAAACACCTCTCACGTAAATATTCAAATTTTATTGAAACTCAAAATTTTTTTCCCCTTACTATAACATTATCATGATTACTAGAATTGATCACATTTAAATCTAATTTATAAAGTTTTTATTTGTTTTTTCACACACATGCCACATCCCACATCCCATATATGTGGCCAACATGCCGATATTGAAAGTAGCTGACCAACCTAATTTTCAAATTTTTTTTTTATATTTTTGATTTTTGTTTTTATTTTATTTTTTTACTATGTATCTATTTAATGTTGAAGTGCGTGAGTTGATCATATGTACTTCCCAGTCATAGTTTATGATTGTTTAAATGGGCCAATGTTTTATGGTAATTTATGTTTTTTCCTTATTTATTAATATAAATTACTATATAATATTATATGATCAGAAAAAAAAAAATACACATCATCAAAAATATATTTTAATAATAGTTGTATGAATCTATAAATATATATTTTATTAAAAAAGTTTATATTGTAATTTTTCAATATATATATATATTGTTAAATATATTTAACTTTTCAATAAAAAAACTAATTAAAAAAATTATTTTTTGTGAAATATATATTACGTTTTTTTTATTCTTATGTGTATATTAAAATATAAATGCTATATAACTATTTAAATCTTTTAAATCTTAATTTATTTTATTAATATTTTAAAATATATAACATTAAAAAAATTATTTTTATCCACGCATTCCTATTAAGTAAAAGACAAAATTCATAAGTATAATAAATTAATATTTTATATATTTTAATAATTATTTTTTTATATTTAATTATCCATATGAAATGCTACATTTCTTTCGATTTCAATCGTTTTCATTATTGAATTCAACTATTTTCATTGTATTAGTAAAATATATTGTGATTTTAAACTTAAAAAAAAATAATACATTTTTAGAATATCAGGAAATTTAATATAATTTATATTTATATGTCAAAATTATAAAATTATAAGAAAAATTTTGAATTCAATCAATTTCATTGAAAATTTTCTTTAAAAAAATAAAAATAAATTTTACTGGAAACTAGTTTATATGATTATATTTGGTATTTTACTTTGTCCCACGTACCTTATATATTTATATATTTTAATAAGAACCAATCAGTACAATTAGCTAATCCAATTATCTATTGATTTAATTTAAATTGATGATTAGAGTGTTTTATAGTCAAAATCAATTTATTCATTTAATGGTTTTGTTTTATGATTTAATTCTAAAATTGAATAATATTTATTTCTTGGAAATAACATTAACTTATATATCAGTTTATATTTAAACATGTGATTTTAAATTTAATAAAAAAAAATGTATATTTGTAACTTTAAAAAGTTAATCTTTATATGTTTTCTCCATGATGGTAGATATTTTTATCTCTCTTATAGAATATCCCGTTAATTTTTTAAAAACATCAAACATTAATTTATATATGCTAAAAAATTATTTTTATTGACATTTAATTATTCTATATCTGGATTCATAATTATAGAAATATAAAAAAAATATTTATATAGATTATAATCATTTATTTTTTTTTTAATTTATTAAAAAAAAGTTAAAACCATTTAGATGTCAATATTACAAAACTATTAATAAAAAATAAATAATAAAAAAAAAAAACCAATCAAATGACAAGACAATGACAGTATGTAATTTATTTTAATATGGTTATAAAAATTTAAGGAGAAAATTACCGATTGAAAAAAATCTATCACATGATCGAAATAGCATAAAAAAACACCTCTCTCTCTCTCATATATATATATATCATAATATATTAAAACTTTTTCCGATAAACATTTGTTCTCAAATCCAGCAAACAATACAAACCGTAAACACAAAGAAGCAATCACAATTTTACGTGGTTCATCCAAAAAAGGGCTAATGCACGGGAACCTCAGTACAAGAAGACCGATTGCACTATGAATCAACAGGAGAAGTACAGATTACAGCAGCAGATCACAAAGATCATAAAGCACAAAGCAACAAACAAGAGAATCCTAAAAAACCCTAGCAGAGCCGATACAAACAAGAGGGAGAGAACAATTTCTCTCTCTAAGAGGTTGGCCTGGCGAACAAATGACTTATTTATTTAGGTTAATAACAAAATTGGGTAAGTGAAGTAATGGGCATGGGTATGGAGATGGGTCTGGAGCCCAAGTCCAAAGTTGCACAAAACTGATGGGCTGAACCAGCTAACCTAAGAGAGAGCCAATCACAACATTAAAACCCAATTCTAAGCTTGAACCTTATACAAAACGTAAAAAGTAGAAGGAACATTACAACATAACTTCCTCTAACGTACATTCTATTGATATCATATTATAGTCAGAAAAAACATGGCTGATCCTATCTTAGCATCATCTTCAATCATTGTACTCACTCAATGTCTCTTTGAGTTGTGTCATAGGTTCCACGTACTCCAAATTTAGATCCGGCATACGTGCAATAAGTCACTGCAGAAGAGGAGCTTTTTTGCAGTCACCACCTTAGTTCCTACATCTGAAGGATTTACTTCAGTCATTATCTTCTCAACCTGTACAACACCATTCAACACAGTAAGCTGATAAAATGATATTTTCTTCCATATGTGCTTGGTCCTATCATGATAAATAGGATTCTTGCTTATATGATAGGCGCCTTGACTATTAGTATAAAGGGTGATTTTCAAAAAATCACCGCTAGTTTGACCTTTTGGCCAAAAATCCTCAGCTTTTACATTTTTGACCAAAAAACCTCAGCTTTTTCATTTTTGGCCAAAAAACCTCTTTTGGATGGAATCTGTTTGATTTACTATTCATCCGTTAGTGGATGAACAGTAACCAAGGGGCATTTTTGTAATTTTCCATTTTTATTTATTTTTTTTTAAAAAAAATTGTTTTAAAAAAAATAAAATTCTCTTCCTTATTCTTTTCTTCTTCTTTTTTTTCTTTTCTGTTCTTTTCTTTTTTTTTTCTTCCCCTACACCAAACTCTCTCCACTCTCTCTTTCCCACCAAAAATTAAAAAAAAAAAAAGAAAAGAAAAGGGAAGAGAAAAAAAAAATTTAAAAAGTTTTTTTTAATTTTTTTAAAATAAATAAATAAAAATGAAGAAATTACGAAAATGCCCTCGGTTACTGTTCATCCACTAACAGATGAATAGTAAATCTGACGGACTCCATCCAAAAGCGGTTTTTTGGCCAAAAATGAAAAAGCTGAGGTTTTTTGGCCAAAGGGTCAAACTAGCGATTGTTTTTTAGAAATCACCCTAGTATAAATGATAGCTTTTACTCCAAGCAACCTGATTTCATGCAATAATCCCTGAATCTAGAGACTTTCCTTAATTCCCTCAGTCAAAGCAATATATTCAAATTTAGTAGTAGATAAAGCAACATTAAATTATAGTTTGGATTTCCAAGAAATACAGTTTCCACACACAGTGAACACATAGGATGAAATGGAACGTCTATTTTCACTATCTTTAGCGAAATAAGAATCGGTATAACAATAAATGTAAACATTTTCATAATGTCTACCAAAAACAAGACCACAATCCATGGTACCCTTCAAGTACTAAAGCAAACCTTTCATTGCACTCTAATGTAGCCTAGGAGTCATAATAAAATGACTCAAGATATTAACAACATAAGCCAAATCAGGTCTTGAATAGACCATAACATAAATGACACTTCCTACAGCTTCAACATAAGGTATATCATGCAGTATATGATCATTATTAGCATATTTTCTATCTAACTTGTGGCTAGGAGATAAAGGAAGACCATTTGGCTTGCTATCAATCATATTATAATTTCTGAGTATCTTACGAATGTAATCCTTTTTATCAAGACAAAAGGAGATGTTTACCTCGGTTCCTTGTAATGTTCATGCCAAGGATTTTGGAGGCTTCCCTCAAATCATTCATTTTGAATTCCTGACTCAGCTCAGATTTAACATCATTCAACAATAATGAATTTGGGCTTATCAACTATATATCATCAACATATAGTAACAGAAAAACAGGCTCATTCACAACTGATAAGTCTAGAATTTACATATGTTTTAGCATACTTTATGAGTTTTAATATAATAAAATCGAGCTTAAAAGGTGAGATATTGAATGTATTTCTAGTAACTCTAGACTATTATTGCTGAGAAAGGGACTTGGATGAAAAGTTTTGGAAAAGGAGCTAAATCTTGGAAAATTAGAAGAAATGAGGACCAAATCAGAATTTCATCCAAAGTCATCATGATGGCGAAATGGTTATGCCAAGATCATTATCGCCATTAACTAAAGGGAAAGGGCAATGAAGATGGCGAAATATGACAAATCTCGCCTCAAAGACTTGAGCACATGAGGCGAGTTAGACTTTCCTTGCTTCATATGTCGCCACTCTTGATAGAAGCTGTAGGTGATGAAGGTTGAATGTCGCCTAGTTGAGGCGATAATTGAAAGTAATAAGTCGCCTAGCTAAGGGAAGATACAGGCGAACTAAGATGATATCGCCATGTTGTTTATAAATGAACGGAGTGCTTTGGCGAAAGAAAGAATCACTCGCCTAGACTTAAGGCGATATATCTTGGCTACATAAAGAACATTTTGCCTAAAGAGAAGCTAGCTTGGCGATCAGGACAAGTGAGATTTGAAGAAGTCGTTTGGTTCAGGCGAAGGAACTAGCAACATAAAATGAAGAAAAATGTTAATTCGCCAATTTGTGTTTCTTTGTTGTTTTAACTTCAAAATTGCCACTGAGCTTAGACTCTATAAAAAGGAGCTCAGCTAAGGCATTAGGATGATTGATTTTCACTTTTGACATTCTGTTATACTTTGAGAGAAATTCTAGATTCTTCTATACGCTTTATTGAACATCTTCAGAGAAGTTTCTTGAAGATGTTTTGTACTCTGTTTTTGTTGATCATAGAGATTAGCTTGAAGATTGTGAAGCAACAACTGTGACAGAGTCTAGTTTCAGTCTTTCTCAGTAAGATTCAGATCTTACACATGTTGATGAAGAATTTGTATTGTAATTGCTTATGCTGAACTATACATGTTAGCTTAAGAGCTTTGTTGACTTGTTGAGTTTTGATGTTGATTATCACTTTAACTACAATGTTTCTTGTTCAAATATAGCCAGATCTACTTGATTTTCATGAGCTGATTGAATTACAAGAAAGAGAGTTATGTAATATTGTTAATCTGAGATTTGATTTAGACCAGAGATGACGATTAGGTTTCAAATCTAAGAACAAAGGATCGTAGTGTGAAAGATAGACTATAGATCTGTTTTTCTACAGATTGTGCTTATCAGTTGTATAGATTGTAGTATAGAGATATATGCAACTATATAATTAAGATCTGTTAAATTGAATTGAGAGATCTTTTAATAGATCACTGATGATGATCTAGCAGGTAAATCAGTGATTTAAGGTAAAGCTTGCATGAGAAGTTAATTGATAACAGATTTAGCAAATCAACTTATTCATTGTTAAGATCAATTGCAGAATAGAGTGCTGACTTGAGTTTTAATTGAATGAATGTCACTAGTATCTTTTACTTCACATCAATGCTATGATTCTTATGATTCAATTTGTATATAGGATTCTTTTATCAATTCAGTTTAAATCTTAGTCTCAATCAAGCTTCTTAGCTTACAATCCCTGTGGAGACGATATCTAAAATACTACATTAGACATTGATAGGAATTCTGATTGATTACTGTGAAATCTAATATCAGTCGAGTTTTCATCCCATCAATTTCTTGGCGCCGTTGCCGGGGATTGTTCTTTGAAGATTTAGATTTATTTTGAACTGCGTTAACTTGATTTATTAAATTCCTTTTAAGTTTTAAAATTGTTTGTTCAAGTGTGTAGTGTATGCAGACAAGATCTAAAGGTTCTCAAGACTTGCAGTTTGATCCTGAACCAGAAAGAATTGTTAGACAATCTAGATCACGAACAAGATCAGCAGCGAGAACTGAGTCAGGAGTAATGATGTCTGGAGAACGCTACAACAGAAATAATGAAAATGATGTACGAGGAGATCATGAGAGGATGACTCTTCGTCAATATTTCATCCCACCAGTTAACGGCATGCCATAGGCCAACAACTTACCAGCAATAACAACTGATTATTTTGAGTTGAGATCTGGACTCATCCAGATGGTCCAACAAAATAAATTCAGAGGAGGAGCTACTGAGGATCCTAATCAGCATCTGAACACCTTTCTGCATCTGTGTAGTACATTTCGACACAATGGAGTCTCAGAGGATGCAGTTAAACTTCGTTTATTTCTCTTTTCACTGAGTAACAAAGCTCACTCTTGGTTATACTCATTGCCACCAGGATGTATCAATAGCTGGGAAGATCTAGTTAGGAAGTTTTTAGCCCGCTACTTTCCTCCCATGAAGATGGTGAATCTGAGAAATATGATCTCTTCTTTTCAGTATTTGGATGGAGAGTCATTATATGAAAGCTGGGAAAGGTTTAAGGAGCTGATCAGAAGATGTCCTCACCATGGCATAGCATCTTGGAGCATTGTGATGACATTTTATAGTGTCATGCCTCATCATATCAAAATGCACATTGATTCCTCAGTTGGAGGATCAATAATGGATAAGGAGCCAGATGACGCTCATGAATTCATCGAATTGCTGGCAAATAATGATTTTGGATGGAATGAAAGGGAAAAGGCTGCAAACAAGAAGCATTCTGGAGATTATTAGTTTGAGTGTTTCAATGCATTATCTGCTCAGATAGCATTGTTGAATAAAAAGATTGATAATATGGCAGCCAATAAGGGCCATCCAAAGAAGACTTCAGTTAATTCTGTTGAAAAACAGAAGACTACTCTTGCAGATTATGGTCAGGAAGCAGCATTTGCTGATGATAAAGATGAACCAGAGGAGTCAGAACAAGAAAATAATGTGAATAATAATTATGGGAACCAGCAGAGGCCATACCATCAACAGAAGAACAAACCCTATCAAAATCAGGGTTATTACCAAAGAAATCCTCAACCTGGTTACCAACAACAAGGACAGATTCAGTATCAAGCCGATGGGACAGAATAAGCCTAGTATGGAGAACCTTCTGATTAAATACATGGAGAAAACTGATGCTATTCTTACCAACCATACCACTTCAATAAAAAATTTGGAAACTCAGATGGGGCAACTTAGCAAGTTTTGAATTAAAGACCCAAGGAGCACTTCCAAGTGACACTGTGCCTAACCCAAGGGTTAAAGATAAATCCAAGGAGGAAGCACAAGTGCTTGCTGTTACACTGAGAAGTGGAAAACAACTGGAGAACTCTAATGAAAAGAAAAGTTATGAACCTCATGTATAGAATAAGGAAAATGAAGAAATCAGTAAATCTGTTGCAAAAGAATAGGAGGCTGTGAAGATTGCCTTACCTTTTCCTTAAAGAGAGAATAAAAAGAGGCTGGATAAGCAGTTTGAGAAGTTTTTAGACATGATGAGGCAAATCCATGTCAACATCTCATTCATTGAAGCATTGAAACAGATGCCTGTCTATGCTAAATTCATGAAGGAGCTGTTGTCAAATAGAAGGAATTTAGTTGATGTGGGATGCATTAATGTGAATGAGAGTGTGAGCCAGCTTATCAAGTATCAGATTCCCAGGAAAGAGAAGGATCCTGGCAAGTTCACCATACATTTGACCATAGGTGATAGATTCAAAGGAAGAGCTCTCTATGATTTGGGAGCCAGTATAAATTTGATGCCTCTAGCTAACTATGAAAAGTTGGGAATAGGGCATTTCAGACCTTACAATGTCTTATTACAGCTTGCTGACAGATCTTTCACTCATGCAAAGGGGGTGGTTGAAGATATGATAGTCACAGTAAACAAATTCATGTTTATTGTAGACTTTGTAGTGCTTGATATGGAGGTAGATGAAGATGTACCTCTATTACTTGGGCGACCATTCCTGAGAACTGGGCGAGCAATGATAGACATGGCAAATGGTGAAATCACACTCAGAGTTAATGGAGAGGAAGCAAAATTTAGTCTTTTGGAGTCATTAAAATTCCCATACGATTTTAATGAAGTCAAAAGTGTGCAACTGGCAGCTGATGAGGAACTGATGGACAAAATTCTCTCTAAGGTATTTTGATCCACTGAACAATGTGTTAATCAATAAAGTGGATATGGATGTTCCAGAAGAGAGTGCTTACAATGGAGAGCTGGAATGCATGACTTCTCATTTTGTCTTCTACTTTAGTAATATTCAACCATCAGCTGAGCCATTGCTTCCCTCAACTGAAAAACCACCACAATTGGAACTGAAGGCTCTTCCAAGTCATCTTAGGTATGCATTCCTTAACCCTAAGGACTCTAGCTTACCTATTGTGGTTTCAAATGATTTAACAGATGAACAAAAAGAAAGTTTGCACCAAGTGGTAAGGAAACACAAGAAAGCCATTGCATGGACAATAGCAGATATCAATGGAATCAACCCCACTTTCTGTACACACAAGATCATCTTGGAGCACAAACATACACCTAAGATACAACCTCAGAGAAGATTAAATCCAAATATGAAGGAGGTTGTGAAAAAGGAAGTACTGAAACTCCTTGATGCATGTATTATATTTCCAATTTCAGATAGTGAATGGGTTAGTCCAGTGCAGTGTGTGCCAAAGAAGGGAGGGATTACTGTGATTAAGAATGAAAAGAATGAATTGATCCCTACTAGAACTTTCACAGGGTGGCGAATGTGTATAGACTATAGAGCTTTAAATGATGCCACTAGGAAGGACCACTTTCCCCTTCCCTTCATAGACGAAATGTTAGATTGACTAGCAGGACACCCATACTTTTGCTTTTTGGATGGTTATTCTGGATATAACGAAATTCCCATAGCACCTGGTGACCAACACAAAAAAACTTTTACCTGTCCCTTTGAAACCTTTGCTTATAATAGGATGCCATTTGGACTATGTAATGCACCAGGAAAATTTCAGAGGTGTATGTTAGCTATTTTTACTGATTTCATAGGCATGTTTTTAGAGGTCTTCATGGATGATTTTTCCATTTTTGGAGACAGTTTTGACAATTTCTTGAATAATCTTGAAAAAGTGCTTGCAAGATGTGAGGATGGTCGATGCTAACGACCTTAAACAAAGCATACTCCTTACACAATTTGATTTTGATTGGATCAGTGCTATAATTGTTTAAAATTGTGTAAGTTTTTGTTTAACCAAGTTCATGTTTTGCAAGGGAATTGTTATTTTTCAAATGAACTTGAAGTTTGAAGAACGAAGCGAGATGTCATCTTCATTGCCAATATCTCGCCAAAGCTTTTTTTTTTTCAGATAACGATAAGAATTCCATTTTGCCTTGAGATTGTTTTGCCGATGGCGACATCCATAATCTCGCCATCATATTTCGCTTGGGTAAAGGCGGAATTGGGTACTCACGCCAAAACACTTCGCCTTTACACTTTGAAGAAGGCAAAGTTTGTGGGATCTCCTTTCTGGATATCGCCTGATATCTAGAAAGTTGAGGCGAACTTTCTCAATAACGCATGGTTATCTCACCAAACAGGTATATTCTCTGGCGTTATGCTTTTATTTCGTCAAATTATTTCGCCTAGAGACAATCTGAATTAGGCAAAGTATGTAGTTGTCGCCTTGAACATCGCCTAGTTCTATCAATTGTGGCGAGATGAATTCATTTCGTCTTAGTAATTCGCCACAAATGTTTGTTAAGGCGAGGTTGGTTATTCAGTCGCCACAATCGCATCTTTAAATCAGGAGACCTATCATCTTATAATGGCAACATCCAGGTATTTTGCCTAACTCTCTGGTTCATTTTTTTCTACATCCCCTTTCTCTCCTTATATTCTTTTATGTTCTCCTAAGCATTGAGGACACTACTATCTTTTAAGTTGATGGTGGGGGTAGCAATCACATTGCTGGTATTTTGTTTAGTTTTATAGTTCTAATTTTGGTATAGTTTGATTCTATAATTTTACTTGTAGTTTTTGTTTGAATTTCTTAGTTTTTGTTTGAACTTCTTAGGATATTAGGTGTGAGTGCATGATTGAGCTTACATTGCTCATAATTCAAAGTGATTCAGTTTTTCATAGAACGAGTTTCCAAACAGTAAAAGAAGTGTTCAAAACAAGCAGTTTTGATGAGTAATTTTTGATAAATTTCTTTGAACACTGATGAAGATTTTGGTCAGATTTGAATTGTGAATAAGTTAATGGTTTTGATAAGGAAAGAGTGGAGAAAACCTTGGGTGGTATGTGAGGTTTTGAGCTTTATTTTGTGCCTTTTTCGTCGTGAGAGAGGTTATTTTTATTCTCTTCCTTATTAAACACATTTATCTGACAAACTTTCTTCTATAGAAATCAGAACCTTCATAGGATTGCTTTGAATTTCTCATACATTCCTCAAGTGTATAGGGCATTGGTCGGGTAAAGTTCTGTCTTTAATCTGCCAAAGAAAATGATCTGATTTGAGAGAGTGAGTGAAACTACTAAAAAAGCCTTTTCCTGCTTGATATAACAAGACTTTGATATCTTGTGAGGTTAACCATTTTGTTTCCATTTTCATTAAAACCTTTTCTTTGGTCCCTAATCCAGTCCAAACCATAAAGATAAGAGATGTAATCTCAATCCTACCCTTTGGACTTACCATAAAATTTGGGATTGAAAAGATGGGAAGTGAGGATTAACTTAAAGAGTGTTTCTGAAGCTACTAAAAGCAGATATATTGCTCCAAAAAAAATCAGAAAAGAAAAGAAAGGAAAAGAAAAATACAACAAAAAAAGATAGATGAATGAGAAGAATAGACACAAATAAGTGAAAATGGACAATGTTCATAAATAAAGTAGTATGTGAATAAAGCATCATTGAGTGGGGAAACACTAAAGAGTGAAGAATTGAGGGATTGAGAGGAATTTAGTGGTATGTCCAAACTTTGATTCCTTGAAGAAATTCCTTTCTTTCATAAGCTAACTTGACCCCATTTTCCCTATATATATAAATCAGAGATTCTAAGGTAGACAAAAAGGTAGTACTGAACTTAGGAACCTCTAAGTGTTGTACACTGTATGAGTGAAGTTCAATGTTCGTGAGGTTCTTAAAATTTTCTTCATACGTGCTTGTGAAACACTAGAATCACATTTGCCTTGGTACGTAACTCTGATTCTTAAAAGTGACTAGTGTATTGTGAGAGTAACCATTAGGATTCTGAGTGATCAAATACTTATGAGAGACTACTATGAGGAAGTAGCTTCAAAACTCTAATACTTGGATCTTCTCAGATACTTTGCAACATGAAGAAAATGACAAGTCTTGAGTTAGTTGATTTGAAATTTTGAAAGAAGAGCTGGTCACTGTTTGGAAATTTTCAAAATATACCTGATATGTTTCTTTGAATTATGATATAAGTTTGCACTGATTGCTGTCTCAATAGATTTTTGGTCAGTTTGCTTGAGGACAAGCAAAAACCTAAGTTGGGGGTAATTGATAAGTTTAGAATTTACCTATGTTTTAGCATACTTTATGAGTTTTAATATAGTAAAATCGAGCTTAAAATGTGAGATATTGAATGCATTTCTAGTAACTCTAGACTATTATTGCTGAGACAGGGACTTGGATGAAAAGCTTTGGAAAAGGAGCTAAATCTTGCAAAATTAGAAGAAAGGAGGACCAAATCAGAATTTCATCCAAAGTCATCACGATGGCGAAATGCCAAGATCATTATCGCCTGGGAATATCGCCATTAACTAAAGGGAAAGGTTGATGAAGATGGCGAAATATGACAAATCTCGCCTCAAAGACTTGAGCACATAAGGCGAGTTAGACTTTCCTTGCCGCATATGTCGCCACTCTTGACAGAAGCTGTAGTCGATGAAGGTTGAATGTCGCCTAGTTGAGGTGATAATTGAAAGTAATAAGTCGCCTAACTAAGGGAAGATACAGGCGAACTAAGATGATATCGCCATGTTGTTTGTAAATGAACGGAGTGCTTTGGCGAAAGAAAGAATCACTTGCCTAGACTTAAAGCGATATATCTTGACATTTCGCCTAAAGAGAAGCTAGCTTGGTGATCAGGACAAGCGAGTTTTGAAGAAGTCGTTTTGTTCAGGCGAAGGAACTGGCGACATAAAATGAAGAAAAATGTTACTTCGCCAATTTATGTTTCTTTATTGTTTTAACTTCAAAATTGCCACTGAGCTTAGACTCTATAAATAGGAGTACAACAAAGGCATTAGGACGATTGATTTTCACTTTTGACATTCCGTTATACTTTGAGAGAAATTCTAGATTCTTCTATACGCTTTATTCAACATCTTCAGAGAAGTTTCTTGAAGAAGTTTTGTACTCTGTTTCTATTGGTCATAGAGATTAGCTTGAAGATTGTGAAACAACAACTGTGACAGAGTCTAGCTTCAGTCTTCCTCGGTAAGATTCATATCTTACACATGTTGATGAAGAATTTGTACTGTAATTTCTTATGCTGAACTATACAAATAAGCTTAAGAGCTCTGTTGACTTGTTGAGTTTTGATGTTGATTATCACTTTAACTGCAATGTTTCTTGTTCAATTATAGCCAGATCTACTTGATTTTCATGAGCTGATTGAATTACAAGAACGAGAGTTACGTAATATTGTTAATCTGAGATTTGATTTAGACTAGAGATGGCGATTAGGTTTCAGATCTAAGAACAGAGGATCATAGTGCTAGAGATAGACTATAGATCTGGTTTTCTACAGATTGTGCTTATCAGTTGTATAGATTGTAGTATAGAGATATATGCAACTATATAATTGAGATCTGTTAAATTGAATAGAGAGATCTTTTAACAGATCACTGATGATGATCTAGCAGGTAAATCTGTGATTTAAGGTGAAACTTGCATGACAAGTTAATTGATAACAGATTTAGCAAATCAACTTATTCATTGTCAATTGCAGAATAGAGTGCTGACTTGAGTTTTAATTAAAAGAATGTCACTAGTATCTTTTACCTCACATCAATTCTATGATTCTTATGATTCAATTTGTATATAGGATTCTTTTAGCAATTCAGTTTAAATCGTAGTCTCAATCATGCTTCTTAGCTTACAATCCCTATGGAGACGATATCTAAAATACTACAGTAGACATTGATAGGAATTCTGATTGATTACTGTGAAATCTAATATCAGTCGAGTTTTCATCCCATCAACAACATATTTAAAATACAGACAGGCATCAGAAAGACTTCTTTTCAAATCAAGTTTCATGTCATGATTATTAAAACGCTAATTCCATTATCGTTGAGACTATTTTAAACCATACAAAGACCTTTTCACTAAGCACACTTTGATACCAGATACAGAAAATCCCTCAGGTTCATCCATATAGATTTCTCTGTCAAGGTACCCATGTAGAAAAGCTGTTTTAACATTCATCTGCTCTAAGAACCAATAAAAATGAGTAGTCAGTGACAACATAATCCTAATAGTAATATACCTTACAACTGGTGCAAAAATCTTTGAGAAATCCACTCTAGGTTTTTGAGTAAAGCCCTTAGCTACTAGTCACGCTTTAAATCGATTAAGATCAGAGACATGTAGGTTTTCTTTAACCCTGTTTATCCACTTACATGCTACAGATCCTTTTCCTGCAGGTTTATTAACCATAATCAAAGTTTTGTTCTTTATTACGGATGTTATCTCATCTTTCATGGTATTAAGCCATTTGTCCGCCTCTGGACACGAGATAGCTTCCCTATAGGAACTAGGAACATAATCAGCCTCAACCTGTAAATTAAAAGCATAAATGGTCAAATTTATGGCAACAAAATCATTATACTTGGATGGTACCCTCGTGGATCTCCTCTCTCAATCCCTGGCTAAGACATAACCATCTAAGTTATGATCATGATATATTTCTTCCGTGTCAATTTCAGGTTGATTTTCAGTGCTGTTGGGACACTCTCTTGTTTCAGGACAATCAATCTCATCATCAGAATTGGATTTTATTATCCCTTGATCATGAGGCTCAAACCCTGAATTAATATCAGGTTCAGGAACAACTTCAGTTTGCACATCATTATTAGTGACCCTGTCAGGTACTACAGATTGAATAACAAAATCAGAAAGGTCCAATTTTTGGTGATTTTTAAAATCATATTTTTCTTTATTCAAGAAACTAGAAAAATTATTTTCAAAAGATATCACATCTCTATTGATAATAAATTTGTAGTTTGAATTTTCCTTGAAAACAATTCTAAAACCTTTTGTTCCTGTTTGAAAACCCATAAACAATCCAATGATAGACCTAGGATCAAGTTTATCTAACTTCTGATGTGCAAACACCTTACAACCAAACGTTTTTATAGAATTCAGATTAGAAGGCTTACCATACCATACCTCAAAGGGGGTTTTAAAGTTAATAGGTGAAGAAGGTGGCCTCTTCTTCAAGAATGTCGCATAGCATAAGGCTTCTCCCCAAAATATTTTGGGTAGGTTAGCCTGGAACAGTAGGCTCCTAACTCTTTCTAACAAGGTTCGGTTCAAACGCTCAGCTACCTCATTATGTTGAGGTGTATATCTCACAGACCTATGTCTTTCTACCACATTTTCCTCACAACATTTCTAAAATGGTTCATTACAAAATTCATGTCTATTATCAGTTCGCAAACATTTCAAATTTCTACTCTTTTCATTTTTTGTCAAAGCTTTCCAGATTTTAAATTTCTCAAATACATCAGATTTTGATTTCAGTAAATAAGTCCAACAGAATCTGGAATAATCATCAATGAAAGATAAAAAATATGTACATCCACTAAAAGTTTTAGTTTTTGAAGGACCCTAAAGGTCAGAATGCATATAGTGCAAAACATGTTTTGCTTTATAAATAGATTTTTCAAAAAGGCTGTTTTATATGCTTAGTAAGAATACATTTTTCAAATTCAGAAATTTCACAAGAAAATCCTTATCTATCAAACCCTATTTCTAAAACTCTCTCATTCCTGAACTTCCTAAGTGGCCTAATCTTCTATTCCACAGGCTTGCTAACTCATGGGTGCCTACTGGTTTGAACGAGGTAACTAAGGCTTCTATGGTTTCTTCTTCAAGAACATACAAATTCCCAGCCATTTTTCCTTTCATTACTACCTCACGGGTATCTGTCCTAACTATTTCAACTCTCTGGCTTTTAAACACATAGTCCAATCCCAACTCCCCTAACTTACTAACAAAAAACAAGTTTCTTCTAAGGTCGGACACTAGCTTCACATCCCCCAGGGTAAGCTTCCTGCCATCATATTGTCTAATGGTAACTATTCCAGACCCTAGTATGCTACATTTGTGATTGGATCCTATAATCACAAATCCCTGCTTAACAGTTTTGAGGTTAGCAAACCAATTTCGATTAGGAGACATGTGATGTGTACAACTACAGTCAATTGCCCATTCATTCAGTGTATTACAAGGCACAGATAAAGCATTCAATTCAATCACAACTGCTATGCCTTCAGAAAAAGAATCAATAATAGCCAATTAATTAGAGACAACAACACTCTTTAGTTTGCCACAGGCTTCATCCTTCTTCTTTTGGAAGCAGTCCTTGACAAGGTTGGTGGTCCTATTATAGTAATAGCATTTTCTATCACTAGACTTACCAGTTTTACCCTTCCTCTTATCTTGTTGTTTAAACTTATTCCAGTTACCTTTCAGAGCTTTCTTCCCCTTTGTGTTGGTTTTGGTACTAGACTCAGACTTATTAAGAAACAGGCCTTCATTTTCCTTCTTAATCATTTCCTCACCAACAGATTTAAAACTTAAAGCATCCATAATATCTTTGGTGGTGAGGGCATTCTTATTGAAGGAAATGAATTCCCTAACGACACTGTGAGACTCAGGTAAAGCATGAAGTAAAATCATAGCAAGATATTCATCTACTATTAAAATCTTGAACAAGCCTTTTGAAACACAACAAGATTTTCATTTATAGGCTTATTAGGGGCAAATCTAAAACTGAACAACTTATGGAGGATGATAATCCTATTAGGGATGTCTGACTCTAAGTAGTTGGATTCCAGGAGCTTCCAAAGAGTGCTAGTAGTCTTTACATAGTTCATAGCAGTCCAAACATCATCAGATAAATGCAATAAGATGATGTGATATACACGTTTAGCCATTCTAGTCTTATCAGCATCAGAAGTTTCAGGTGGGTAATCATTATCCACAACACCTTTGATGCCATGGTGGACTAAAACTGAAAGCATTTTCTTTTGGCATAAAATAAAATCTTGAGATCCGTCAAAGAACTTAATGTTTATAGGGTTTAAACTTGAAGGTTTTGAAGACATTTTATTGTAAAACAAAAGGTTTAAAGCTTTCAAAGAATTTAGTTTATAAAAAATGTTTTGAGGGTTATCAAAGACACAAAGTTTAGTTTTAATCGAGGACAAAAAATATCTACACTCGATTAGTAATCAATTATCCTATAAGCAAGCAAGAAACAAAGATCAATCAACAAGCAATCAATGATCAATAAAAAAAATCACAATTATATATCGAAAGAATCAAGAGGCCTCAAACAAGCTAGATCGTTCCGTTACTAGCAACCGGTTGGGACTTTAACACGTGAATAAGACTTGTATCCGTACAACCATAACAAACAAGCCAGAATTCACCGAGTTGGCAGATCGATTGGGACTTTAACAAGCAACTGAGACTTGTATTCCTTCAGCCAAGGCCTCAAGATTCACCAAGAATAAAAGAAGCAGATATTCAACAAAGTAAAGAGACAAGTTAATAGCAAAAAAGTAAAAGAAGTTCAAAAATGCTCGTTCTTCCTGAGCTGCTCCGCAACAGATCTCACAAATGAGATCTGTGTTCCTCCTCAGTCTCAATTTCTCTTAGGACTGCCTTCTGCTACTTTTCCAGCTTGTCCTCTAGTAAACTTCAGAGTTCTTTGCTCTGGTTTATCCTTCAACTCATCCTATTCTCTAGGTACTTGTAACTCAACACAAAGTAGCTAGTCACATTGTATTTGTGATTTAATAAGCAAGAATATTACACTATAAGACTTTGATAGGGTTTTATCTAAACACGACTTTAAAGAATCTTTGAGAAGTTGTCAGATATTCACAAGATCAGCAACTATATTTTGATTCGAACCAATAAAAAGTCAAGTTGTAGTCGGTTTGACCTATAACTTCAAATCCATAAAGATTGAAGACCTAAGTCACAATGAACAAGCTCAAAGCATTAATAATCGCAAACAAAGCAATTATGAACAAGCACTAAACAGTTTCAAACAAATTGAAACATAAAAACAGACTACAGATCTATACAAACATGTTGTAAATAATCAAAGATTCAAGAAGAGAGCTATGATACCACTTTGTTCTCGAAACTATTAAACAATACAAACAGTAAACACAAAGAAGCAATCACAATTTTATGTGGTTCACCCAAAAAAAGGGCTAATCCACGGAACCTCAGCACAAGGAGACGGATTGCACTATGAATCACCCAAAAAAAGGGCTAATCCACAGGAACCTCTGCACAAGGAGACGGATTGCACTATGAATTAGCAGGAGAAGTACAGATTACAGCACCAGATCACAAAGATCACAAAGCACAAAGCAACAAACAAGAGAACCCTAAAAAACCCTAGCAGAACCGATACAAACAAGAGGGAAAGAATATTTTTTCTCTCAAAGAGGTCGTCCAGGCAAACAAATGACTAATTTATTTATGTCAAGAATAGAATCAGGTAAGTGAAGTAATGAGCATTGGTATGGAGATAGTTCTGGAGCCCCAAGTCCAAAGTTGCACAAAACTGATTGGCCCGAACCAGCCAACCTTAAAGAAAGCCCATCACAACATTTAAACCCAATTCTAAACTTGAACCTTATACAAAACGTAAACAATAGAAAAAACATTACAACAACATTTAAATTAACCTTTAAGTAATAAAAAAAATTATCTTAGTTTTTTACGGAATAAAATTTTTTAATGGTACGTAACTTTTAAATATTTTAAAACAAGTAATTTTATTATTCTTTAAATTATAAATTATATTTCAACTCATCTTTATTTCACATAAAAAATTTAATATTTTCTAATATATATATATATATATAAATATAAAGACTATTTTACTTTATATTTGTATTTTAAGACAACAAGTTGTTTACTACCAAATGTTTGAATATAAATTAGAAGATTTATGTTTTTATTTTAAAATCTTAAAAAAAATATATTAATAAAATAGTTAGTTTGAATATAAAATTAAAATATTCAAGTGCTTAATTTTTATATTAAGAGCTTGAAACTAAATATTAACTAAAAGAGATTGTGGTAGATAAATAGAATATTAATTCAAAATTGATATTAAATAATCAAATATATTGGGCATATATATATATATATTGATTTTTCAAAAATATAATAACAAGTAAATTAACAAGTAATTGCAATATTGTATTTTTTATTGTTGATTTTTTTAAATAAATATTTTTTTTACTTACATAATATATGATGTTATATTAAATTTTAAAATCAAATGTATAATGTTTTAATATATATATATATATATATAAGTTTTTTCCACTTTTTTTCGCGGTGTCTTTATGGTCACACATTAGTAATAGTTTGTAGTGAAAACAATAATAGTTGGTACATTTTAATCTTCAAATTTTGGACTTGGTAACAAAACTATAATTGTATTGATATGTTAATAAAATTATATGAAATTCAAGAATTCACTATTTGAAGAATCCAATAAAATATGAGTAAACGATAAAATAAATAAGTAAAGTGACACACAAAATAGTTAAAGTTATACTCATTTTATAAATATATCATTATAATTACGCCAAAAGTAAAGGAGATGATGCTAATTTGAAGTGTAATGTAAGTTATAAATAATTTTTATGTATGTGATATTTTCTACTCCAGGAATTTTTATAATATTGTCATGTTTGAATTGATAATGTCTTTATGGGTTTCTTTGTAAATGGAAGGTAAACATGTCCGATTTTAATTTGAATTTTATACTGATGACCAAATTCGTATAGATTTATGGGTTGATTCATATTGTCCATGAACTTCATAAGATGTTTGAAAGAAATAAAATAAAATCGATTTTTAAAATCTAATCAAATATTAAATAAATTTTAGTTTGATTTTATTTTATTGAAGGAAATAATAATTATATATTTAAAAATTTTGAAGAATGAAAATTAATAAAGACTTAAAATAATATATTGTATATTATAAAATTTGAATATGTTAACTTTAGATAGTATTGTTGTATATATATAGTGATGTGAAAATGAACTCAGAGCCTGCGAACAGTCTGGGTCCTCTTTGATCCGTGAAGATTTGAAATATAAAATTGAAAACTCATTCTGACGGTAGTCATGAAGTCCAGTCCGTGTGGACTCTGGGTCCACGAACCAGACTTTTTTAATTTTAAAAAAAATAAAATTTATCAATTTTTTTATTTATACTAGATTTATATTTTTACTAACTTTTAATTTTAAAGTATTATTAACATAATACTAATATCAAATAATAGTTAATTTTTATTATATGATTTATTCTATCTATTAATTTACTTATTAATACATAATAAATATTATATGTTTTAGTTATGTTATTATTATTTTTTTTATCAAAAGTGAATTGTTCATGTCATGTTCAGTTCCATCTTTTATGGTTAAGGGTTTGAATACTTTGAATAAAAAAATTTCATAGAGTATACATGTTCTAATTTTAGTGTTCATCTTTATATAAATATGGCGAATCTGGATTATCTACCAACATAAAATCTATATTTTAGCACTATATTTTTAAATGAAAAAGAAATATTTAATATTTAATCTTTATTTATTAATTTTATATTTATATTATTGTATTTTAGAATAAAAATTATGACTGTACGTCTCGCACGAGTTTATATACTAATTAAGAATTATAACACATGTTGTCTGCATTAGTGATATTTCGTCTCGCTAATATTATGAATATAAATATTTTAATATAATCACAATTGTGTATGATAAGAATCTCATAATCATAAACCATTCATGATTTTCTTAACAATATGATCATCATTAGGAATATTATTATACAATTAAATATATCAAATAAAATTAAACTGAATAATAAAAATGTCTTTTATTCTTAATAAGTAATGCATGATATATACCAAACTATTAGTTCTAGAGCACATTACTAACAGATAGCACCTTGACTATAGAGAGAAAAAAAAAACTTACATGTCATTCCAACAATAAAACGGATCACATGTCATTCTCACAATACTCTCGCAGCACACAAAATGCTCATGTATACTACTCTAACTTCTTAAAGATACTGCGGTGGGAAAATAACCATAAGGCATCCTAGTCGAAGGTCAGAACAAGTAAAGGGAGTCGAAGTCCATAACCATGCTCGGCCAAAGACAACTCGGCCGAAACGATCAAAAACCCAGAAGAGGTACCCAAAGGCTATTCTCGGCCGAAAAGGGCCAAAGGCCCAGGAAATGTCCAAGAGCCAGGTTCGATCGAAATGGCCAAAGGTCCAAAATGGTCCAACTCGGCCGAGCCCAATAGAGTCCAATCCAAAGCACACCAGCCCACCGAATTATTGCCTAACCAAATAAGGATTCCCGAAGCCCAGTCGGAAATGGAAGACTTATCTTAACGGACCAAGGATTCCTAAAGCCCGATTGATAAAGGAAAACCTATCTCACTAGATCAAGGATTCCTAAAGCCCGATTGATAAAGGAAGACCAACCTCATTGAAAGAAAGAGACCAAGTCCTAAGGGAAAGAAAAGTCTCAATCCTTCTAGAAAAGAGACTGATCACCCCTATAAATAGGAGGTAGAAACAATTGTAAAGGATCCGACTTTTGACTGATTAGAGCAAAACTCTGTGAAACTATCTCTATAAGCTTTTTAGCTATTTTATCAAGCAATCTTAGCCTAATATTTGGCTGTGGTTTATTTCGCACAACAGTTTGGCGCCCACCGTGGGGCTACGAACCTCACACACAAGGTTAAGGTTTCTTGAAAATTTCGAATTCTCGCTACGATTATTCTCCGCACCTGTTCTTATAAGTCATGGCTCCAGTAAACCCTAATACCATTAACGTAGAAGATCAAACTCCGAAGACGCCAGAGGAACAGCTGGCAATCTTGACAGAGATGTTGAAGAAAGCTGAAGAAGAGAAGGAGCAGTGGAGGAAAGAAGCGGAATCAAGAAGGAAGTCCACAAACCTCATTAAGGGGAGAGCCCGGCAATCGAGCCGGAAATATTCTCCCCTCCGGAAGTGGAAACTCAACTTTGAGGACTCTAGTAGGGAAACATCAGAAGAAAGCGATGGGTCGACAGATAGCCGCAAAAACATTGACCGCCGTGACTCAAGCAGTTCAGATGAAGGGGCCAGAGATCCTAGATCAACTCGTAAAGACCGAGAGAGGCGCCGTGATCGGGAAATCAGGGAGCTTAAAGACCTGATATAGAGAACCTCAGGAAAGAGGATCACGATGAGGTCATCGACAATGCGATACTCGGACATGCCCTTTGCATCCTGGATCTTAGAAACAAGAATGCCCAAGAGGTTCTCAATTCCGAACATGAAACCTTACGACGGAACGACAGACCCTGAAGACCACATCGCCGGGTACAAAAATCGAATGGGAACCTGCAATATCCCAGAAGAAGATATGGAGGCGATCATGTGTAAAAGTTTTGGCTCCACTTTGACAGGAACTGCCCAAAGGTGGTACTCGGCTCTACCAGAGAAAAGCATGAAGTCATACTCATCCTTGGTCACCAAATTCGTGAACCACTTCTCAGACAGCAGAAGGAAGGAGAAAGACGTGGATGATCTGTATGATCTAAAACAATGGAGCACCGAAAGTCTCAGGCAATATGTCAGAAGATTCAAAGAAACCAAAATGGCCATTCCAGACTGTCGAGACAAGAGCGCCACCAAAGCTTTCATCAAGGGACTGCTGAAAACTTCAAAGTTCTACGAAAGTTTGAAGTTAATCAAACCTCGCACTTTCGAAGACGTCCTAGAAAGGACCGAAGATGCGATGGAATACGAGGAGGAGCTCCAGCCCAGAAATCATAGAAGCTCCCAAAATCCATCAAACTCACGCGGCCGAAACAGCACCGGAAACTTCGGCCGAGCTGAAGGGCCAAGGAATAATCTGAAGGAATCCGGCCGCAGTGACCCACTTAGGACAGATTACACAGGCCACAGCTCTTCGAGACCGGATTACTCCGAACACAGCCGGAGGCGAAATGAACTGCTACCTTACCCACTCACCATCCCCGCGAGAGAAACTCTTGCGATTCTCAAAGGGATGGGGGACAGAGTCAGATGGCCTGACAAAACGATGAACCCCGCGGGAACTTGGAAGGACAAGACCCGATACTGCCAGTTTCACGGAGACCATGGTCACAACACCGACGACTGTTGGACTCTTAAAAGAGAAGTCGCCGAACTGATAAAAGCATGTCACTTGCGGGAGTATTTATCTGAAAAGGGGCGAGAAATCGCGGCTGAGGCTGACAAGAATCGGCGATCACCGAAAGCGGTCCCAGTTGCAAACGCAGAAGAAGAAAGAGTAATCAACATGATCGCAGGGGGATCCGAGATATGTGGGCTGACCAGTTCAGCGGCAAAAATAAAGCTGAGAGATTCCCTTAGTATTTACAATATCAGGGACGGTCCCACAATCGATAACTACTCCATCACCTTCATAGAAGAAGAGGCCAGGGGGGTCAATGCGCCCCACTACGACACATTAGTAATCAAGATATCAATAGCAAACCTAACTGTGAAGAGGGTATTGGTGGATAACGGGAGCTCGGCCAACATACTGTTCCTCGAAACATTTAAAAATATGCAACTGGATGAGAGAATGATGCGCAGAAAGACCGTCTCCCTCATCGGCTTCGATGGAAAGCCCACCTCAACCATCGCTGAAATTAAATTATCGGTATTCACGGAAGGAATCAATCTGCACACAACCTTTCTGGTGATAAGCTCGAGGTCTGCATACAACGTAATACTCGGAAGACCTTGGATACATGACATGAAGGCAATCCCATCCACGTATCACCAACTCATCAAGTTCCCAACCCCGCGAGGGATCAAACAAATAAAGGGTGAGCAAAGCTCCTCTAAAGAATGCTATGCTAACAGTTTAAAACAAAAAGAAGCTGAAGTATAGCAATCACTGTCCTGGCCGAAGACACCACGAAGTCCGGCCGAAGATGAGGTAGATTAGGTCCCCTTAGATCAAGAAAGGGCAAAAATGGTGCAGATTCGAGCCGCGGTAGAAGGCTTGGAACGAGAAAAGCTTATAAGCTTCCTCAACGCCAACCAGGACTGCTTTTCCTAGTCACACGAAGACATAACTAGAATCGACCCGACTCATAGTCCACAAGCTGAATGTAAAATAGGGTATAAAACCAGTCAAACAGAAGCACCAAAGGTTCGCCCCCGAAAGAAACAAAATCATCAACGAAGAGGTCGAAAAACTCCTTGCGAACGGATCCATCAGAGAAGTCCAGTACCCAGACTGGCTTGCTAATGTAGTGGTCGTCAAAAAGAAGAATGGAAAGTTGAGGGTCTGCATCGACTTCACAGATCTGAACAAGTCGTGTCCAAAAGACCCCTTCCCGCTACCACACATCGACCTCACTATCGATGCAACCGCGGGCTACGAGATGTTAACCTTCATGGACGCTTACTCAGGCTACAACAAGATATTGATGCATCCCAGTGATCAAGAAAAGACTGCCTTCATCACAGAGAGGGATTTACTATTACAAGGTGATGCCCTTCGGACTAAAAAATGCAGGATCCACATACCAAAGGCTCATGAACAAGATGTTTTCTGATAAGCTAGGGAAGACTATGGAGGTCTACAATGATGACATGTTGGTTAAATCCGAGGATGCAAGTCACCATGTGCACCATTTGAGCCAAACATTCGAGACACTCCGAAAATACAACATGAAGCTCAACCCCACAAAATGTCAATTCGGGGTCAAAGCAGGGAAATTCTTAGGGTATCTAGTCACGAAAAAGGGAATCGAGGCCAACCCAGATCAGATTAGACCCATCCTAAACATAGCGGAACCGTGAAACAAGAAAGACGTACAAAAGCTCACAGGTAGGTTGGCAGCGCTAACACGGTTCATTCCTAAGTCGTCAGAAAAATTCCAGCCCTTCTTCGAGACCCTCAAAAAATCCAAGGAATTCGAGTGGACCGAGAAATGCAACAAAACCCTGGCAGATATCAAGGATTTCTTGACCAGTCCTCCACTCTTAGCAAAGCCAGAAGATGGCGAAAAACTCTACCTGTACCTAGCGCAATCAGAAATTGCAGTAAGCGCTGTTCTAGTCAAAGAAATCGGGGGAAAACAGCAACCAGTGTACTTTGCAAGCAAAACTCTGACATTGGCCGAAACCAGATATCCTACCCTGGAAAAAGCCATTCTGAGTCTTATATTTAATACAAAAAAACTTCGAGCATATTTTCAAGGGCACCCAATTGCGGTCATAACTGCGCTACTCTTTCGAAGTGCAATCCACTCCCCTGAATAAATCCGGAGACTAATGAAATGGGCCCTAGAACTCAGCGAGCACGATATATCCTTTGAAGGAAAGAAGACGATCAAATCTCAAGCGCTGGCGGATTTCATGGCCGACTTCGAAGAAGCTCAACTGGCCGAAACCGCCTCGATCGACATCAACCAGCTGATAACATCCTCAACTGACGAATGGGTGCTGGAAGTAGACGGGGCCAGCAGACAAAGTGGCAATGGCCTAGGCATGTACCTCAGGCCTCCAAACTTACCTCCAATTCTTCAGGCCATCCGATGCGAATTCCCAGCCACCAATAATGAAGCCGAATATGAGGCCCTAATCGCGGGACTAAGGGTAGCGAAAGAAAGTGGAGCGCACAATCTCACTATCAAGTGCGACTCCCAACTGGTGGTCAACCAAATCAATGGTACATATCAAGCCTGGTAAATCTAGGGGATCTCGGGCGAAGATCAACTACTCAATGAGCAATGCAAAAAACTGCCAAAAGGGCAACCCGAAAATTGCCAAAGGCAAACCCCTGGTAAATTTAGGGGATCTCGGGCGAAGATCAACTGCTCAATGAGCAATGCAAAAAACTGCCCAAAGGGCAACCCAAAAATTGCCAAAGGCAAACCCCTAGTAAATCTAGTGGATCTCGGGCGAAGATCAACTGCTCAATGAGCAATGCAAAAAACAGCCCAAGGGGCAACCGGAAAATTGCCAAAGGCAAATCCCTGGTAAATCTAGGGGATCTCGGGCGAAGATCAACTGCTCAATGAGCAATGTAAAAAACTGCCCAAAGTGCAACCCGAAAATTGTCAAAGGCAAACCCCTGGTAAATCTAGGGGATCTCAGGCGAAGACCAACTACTCAATGAGCAATGCACAAAACTGCCCAAAGGGCAACCCGAAAATTGTCAAAGGTTAACCCCTAGTAAATCTAGGGGATCTCAGGCGAAGACTAACTGCTCAATGAGCAATGCAAAAAACTGTCCAAAGGGCAACCCGAAAATTGCCAAAGGCAAACCCCTGGTAAATCTAGGGGATCTCGGGCGAAGATCAACTGCTCAATGAGCAATGCAAAAAACTGCCCAAAGGGCAACCCGAAAATTGCCAAAGGCAAATCCCTGGTAAATCAAAGGGATCTGAGCAATGCAAAAAACTACCCAAAGGGCAACCCGAAAATTGCCAAAGGCAAACCCCTGGTTAATCTAGGGGATCTCGGGCGAAGACCAACTGCTCAATGAGCAATGCACAAAACTGCCCAAATGGCAACTCGAAAATTGTCAAAGGTTAACCCCTAGTAAAACTAGGGGATCTCGGGCGAAGACCAACTGCTCAATGAGCAATGCAAAAAACTGCCCAAAGGGCAACCCGAAAATTGCCAAAGGCAAACCCCTGGTAAATCTAGGGGATCTCGGGCGAAGATCAACTGCTCAATGAGCAATGCAAAAAACTGCCCGAAGGGCAACCCGAAAAACCCCAAAGGCAGACCTCAGCAGGAAATCGATCGAAAAGATCTTCGTAAACAAATATCAAATAAAGCATATTTCGGCCAAAATCCGCCAAACTACAGCCTCAACCCTACAGAATCAAATACGGCACATACAGAAATAATATGCTCGATCACGAATAAAAGACGGGGATTACACCTCTCACAAATAAATCCAAAACACAAGTACAACGAAAAGTAAAAACTTCATTAATTGAAAAGGGGGAGTACAACGAGTTCACGAAAGATCGAAAGCAAAAAGAATACATAGGACTCGCTCAACTCTCATCGCGGAGTGCAGCCAGTGCGTCCAGCTCCTTCTGAGCAGATTCTGGAGTCAAAGACCCCTTGATAACCTGCTCCAGGGAAAAAGACCTGGTCACAACCTCATTTTGGGCCGCCTCGACAGTAAGACTCTCGACACGACCCTCGAGCTCTTCTATCCGACCAAGTGAGGCTTGGTTCACCGCCCTCAGCTCTTCAAGCTCCGCCGCCTGGCGCTTTAGCTCCGCGTCCTTTGAAGCGATCGAGGCCTCAAGCCTAGCGTTATGTGCCTCCACCCTCTCAACTTGTCTGATAGCCTCAGCACATTGGGCCACAGTTCTGCCCAAGTCTTCCTGAACCGCCTTCAACTCGGTCGAGGTAGACTGATACTTAGCCTCAAGGGCCCGTCTATCCTGCAAAACAGGACCGAAATGCTTGCGCATGCCAACCGCCCCTGGAGCCCGTGAAAACCAAAAAGGTAAGCATAGAAACCACCAGAGATAACAAAACAAGCGACGAACTTACCCTGTAAAGACTCGAGATAGTCATCTCGTAGAACTTTGTAAAAGACAGGGACTCCAACCACTCCTTGTCCTGAGGAAAGAAGAAGCCATCCGTGGCCGCAATCATCTTGGCCCATATCTCCCTAGTGGAAGAATTCCCAGGGAAGTCAATCACATTACGACCATCGCCACGAGGCTTTTGACCAACGTGCTTGGTGCGCTTCTTGGACGGAGCCACACCAGCCGCCAGCGGCTGCTTCTTCTTCGCGACCGAGGAACGAGAGGCCTTCCGAGAAGCCTCTAGAACTGTCGGGCGAGAAGCCTCAGCAGCCTCCGAAGGAGCGGGACTTGGAGGACGGACAGGCTCGGTGGCAGGCTCAGATCGCCCTTCGACCGGCCCTTCATTCCAGTAGAACCAGATGCATGTGCCTTCTCTTATTTCGCCTGGATCTGGCGCATGATGACCCGCCGGCCAACGCTCTCTGACCCTGAGGCTTGGACATCACGTAGTCGGATAATTCTAAAAAAAAAAAAACAAACATTAGCAGAATTCGACCGAAGGCACTTGAAACGCAACACAACTTGTTCTAGTGAAAGCCCAGAGATGACTAACAAGCAGCTCACCCAGACGCGTCTTGTAATCTCGAGACTCGGCCGATAAGGCAAATATAGCCTCACTCCTAGTCCGCGCCCGAGGAGAGGATTTACAATTCTTCGTCCCGAAGTAAGCTGAAAAGGAAAACAAGAAAAATCGGTCAACTAGAACGTTCGCCCGAAATGAAAAGAATAAAAACAATGAAACCTACAAGAATCACGCCAATAGGGAGGATAACCCAACTCCTTCCCCAGACGAGTAACGCCTTTGACAAAAAAATACTTATCCTTCCATCGAGTCTCGTTGGAAGAAAAGCCTAAGACCAAGAGCTGGGAGTTTGCCCGGGCATTCAAGACATAACGGTCAAATTCTGGGTTCTCACGCTTCACGAAGTACGAGTAAAAGAAATCTACGGCCGAAAACTCCAGATAGTGCTTCTCTTTCAGACGATCGACACAGAGAAGAAGCCTGATGGCCATAGGAGTCAACTGACTCGGATGAATTTGGCACAAAGTGCACAACTCCTCGACCAGGCCCATGATTGGGAACCCGAGACCAATCTTGAAATGACGCAGATAAAAAGGTTCCCAACCATCCGCCAACATATCATCCACCTTCTCTTCAGGCTCGGGCAACCTAGCCCGAATCCAACCTGGAAATTTATAGGCGAAGAAGGCCGACTCCAACTCATCCATGGTCATAGTGCTCCTAACGTTGAAGAAAGGAGGCAAAATGCCCTGGGGACTAGACTCGGCCGGGGAGTTGCGAACCGATGAACACTCCTCGCCCACGTCCTCCGCGGTCGAGAATTCAGAAGTTAAACCACCAAAAGAAGACATGCCCAAAGAGTCAGTAGACATCTACAATCGACCGAGAATAAACAGCAGGTTAGAGACACTCGACCGAAGTTAGTACAAATAGAAAGATAGAAAACGAAGGCAAACAAAGGAGATCAAAAAAATAAAAGAAAAACCAACTGAGCAGACGAACGGGCACAAGAAACAAACCAAAAAGAAAAAAACAAAAAAAAAAAAAAACATAAAAAAACAACAAAAAATCTAAAAGGGAGGCTAACCTTGACCGAAAGTGGAGAAAAAGGACTTCGGAACGTCACCGGAAAGTCGAAATCGGCAGGAGAGGCGGACGGTCTTCGAAAATAAAGAGAGAGAAAGAAGAGAAGATTTGAAAATGAAGTCTGGGAAGTAAAGAGAGAGAAGCAGACCACCAACCTATATATAGGCCTGCCGCCATGATGGCAAATCTCGGGCACGGCAGTCGAGGAGCCACCATGATGGCAAATCTAGGGCACGGTAATTGAGGAGCCGCCAAATCTAATTGAGACAAGACAGCCAGGGCTGACGTGGCCCACCAAAGAAACTAGAGAAATCTCGGCCGAAAACAAAAACCATACACAACCTAAACTCGACCGAAAAAAATATATATATCATATATTGTCATGCTCGAAAGATTCAAGCCATGGCAATGGGGGATTACTGTGGTGGGAAAATAACCATAAGGCATCATAGTCGAAGGTCAGAATAAGTAAAAGGAGTCGAAGTTCATAACCATGCTCAGCCGAAGACAACTCGGCCGAAACGATCAAAAACCCAGAAGAGGTACCCAAAGGCTATTCTCGGCCAAAAAAGGCCAAAGGCCCAGGAAATGTCCAAGAGCCAGGTTCGATCGAAATGGCCAAAGGTCCAAAATGATCCAACTCGGCCGAGCCCAACAGAGTCCAATCCAAAGCACACCAGCCCACCAAATTATTGCCTAACCAAATAAGGATTTCCGAAGCCCAATCGGAAAAGGAAGACTTATCTTACCGGACCAAGGATTCCTAAAGCCCGATTGATAAAGGAAAACCTATCTCACTAGATCAAGGATTCCTAAAGCCCAATTGATAAAGGAAGACCAACCTCATTGAAAGAAAGAGACCAAGTCCTAAGGGAAAGAAAAGTCCTAATCCTTCTAGAAAAGAGACTGATCACCCCTATAAATAGGAGGTAGAAACAATTGTAAAGGATCCGACTTTTGACTGATTAGAGCAAAACTCTGTGAAACTATCTCTATAAGTTTTTTAGCTATTTTATCAAGCAATCTTAGCCTAATATTTGGCTGTGGTTTATTTGGCACCATAGATACCAAAAAGATTAACTAAAGCTCCTAAATAACTTGAATGGTTATATATAATGTCTTCTCCAAGACATCAAATTACCATCGAATAATTGTACTATTCATGACTAAAATCTTTTGAATACTTGAATGAGATATCTTAATAAATAGAAGAACCACCTAACAAAAGTTTTATAATGACAAAACAACCCATAATTATTTAGGAGGGATGTGAAGGAAAAATTTTAAGTTATGTAATTTGATTATTGACTTTTTGCAATGGAATATTATTAAATTGGAGAATAAGTCTTCCATTCTTCTAATTTACTTTCTCCATAAATTGAGAGAAATGAGATGGAATTGTAACCTCTAAAAACTCGGCCTAATGTTTTCTTGATTTCTACTTAATTGTTTATGCATTTAAATTAAATTATTTGACCTTACATTAATTTATTTTTGTTAAAATAGATTCTTTTGAAAATTTTATAGAGGAATGTTGAAAGTGAAAAGTGGGCAATAGTCGATAAAATAGCAAGTGTAGATAAAAACAGGAAGAGAATTGAAAGTTTTTGGAAATTATTTTATTGTTTCCAATTTTAACCTTTTTAATATTTAGAATTTACATGTTCGTTAGAATTTTATTTTTCAAATAATTATTTGGTTTTAAAAGTGAGAACAACCCTTTTCAAATTTTTTTTAATTTTTCGAATGGACCTCATATTGGAGTTGATCTTTCAAAAGCCAAGCCTAAAATAAGTCCCATGAACTAAAAAAGCAATTTTACCTTTTCTCTTCCATGCAACTATCGTGTCTTTCGCCATCATGCTTGAACAAAAAAATTTTCAAAATAAGTTCGTCCCCTATTTCATGCATCTCTATTTATGAACTCACAATTTCCTCAAATTGTTTTGATTTTCCAACTCTACTCAACCTCAAATTGCCATCGAGGGTTGCATAGGAGAGTTATATAAGCATCTCTTGCTTGTTAGTTCTCTATTGGCAAGCTCATTTCCTTTTTCAAATTCTCTCAAACCTAACTGATTTCTGTATGAATTAACGTTCCTTTCTTTGAATTTAAACAATTGACGAGTCTAGCGGGTGTTCCTCGCTCTAATCACGTTTAGAGCCTAAATGTGAGATTTTAGTCCTTTTAATTCATGAGATTTAAGGTTTTTCTTATTGAGTTGGACTAGTGTTTTAATGTTGAATTAATTTACTTCTAACCTTTTTAACAGACCGTGTCTACTATTTAATTACAATCTTAGCTGTAATTTTCAAAATTTGTATTGCTCTAGTGTTGAATTAAGTATTTAGAATTAAGTGAGTTTTCGATTTAAGCCAAATAATGTTTGAATTATTTTTCTATTATAGTTTAAATGAACAAGTTATTTTAAAAGAGATTTTGAAGCTGAATTTAATGTTTTATTGGTCTCTACATGACCAAATTGTTAGATGTAAGGTTAGAAATGAGCCGAGCTGCGCTAGCTCATGAATTATTCAGGTTCGGATCGAATTGAGTTCGAATCAAAACAAACCTCTAGCAAGTTGAGCTCAAGCCCGAGCTTAAATGTGCCAACTTTATAGCCTACAATTTAAGAGCTCGTAAGCTCGTCGAGCCTAAACAAGCATTAATATAATAATATAATTATTAGGATAAAAATATAAAAATAGGGTCATTTTAATTTTAAAAAACAATATGGGTTATTTATTATATTATAAAAAAATCTTTAAAAACATCTTAAATCACTAAGCCGTCTCTCAGTCATTCATCTTTATTCTCTTCTCATTTTAATATTTGATATTAAACTTCCTTCGATATTCAACCTCCCTTACTTGGAGACTTTGTCATCTTTTTACTATATATTCACTCCTCATCTTTCAACACCAGTTGTAACACCATTTCACTTCATCTGAAAATCCATGGAACCGACTATCTAGCTTCGGTTCTCCTATGTTTTTCCTTCTTTTTGATCAAATATCGGTGGATCACCAGTAATAGAGCTATCTCGTAAATATTGATAATAGCCCTATGGTTGTATAGTTTCACCAATTATACATATTCAAAATATAAATGCTCTTGGCTTTTTTGCTTCTCCATTTCGTCTTCTTGTGTAATAAAAACTCAATTCTCTTTTTCTCTCTCGACAACGTCAAAACTCTCTCTTTGATCACTTTTACAGGTACTTGTTTGTCCTCTCCCTTTTTATGCTTGCCTATGTTGAGAGGTTTAATTTAGTTGTGATAGCTTTATAAATGATGGTGAATTTGAGTTGTGCTAGGTATAAATGTAATTGGTAGTCAAATTTTTTGTCGCAGTTTTCCATTTGATTTTAGAATTTAGTCTTCTCACTATTTTTTTTGTTTCTTATTTTATTTTGGAGGTCTAGTTTGGAACTATGGTTCATTTACATGCTTGCTCAACTTAGTATTCGGTCCATATTGATCCCATTTTCTAAAGTCTAAATTTATTTATAAGTATTATTAATAAAATTGGTAATAAACTTGATGATAGATATTCGATGACCTTGTTATAGAACTCAACAATGTATTTGATAATAAACTTGATGATGTTCTTGTTTATGAACACTAATACAAATGAGTAACTTGATGATTGATGAGCTTGATGATAATTAAGATTGAATTGCGTGAATGGTAATCTTGATATTTATATTGATGATGAACTTGAATATTGGTTAATGAACTTGGGTACACTTGTGTTAAATGAGATATGTTGCATAATCGATGTGGTAGCATTGATGACAACAAACTTGAATGAGTATTGTTGATAAATTTTTTAACAATTTGATGATTGATGCTTAATGACCCTTGCTATTGAACTTGATAGTGTTCTTGATAGTAAACTTAATGATGTTTCAAATGATTGTTATAGATTTTAATACTGATTAAATGTATGGAATACAGTATTGATAATAATGTTGATCATGAATTTGGAAATTGAGTAATTACTTTGTTATACTTAGACTTATGATATGTAATATTAGTTTTGATGTTTGGACCTTAGTTGCCATGTATGTGAAATTGATGATAACTTGTATGATGTGATTGTGTTTTATACATGTTATTTGATGTTGGAATATATTGGTTTTGGTTTAGAAACCCTATTAAAAGTCTTGTTAAAATGGTACAAATGCATGTGTATTAGTAGGTTGAACTTGTGTTGAAAGATGGCCGCCTTGTTGTTACACCTGGTTGGCCAAGTAAGCATTTTATGCAGTGTCGTGTGATCAAACGAATGAACCATTTGGTGATTAATTTATTTGTACATGTTATTTAATGCACTTAGTTATCGTGTTTCAAATTTTTTTGCATTCCGATATGATTTGGTCGTGCTTTGAAACTAAGAAAATCGCTAAGATGGCAATTAGAAAGTCACCAACTCAAAACAGTGCAAATTTTATTTTTCACAGATATATGAATTCAGCACTAATTCAGTAGGAATACAATCATAAACTTCTGAAGTTATTTTTGTCAACTTGTTGAATTATAATTTTGTATATTTTGGTAGCAATACGATCATAAGCTTCTAAGTTGATTTTAGTCAGCTTATTGAATTATAGTTTGGCATATAATTCAGCAGCAATTCGGTGTTTATCTTTTGAGCCCTCGTTCTTCCTTATCTGAACTTTGATTTAGGTGTTGTTTGCGGCTACAAAATTGTCTTTGAGTGTAATTTTCAACCACTTCTTTACACATAAAAAAATCCAATCATTTGAATGTTGCAATTTCAAATCTCCTTTAAGTGTAAGTAAATTTCAACTTTTGAAAATGGGTATTCGACTTACATATGTCTTTTATACAGAATCTGATTTAAGTCTCATTTGCGGCTAGGAATTTTCATTGAAGTCCTTTTTTGTATATGCTTTCAAAATATGAATATAATGTTCATAATATTGCATTATGATGTTATTGATTGATATGAACTTATAGGTTGAATGTTTACGCTTGTAAGTATTGATTGTTATGAGTATAATGGATGCTTGAATCTTGTTTAGTTGAGATTGATTAGTTAGCTTGCATGCTTGTATGCCTTATATGACATAATGGACCTTAGAGAGTTCCAAAGGTTACATTGTGTGCTCATTACTTACCTATTAATTTACATGTATGCTTGTTTGTCTTTGTTAGGGTGTGAAGTTACGAATTAGGCATCAATAGCCTAAATCTTCTTTGTTTTCATTTTTATTTCTTTCTTTCTATTTGTGCCTGAATGGCAACCCCCATTTGATTGAGCAAACAAGAGGAGGACGTGAATTTCCTTCGAGACATATTTTTTTATTATTCATTTCATATTCTCAAAAATTATCATGTTATGTCTTGACTATTTTGTAAACATTATCAATTCATTACCCCTATTTTATTTTAGTAGTGAATGTAAAGTTAAGGCATATTCTTAGCTATGCGGAACTCCTAGTTTTTGATTTGTAATAATGTGAGATATATACACTATTAAAATATTTTCAACCCTTGAATTCATTTAATTAAACACAAGATATTTCTATATAGTCTAATATTGAGATTTGGACTTGTGCATTTTAATTGTGAATTGGTCTTGAATATCGTTTATTGTATTGTTCTTAAAATTGAATTACATATTGAAACAAATTAGAATTAGTGGCATCTTGTCTTGGTAACAGTTCGGTCTATCTGTCATGGTCTCGGCCGGAGCGGGGTCGGACGCTACACTAGTAGTCGTGGATGGAATCCCTAATTCTCTTAGAACGTTCCTAGAGTGCACCCTTGAAGCGTTCCCTCGAAGAGTACCTTTGACTTTTGAGGATGATTTTTGGGAATGCTCATTTTTTAAGGATTTGCATTGCTTTTGCTTTAAGCATATTTTCACAAATCAATTCACACCCATCAATCAAGGATGTAATATGATATTTAAGTCTCTATCTTTTCTCCTTTCACATTCACAAATAATGTGGACTTAGTGTTGGGAAAACTCGGCTAGCTCTGATACAACTTGTTCAATAAATAAGTGATCCATTGCAGCGGAGACGAGTATTGGTAACCACAAGTAAATAAACATGCACAATCTCTCTCAAGGCAAGAAAATAGAGATAGAAAATAAGACACAATATTTTACGTGGAAACCCAAAACGAAAAAATACCACGGGCGTCATGACGACGAGAGACTAATTAACTATATAAGAATAAAGAAACAATTACAACCAGAATACCACTCTCTCACTCCCCAATCCAATTACATTGGTCACAGTCTCACATACAAGCTCTCCTTATATGGCACTCACAGGATAATAGGACTCAATCCTAGAACTCAAGATCTTCATGATCTCTATGGTTCCCACGCCCCCAATCGGGCACCTCCCAAATATAACAAACTAGGTCTAACATTATTCTCTTAGGATATCTAATAATAGATACAAGAATCATATTTATAGCATTAGGTTACTTAGTCACAAAATAATCCTAAACCATTAAGAAAATCTTTTCCTATTTAGGATTATCAAGGATCTCTTTCCTAATTAGTATTAACTTTAGGAAATACAATTCCTAATCAAATATGACACTTCCAAAAAAAGTCTTCGAGTCTTTTTCAAATTACCAAACCAGTTTCGGATACCAAAATATACTTGAATTCTCGTCACAATCCTAACACTTACTCCATCCGAACTTCATTTTCTCAAGGCAGCTCCTAGCATGACAATAAATATAATGTAAATGTTTTAATTCTTTAATATGACAATACTTCATACTTTGATGGTCTTATATGTTATCTAAGATATTATCACATATATTGACCCGACATACTTTTTTATCTCATAACTCATTCCAATGAATTTATCCCATCTATGAATTCCTATATGTGTCTCTATCAATGTATAGAACATCTATTAACACTTATACACATAACGTTACCTAGCACAACATTTATATAGAAATTTTGGATGTAAACTTGTTTTATCAAAATCTATCATTTCAAAACTCTTTCTTTTTCTTTTTTTTTTATTTTTTATCAAGTGGGTGTCAAAAAATTAAAGTCGATTACCCTAACATGTCATTAACATCTTAGTTACATTAAGAACATAACCAATCTAAAATCTCATTAAAATAATTTTTTTTCAAATCATGCTTTATGAGTGACGAGATTTTATTTCTAAACACACTTTTTATCAAATAAAAAACCTTGAAATCCTCATTTGACTTTAAATCAACAAACTTACACTTATCTAAGTCTTAAGAACAAATAATAGGTAAAAATAAGGGATAATGTAATTTCTGGTACCTAAAGTTATGCAAAATTTTCTCTTAGGTACTCCAACTTTTCGAGGTTTCATATAGATACTTCAACTTGCAAATTATAGGTTATTTAGATCCTCGGGATGACGTGGCGCTAAGAGATTGGAGTACCTATATGAAACCTCACAAAGATGGAGTACCTATATAAGGATCTAATTTGCAAATTAGAGTACCTATATGAAACATCGTAAAGTTGGAGTACCTATATATAAATCTAATTGCAAGTTGGAGTACCTATATGAAACCTCGAAAAGTTGGAGTACCTTAGTGAAAATTTTACACAACTTTAGGTACCCAGGGTTATATTATCCCTAAAAATAAATATATAATACACTAAATTTCTCAAATTAAAAGTTAGGTTAAGAGAGCAAAAAGGAATAAAGCTACATTTGACCTCTAAAATCAGCACAAAACATTTATCTACTATAAAGATCACAAAAGTATAATTAATGAAGAATAAAAGCATCAATTTTGGAATCAACCATTAGAGAGTTGAAAAAACTTACAAGATACTAAAATGGTGAAGAATGAATTTAAGGACTCCAATTAGCACTAACCATGATCTTTTGAGTTTCTTAAAACTATTTTTAAAGTGATTTGTGATGGTTGTATCGGGTTCTCATGTAAGAGGTTAGGGGTTGACATTGGGAGAGATAGAGAGAAAAAAAGGAAAAATGAGAAGGAGTTAAATGAAGAAGATTTAAAATTATTTTATGAGCCCACCTATTACACTAAATACACATCGCTAGCTTATCATCCATATTTATTTTGTTTCTCCTCGGTTTCAGTTTTAAAAATATTTTTAAAAGTTTTCAACACCAATTCTATTTTTATAAATTCATTTCCACGAACAAAAAATTATTTTGATATAAATCCATTTTTCATGTATTAAATACGAAAATTTCATTGAAATACAGTTGTGACCCTCTGCTTTTGGCTTTTTTGTCAAATCGATATTTAAAAATCATTTGAACTCTCAAAATTATATTTTTGGTCAAAATGTAATATTTGTCAAAAGTCAATCATCAGTCAAAGGTCAACATATTCAGTCAAAAATGACATTTTTTTTGTTAAAATGAAAAATATATAGTTAAATTTACCATTTCAGAGGATAAACTTTCATTTAAGAGTCATTAGACCGCAAATTACTCAAAAACGGAATAAATTCAAAAATATATAATAATTTGTCTAAGAATATATAATTGCATAAATTATCAAAATTACCAAAATAGTCAGTCTTATGTAAATTAATTTAAAAAACGTAAATTAATTTAAAAAACATTCAAGTCAATTTATATTTAAATTCCTACGTTAACCTTAAAGAAATATATTGAATCGGAGCAAACTATTAGATTGAATATGTTGATTTTACACGTTGACGTAATAAGTAAGACAGTTTTTTTTTTAATGTTAGAATACATAAGATATAATAATTTTAAAATATAATAAATTAAATTATTTATTATTTATAACTTGATATATATTTTAAAACAATATTTTAGCTAACTCTAACATTTAAAAGATTGAAAATTTATAACCTGAGATAATATTTATAATAAATTATAATAAAGAGATAAAAACAAATAATTGGCTGGTGAAGAAACTCAAAACCAAAAAATTGACAATTGTAACCGCAATATAAAAATGGTTGAAAAAAAAATACTCAATAATACATTTTAATTAAAAAATGGAAAAATTAGTTAAATATTTTGAAGAAACATGAATGAAAAATTAATTGAATATAACGACACATTAAAATGTATAATGTGACTAATTAAAAAGAAAGTCTAAATAATAAATGTATTGATAAAATAAATTTAGAAAAATAATAATAATATTTAATTAATGTAAGATAATGTAGTAATAGAAGTAATAAATAAATAAAGGGAAAAATATGAACATGCTGAAATTTTTAAGATTATTCCTTTTAAAATTTTTTGAAAACAAAGCACGCTTGATTTTAAAGTTCTTAAACTTTTGGAATTTAAAAAAACCTAGGTGATATGTCTAGTAATATTTAGTCTTTTGACCTTTTCTAAACTTGAGGTGTACGATCACCTCTCCTTCGGACACAACGTCCACGCTGTGACTTACTTATAACCTTGACTTCTCAGGATCCTTCCTTACTAGGCAATCCTTTGAACTGTGGATTAAGCACACCTTGACTTCTCAGGATCCTTCCTTACTAGGTAACGACTCTTCCTCGTGAAGAGATCGTCAGTTGACTAGTTTTAAAACTGGCCACTAGCCTCACAAATCACGATATTTTTCAGCATGCTTTATTTTACTCGCATGTTTCTTTAACAAATTTTTCGAAAAGACATCCATATTAACATTGGTTCTAATATTAATTTGTTTTTGAGCTCACATTTGTTATTAAGTTCATATTAATATTTGTTTTAACATTAAATTCTTATTGGAATTCTACTTTACACATTATTATGTTTACATTTACGAAAAATTCAATAAGTTTATGACTTTTAATAATGGTAGGTTTTAGTTTACTTTTAAAAAATAGTGGGAAAATAAAATAATTATTTAAAATTTAATATTATGATTTAATTTATTTAAGTTTTAAATTATTAACCAATTAAAATTAGATTTATATAATGAGTCACACAAATTTTATGTTTTAAAAGTAATATTTTTAAAGTTTCAATTTTAACAAATAATCCATTATCATTATTTCCCCATTATGGATAGAAAAAAGCCCTTCACAAACTTATAAAAACTCATCACCAATTCAGGATGAACTTTTTGTCACGTCCGAATTATGTGGTTATTTGTTTGCATATTTTGTAATTTTATTTAATTTTTATTTATTTTTTATGGGTATTTTAGAAAAATGTTGACTTTTCCGGTTTGACTTTATGATTTGACTAGTTTGACTTTTGGATTTATTTTGAAAACAATTAAACATTTGAGTTAATTTTGTAATTATTTCTAAAATTAGATTATTTTTAAAACCACTTGAAATGTGTGGGTTTATGGCAATATTTGCCACCCATATAAATATGACAAATTATCTTTTGGATTCATTTGTCATTAAAACCTAAAAAAATTGATTTAACGTGTTCTTCAAATTCTCCCAAACCAAAAACCTCTTGTGGATTTCAAAGTCACGATTTTCAAGATTTCAATTGGGATTTTGCGTTGCCTCGATTTATTCATAATCTAGACCAAGTTGGGGACCGTCGACTGGAGTAATTTCAGTAGATTTTGATTAGCGAATAAGGTTAGTAGCCATGTTTACGCCCTCATGCTTGTTTGCTTCTATCTGTTTACTTGTGTGTTATTGATTAAATTGATACAAGCTGAAATCTAAATTGATTGGTGTAATCTGCTGCATTTTAATATGAACTGTTTGGGTATAATTGCTGCCTTTATATCTGTACTCTATCTAGATAAAATTCTGCAAGTATTCGTTGAATTCTGCTGCTTATATGTGGACATGTAAATAAGTATCTGTATCTGTCTGTCAATCTGACTATTGAACTCTTTAATCTATTAAAGTCCTGTCCTAAGATTAATACGATAAGACTAGCATGCTGTACGGAAACTAGATGTATACGTCGATGCGCGAAAGCGTATATGGTCTTGATTGCCATTCTATTTCTGGATGCACGACATCATTCTAGAGCTTTGTTCATTCCGGGTGCGCGACATCATTTTGGGATCTATGATCCACCTCTGAGGGTTTTACCCTATTTGTCTATTTTCTGTTCCTGATTTCTGTTATTTAACTAAGGACAGGCCAGGTAAGTTAAACACCATTAAATAATATGGTAATCTGGATTTTGTGATAATGAATTTGTTTCTGTTTCTGCCTATAAATGTCTGACATATATTGTGGATATCTATATGTTGTTCGTAACTTTGGGTTCTAACCTTTGGATAGTTTAGAATTTTGACTACTAACAGGCCGTAGGCGTTAGGAATAGACCCGCTTAGATTGATAAAGCCTGAATAGTGAAAGACATAATTTGAATTAGGCTAAAACTGTGTCCAGTGTCTGTAACCGAGCTAGGTACCGAAATTGATACCAAACTATCACTTAATTGTCTCCTGACCAAGCTTGTTACCTGATTCCTTACCAAAATACAAATCAGTAACTCTGGTGATTCTCCCTGACCGAATAACATATCAGGCTGCATACCGAACTTCTAATTCGGTATCAGTCTTCCTCTTGAGATAATTTGATAACTTTTAAGCCTTTTTTCAGTCGGTAAATGCAATAATCTGTAATCGCTTATCCTAGATCATTAAAATGAGTTTGTAATTAGGATAATTTGATTTGTTAATTAACTTGTTAGCTTCTGTCTATACCCTATGTTTGTTAACTAACCTGCATATGTGTATGACATACTATTATGTTTAATAAGACGCATCGGTGTGTGTTTTGTTGGGCATTGACTTGCAACAAGACATCGATAGTCTGACCCTTTGTTGTTTTCATTTTTGTTTTGTATATTTTGAACCATTTTTGGAATGGAAATTGCTGAGTTCAGACAGTTAGGTGGGATAGTAGGATATCATTTGCAAGTCAGCATTTAAGCATCATCTGACATACTTTCTAGACTTTGTTTTCATTTCTGTTTATTTAGCTGAACTTAATTCAGAACTTTATACCCGCTGCACTATATTTTGGTTTCGTTTTCAAAATTAGTATTTTGGTATTTGAGTATTTGAACTTGAACCTATCTTACTGGATTTGTATTTGAACTATCAATTTGGAATTACTTTTAAATAATAAATGTTTTTCAATTTGATTTCTATTTGGTATAACTGTATTGTCTGTTTATCTGTGTCCGCATCCGTTCCGCACGTGACATACGGTCTCCGCGTTTCCCTTCCGTCGGGGGGTTCGGGTGTTACACTTTTACTAAAAGTTAAAAAAATCAAAATTTATTAACTCTTTCACTTAACTAAATTTTAAAATAACTAAAAGTAAAAATTTGTCGTATTTTTAAAATTCACATGAACATAAATATATTATCAGAGTAAAATATAAACAAAACATTACCTTATTCTTTATGGAATAAACAAAATTAATATTTAAGAATAAAATTATTTTTAGAAAATTTTATATAAGATTTGTAGATGGATTTTTTTTCTATAAATATTTATAATGCAAATATTATTTAAACTACCTACTGTACCAAAAATTAATATCAGCATATTAATATATAAAAATAATAATACTTGTATGATTTATTTTAAATAATAAAATAAATTATTTGCATTTATTTAAATTTAATATTAATTTAATATAAAAAAATAATTTGAATCCCTTTAATATTAGTTTTTAACTGTCAATATAAATTTAACCTTTAATACAAATAACTTGCAGTAAACAGGGTCGATCCCACAGAGAATGGAAATTAATAATTGTAAATGTTAAGACCAAATCAAATAAAACTGGGGGTGTAAAATATATGAATAATTAAACTAAAAATGAAATTAACAGAATTAAACAATCAATGATATCAAAACATCTAGCTAAGTAAACTTATTCAACATAGTGTTGATCATCGAAACTAAGTATGTATATGCAGTTTAATAGTCACAGTTATAACTATTGACAACGTGCCTAATAACCAATCTTTTCCTTAGCTATGAGACTCACCGGGTACGACCCTTCGAATCAATCACTAACTAAAGTAGACCGCATTAAGACTAAAAAAGACCCGTGACCATAACTAATTGAATCGGTACGACCGTTCTTGAATTATGATTATGCACTCTCAACATTACCTAGGTCAAATTAACTACGAGCTATTTGACGTGCAATGTGTTAATCCTAATTAACCAATCAATTGCGCACTTTATTAACTAATTAGAATAACATGTGCATTTAACCATGCCCATAGAAAATACACAAATATTAAACAAGCATATAAATTAAAACACAATTCTCACAACACGTATAATTGAATTAGCTGGATGAGACTAGTTTAGCACCCTATGGGTACAGCGAACATCATCGTCACAATAAATTTACTTACAAAGAATGAAGAAACAGAGTGTTTTTGTTGAAAACTAAAACTCTCTAATTCTGATCATTCAGAGTAAATATATACTCTGTTACAAAACTAAAAATCGTTCAAAATCTCCTCAGAATCCTTATTTGAAAACTCTAAATTCAAAACATAAAAATCCCAAAAAATCCTATCAGTTTATTTCTAAATAAGTCTTCAGATGAAATCTTGTTGACTTTGACTCTGCTTTAACAATTGTTGTCATTAATCCTCAAAAACCTTCATATTTGTATAATTGCCTCCAATCAGTCCAAGATTACAAAAACCGATAAATTAATAGCAAATCTTCAATAATGTCCAAAAATAATAAACAAAATAGTGCAAAAATAATGTCAATTTCATGCTTAATCAGCAGGATAGCGTCCCGCAGTACGGTATGATATATTTTTAGTAAATTTTAAAAAGAAATATATAGTATAAAGTGATAATTTTTATTTTTGGATCCATCCAAAATTCAAATCTTTATTTTAACCCAACATTAGAAATCTTTCAAAAGTAAACTATTATAAATATTTTTTGCAACAAATAAACCAAGTTTACTATTTTACCATTGATATTAAAAAATAAAATAAAAATAAATTTCAAAAAATAGAAAAATTAAAAATAAATAAGAATTCATAATCTACCCCTATGTTTACCGTTTGAATCTAAAACCATATCTCCTCCCTTGTCACATTCAATATTCCCTTCTTCGGCATCCGGTCTCTCCTCCTCTCCACTCTCTACTTCTCCAGCGGAGACTCCATCTTCGACTTTCACTCCATTCAACGCTCCGATTCCGCAAACTTCCTCTCCAATTCCGCCAGAAAATAAATTTGTTAATAGTAAAAAATAATCCCTAATTGTATTGAAACTCTAACTTTTACAATTGTACTTCACGACGTTCTTGGAACACCAAATTCAATCTTCCTTGTCCCTTAACAATTCATAAGCATGTCTAGACGTGTCTCTCCAATATGTTTTTGAAAATTCATCTTCCATCACAACTCAAAGATATGTTTTTAATGTTTTTTCATTCTTGAGCATGGTAGTGTTAATGTTATGGTGTAGAGGTGTAGGGGGTCTTGAATATATGATTTTAGAGTTCATGGTAACATTAATATGGATATTGGATAGTGTTTCGAGTCAATTGTATGGTATAGGAATGCAATTTTATGAGTTAGGGTTGGAATTTCCGATTTTACGTTTTCCAGCGATTTTCTAGATTCCATACCTAGAAATTGTCAAGAACTATACCATTTCCCGGTGTCCATGCATGGAAACAGACCTGCATTTTTTAGTAAGTGATTTCCTAGTTTCGACACTAGGAAATAGACCAAATGAGCTCCTATTTTCGGGTGTCTATACTGGGAAACTGCTTTGATGTATTATTTTTTACTGTGTTTAAATAATTCATTTTTTCTTCGTTCAAAAAATGGGTTTGAAAAAGATACTAGTCTACTTCTGTAATTCCCAATTGTTAATTTTTCAGCCATTTCCCAATTTTCATACTTGAAAACTAATACAAATTATACCAATTCTCGGTATCCATGCATGGAAATGGTGTATTGATACCGTGACACATGCTAGGAAATAAATTTTTTGGTTTCCAAACATCAAAACTGGGACAAAGGTATTTTTTTCCTATTTCTTGGTACCCATACCAGAATACAGAAGGGATTATTTTTGTCAGTCATTTTCACTGTTGAAGACCGAGACATAGGCTATCAGACGTTAACCTTCATGAAAGAGAAAATATTTACCGGGCTCCATACCAGGAAATAGGGGCTTAATTTGACTGTTTCATTTCCATTATACCTGGAAATAGACTTGCATTTTTTGTTAGTGATTTCCTAGTATCAACACCGGGAAATAGGCCAAAAGTGCTCCTATTTCAAGGTGTCTATACTAGAAAACTACTTTAATGCATTATTTTTTTCCTGCGATTAAGTAATTTGTGTTATCTTTTTTCAGAAATGGCTTTGAAAAAGACACTAGTACTTCAAATTTGTTGTGGAAAGTGTAAAGAGTTAGGGCATACCATTCGTACGTGCCAAAACAAACATATCAAAGTTTCGTATTTAGAGGAATCATCACAAAATGAAGATTTGACAGAACCAGCGAACCCTTCAGCTAAAAGCTCCTCTAGGGATATACCATTCTATCTAGAAGCCAACTCACCCCAGTCTCCTTAATTTGGATATATCACTTTTGTTATGAGTTTGTTTGAGCATTGTTTATCAAATGTTTTTTGTCGAATATGGTTTAATTGTTGAATTTGGTCTGGCTATAAGTATAATTTTGAATGCAGAAATTTATTTCGGAAAAATTAAATTGTAATGAAACATGTTATTTCCCTCTTTTAACACATGAAAATTGGACATTTTTGTACTATTTCTCGGTATTCACACTATGAAACTAACTAACCAGCAATAATTTCCACGTACGTAAACATAGAAACATGATGATATTTGATCTGATTCTCAATATTGATACAGGGACATGGATTGGTAAAGTTCTCAGTTGTTTTTCCAGTTCTAAAGGCCGGAAATGGGCCAATCTGACAGACATTTTCCGGTCTTGGGGGAGGAAAATGACCTGAGATTTTGCCTTATTATTTTCTAGTTTGATATCATGGAAACTTAATGTTTTTTGTCCTGTGTCCTAGTATTCATTTTTCGGTGTCGACACCGGTACAAGGGTCTTAGTTTCCAATATGTCTATCTATAGGATTTAGGAAACTAATTAGGTAGTTTCCATGTTTTGGGGTCGGGAAATGGCTTAGTTTAGGTCTTGTTTCCTGGTGTCTAGACCTGGAAACTTTAAATTCCTATATTTTATTGTATCATCTTCAACTCCAAACATCTTAAAACACTTATTAATAGCACTTGGATGATTTATTGGTTGCCTCATTTAACCCAATCAAGTTATGATACACTAGGATGAATTGGTTTATGAATGTAATAGGTTTAAAGTGAGGTTTAGGTATCTTCTAACGGCTAAAAGTGGATGAGTATCCATGCTTACACTTAGTGGAACTCAAATCGATGAAAAAAATTCATAATTGAAAAGGTCGAAAAACATGATGTTTTATATGGTCTAAGTAAGAGTACATTGTCCATCATGTATAACTCTTACATGCCAAGTGGAGCAAAGATCTAAACTCCTAATTCCTAATAACTTGTATTGGATTCCTTTATTGTTTCCATTGGTTTTGTGGTTGTTTTAGTAATAAATTTATTATGAAATAACCATTTCCATATATAAGTGTCGGGAAACGAGTCCCATTTTTCACCATTTCCGGCTATATGAGTTAGGAAACTAATGGGGTAATTTCCATATTTTAGGGTCGGGACATGGCATAATTTTGGCCTGATTTTCTGGTATCGGCCCCTAGATACTTCAAATTACCACATATTATTGCATCATCTTCAAATCCAAACATCTTTAAACACTTATTCATAGCACTTGGATGATTTATTGGTTGTCTCCTTCAACCCCATCAAGCTATGACTCACGATGGAATAGTTTATGAATGTAATATGTTAAATTGGGTTTTAGGTATCTTCTAATGGCTAAAAGTGGATGATTATCCATGCTTACAATAAAGGAATCCAACACAAGTTATTAGGAATTAGGTGTTTATATCTTTGTTTTACTTTATGGTTATCAATACTCTTCTCCACTGCAATGGATCACTAATTTATTCAACAATCGGCATTGAGCTAGTTGAATTTTTCCAATAACTGTTATTCAAGCTTCGGTTCATGAGCCAGTAATGATGTGGTTCGTGAGTTTTGGTTTTGTCAAAGTAAGCATAGATTAAGGTAATATAAAAGCGAAAGGTTTTGAATGATGGATTAATCTCCCGAAGTCTCTAAAATTTCTGACAAGATGGATTTGGTTTCTCTAATCAAGTTTGGACCTGGTTGTGTGAGAAAAAAAAAGTAAAAGTTGAAAGAAAATTTACAAGTGTTGTCAATATCTGGTATGCGATAGTCGTAGAGTTGAAGAAGTTTCCGCGGTAGTTCTCGAACAATAGTGGTAGTGATCTAGGATATGTTTGATTATGGTGGTAAGGAACTTTGAAACTTTTGTAATTTTCTTTACGCAAGTAAAGATCAAAAGAGGTTATCAAAGATTGAAATCTGGTCAAATAATCAAAATAAAATTGAGGGTTTCACTAATGGTGTTTTGCGATTTTTACGGGCTGAGAATTTTGATCAATTGGCTAGTGAACTCGAATAAGGTAGAACCAGAGGAGCAGTTTGACAAAGGCTCCAATTGTATACTAAGATAGGTATCCTTGTGGTTTTCTATAAACCATCAAGGTTGTATTTTTTAAGGATGAAATAATTAAATCGTGTTCACAATTGCACAAATATCTGGTTAGCATTGATATGGGTAAGGTGGAAAGTATGTCAGGAGTTTTCTAAAAGCAAATGAATGAAGTTCTACCATTGTTTGTTCAGCAAGTGTTTCCACATGTGCCAAGAAAAGAAAATGTTAAGTTGATTCTTCCTGAATGGTTAATCTATGGATGATCGTACCTAAGTAGATATACCTTCATGATGGGGCATGATGATTATGTTATTAAGCTGAGGTCATCAAAAATGGATATAGGGAATTCTCGTCATGGGTTGTTTGTTAGAATTATAATGAGAATTCAAATATACTACAATATTCAAAACTATTTTGGTCATTTTGAGGGGAAAACCAACTCCGATTTGGACTAGCCATATATCATTAAAAAGCTTATTCCAAGATGAATTCAACGTCATATTGCTCGTGGTGATCAGACTTAGGACAAGCCGGCACCTCCCTCTGCAATTTTTGTCGACAGCAAATTAAAGAAATTTGTGGTACACGTGATTTTGGGTAGATTTTGAAATTTCACGGTTTGGTAATTTCGAAAAGACTCAAAGACTGCTTTGGAAGTGTCATATTTGATCAGGATTTGTATTGCCTATAGTGAGTTGTAATTAGGAAGGAGATCCTTTATAATCCTAAATAGGAAAAGATTTTCTTAATTTTTAAAGATTATTTTGTAACCTAATACTATAAATATAGTGCCTATATCTATTATAAGATATCAGGAGAGAATAGAGTAGATATAGTTAGTTAGGTAAGGAAGGTGCCCGATGGGAGTTTGGAAACCATGGAGAACATTGAGATATTGAGTTTTAGGATCGAGCCCTATTCTGTTGAGCCATATGGGCCGTTGCATTATTGTTAGAAAGGGAATTAGTATCTCATCGTATTGAAGGTTGTGGTTTTTTTTTCCGCTTTTGGTTTCCACATAAAATCTTTTGTCTTATTTTATATCTCCATTTTCTTATTTTAAAAAAAAAAATTATTTTATTTTTTTTACCAATATTTTTCCCCAGTGCAATGGCTCACTGATTTCTTCACAACTAATATGAATGCTAACCGAATTTTTCCCACGAATCAACTATAGTTGCATTTGGGACAACTTAAATTATTTAAAATAATCTATTATTCGATAATTTAAAGCAGTTTGTAGTATTTGGCAAACCAATCAAAAGCAGATTATTTCATAATTTGCTCATTAAATAATCAGATTTTGAGAAGCGAGCGGACACATGCTTTTATAAGTGGATTAGTTGAGAAGTTGTTCAATTCATATTGAAATGACAAATATAGCCTTATTCTTGAAATTTGCAATTGTAGTTCATGGATGCTACTAGTAAACTTTTTTGAAATTATTATTTTTCTTCTGTTTTGAAAATTAAATTTATATGCAACATATATTTAAATTGTACCATCTATGTTATTGAGATTATTTTAAAAAAATAAATAATTTTTAATTAAAAATAATTATAATTTTTTCGATTTTTATAAATTGAAATTCTTTAAATTGACTTTTTAGTATCTATGTCATTATTGATTTTTGCACCATTTGTTTGTTAATGATAATAATTAATTTTTTTAATAATAAATAATAAAAATAAATCTTGTTATTACTATCATAAATATTATTGAGCAATATTTTTTTTAAAAAAAATCTAAAATAAATAATAAAATTATTTATTTTGTAATTATAAATAGTCTCTCGATTGTTCAAATAGATAAATAATAATAATTAAGATATTAAAAAAGTAAGAAATAAATAAAACAATTAATAAATATATACATTAAAAAAATGTCTTTTCCGATAATTGCAATTATATTTTACTCAATTTATTTAGTTTAACTTATTTTAAAATTTAATTATTAAACAATTTATTTATTTATTTTTTTTTACGATTACAAAATTAATTTTTAAACAGACTATAATAAATTGTGGTATAAAAAATTATTTTATAATTTAAATAACCCATAAATACCCTATATCTATCAGTATCAATGTTTTGAAAACCGGACCGGACCGGTTAAACCGGGAACCGGCCGTCCATCCGGTTCGGTTTTAATATAAAACCAGAATTTTAAAAAATCAGTCAAACCCGGTCAAACCGGTAAAAACCGGGTAAAACCGGTCAAAAAAACCGGGTTTTTTAAAAAAAAATTAAAAATTTAATTTGTTTTTATTGTATTTTGTTTTGTTGGAATAATTATTTTATCTTTTGAATGAATTTAAAAATTTAAAATAATAGTATGAATGCTATTTTCATTTTAAGCCTATTATATGAATATTATATCGTTTATTTTATTGATAATTAATTATTATATGATTTAATTTATTGATAATTAATTTATATGGATAGGTTTATTTTTAAATATATTCAATTATAATTTTAATTAATACTATATTTATTTTTTTTTATAAATATAAATTAATTTTCCATTTTAATTTTATATAATATATATTAATTAATTATTTTTTTAATTTTTTTTTGAAAAAAAACGGTTCAACCCGGTCAAACCATAAAAACCACGACCCATTTCCGTGACCGGTTCAATGTGTGGTTCGGTTTTTAAAACATTGATCAGTATCTATAGTTGTTGGAAGTATAATTCATTATTTATATTTATAATTAGAATTGATTGCTGGTACATTATATATTCAATTATATTTTAGTTAGGGTGATTAATCAAGATTATTATTTATAACAAATGATCTATTAGAATTTTAATTGATCAGATTAGACAGATATCATTGTTATTTTTCATATATATATATATATATATTTTATGGTGCGTATATATAAAATACATTGAAAAAATGTCTTTTCAAATTTAATCGCACGTTCATTCGATCGATTAAAGTAATTGTCATTACAATTCATTGATAGATGGAGAAGGACCAGTATTGATCTGGTTAGAGATTTATATTTTTTTTCTTTAATTTTTTTTTAACTTAAAATACATATATTATTAACAGTATATAGTATACACATATATAAATAAAATACAATGAAAGAAAAAAAGTCAAATAAAAATCATATAAATTATATTGAATTATATTTATTTCGGAAAAAAATTACTAAGAATAGAAATTTAATTGAAAATAATTTAAAAATATTTTTTTAAAAATAAAAATTTATAAAAAGTAAATGTAAAAATAAAATTTATTTATTTAATTAAAAATTAAATTCAATGTTAATATATTAAATATATAAAATCTCTCTCTCTCACTCTCTCAGTCTCATTTGTGACAGTTAAAAATTATTTTTCGTGGCGTTTTTTAACCGCAGAAAATGAGAGAGCCACAAATATTTGTGGCGTTTATATACCGCCATAAATATCATCTAGTCATGGCGGTATAAAAACACCACAAAATATTGTATTTGTGACGATGTAACTAAAAGCAAAAATATTATTTCATAATAAATCACTCATATTTCTATACTGAACACACTTAATTATCTGGATCCATGATGCTATTCGTAATTTTATGATATCAATAATATAGTAGATTTTTTTATATATATTTATATGGCCATAAAATTAATATTTTATTTGAAAAAATATTTTTTTTAAAAATTAAATTTAAAATATATTAATAAAATATATTTTATTTAATTTTTTTAATTATATCATTTCATACGGTAACCCGTCTTAACTATATCATTTATTACGATTTATATAATAAACCGCTTTACTTATATTATTCGTGGCGGTCTATATAATATACTATTGCGATTGATTTTAATTAGTACGTTTTACCTCTACGGTTTTTATAACCAACCGTTTCAAATGGTTTTTCCATTATGGTTTTTTAAACCATAATTGACATGTATATATATATATATATATATATATATATATATATATATATGGAAAGGTGATCGTATATTAATTGGGCTAGTGAGGGCGACCATTATATCATCTTCTTATACGTAGATAGCAAACCGTTTGATTAATTAACAAAATACTATATTTAGGTTTCTAATTCAAACTATAATTTATTTATTAATTGAAGTTGATGTAATTTCTGGATTTTAAAGATTGCAAAATAAGATTTAGTAGCACGGCTCTCTTTAAATAGTAAGAATTTTAATGTTGATGGTACTGTTGTCGTGATTATTTTGTCTTCTACTGGATTGATTGACTGAGGCTTCTTATGTTGTGTTCAAAAGTCTTATCATTAAATTTGAGTTGTCTTCTCAATCTCTTGATAGGATAAGGTTGATGGGTTGCTTCAATTATAGTTCCAATAGGGTAAAGATAATATGATTTTAATATAATATATATATGTTGAAATTAGTGGTATGCAAATCATTTCAATAAATTTAATTAATAGACATGAGTTCCTTTAATAGACGTCAGCTCCTATTTAATGTCTGAATAATCCAGATACTTGTGATAATTATTTGTGGAAATGATTGACACCTATTCACGAGTTAGAACCATCTACCTTTTCACATCCACAAAAGAGTTAATTACACTCATGCCCCTGAACGATGATAAATTACACACAAATGAATATTTTGGTAATAATATATATTTACACTCCCTTAGCCAATAATAAAATTTTGTTTAATTAATAAATTTATAAATATAATAATAAAATTTGGAATTCTTAATACATATGTATATTGTAATATTTTTTCAAAGTTAATTTTACCTTATATCTTCACTAATTTTTATGGATAGAAGGGGTGTGATTGTATATTAATACAAAAATGTTTATATATATGTAATTTGTCATTGTTCAGGGGGTCTGAGTGCAATTAACTCTTCACGGAATCATCCACATACATTCGCAGAGACTAGACTAGCAACTAAAGATGATGATAATTCTGACCCATAAATTGAGACTAACCAATAGAATTTCTATCGACGTCTTATATAATATTTTAGATATCGTCTCGACATGGATTGTTAGTTAAGAAGCAGAATTGAGATCAAAATTTAAATTGAATTGCTAAAAGAATCTTTATACAAATCAAATAAAAAAAAACTCATAGACACTAATGACATTCATTCAATTTAAATATGTTATAGTACTCTGTTCTGCAAATGATCTCAATCTGCTAATCTCTACTATCTATTATTTTCTAATGCACGATTCAACTTGTAATCACAGATTTACACTCTAGATCATTATTAATGATCTATTAGAGATCTCTTGATTCAATCTAACATATCTCAATTATATAGATGCATATATATCTATACTACAATTTATATAACTGATAAGCACAATCTATAGAAAATTAGATCTATTGTCTATCTCTAGAACAACGATTCTCTGTTCTTAGATCTGAAACTTAATTGTCATCTCTGGTCTAATCAAGCTTCAAAACAACAAGATTACGTAACTCTTGTCCTTGTAATTCAACGAATGCATGAAAATTGAGTAAATTTGACCGAAATCGAAACAAGAATCATAAAATCAGAATGATAATCAACTACCTATTTCAGCAAATCAACAGAGCTTTTAGCCTAGCATATCTACTTCAATATATTAAATCAAAACACAAAATCATCATCAATATGCTTTAAGATCTAAATCTTACCAAGGAAGATAGAAGTTAGACTCTGTCACAGTTGTTGCTTCACTACCTTCAAGCTAAATCTCTATGATCACAGAAAATAGAGTACAAAACTTCCTCAAGAAACTTCTCTGAGAATATTGAATAAAACGTGTAGAAGAATCTAGAATTTTTTCTCCAAAAATAACAGAATGTCAAAAGGTCCTTTTTTTTTCTCAACTGAGCTCCTATTTATAGAGTTTTGCTCAATGGCAATATTGAAATAAAAACTACAAAGAAACACAAATAAGCGAGGTAGCAATTTTCTCCTTGTATGTCGCATGTTCCCTCGCCTGAAACATAAACGACTTCCACAAATGTCGCTGATCTAGGTCACCAAACAACATCTCTTCGTAGGCGAAATATACTTCTTATCTCCACTTTATGTCGCCTGATGCTTAGACGAACTAATCTTTCCTCACCAATTCAATCTTTCATTAAAAACATTCAAGGCGATATACCTTTTCTGTCGCCTTCAATATTACTCATCTTTGGGTCACATTTAATCACATAGCCTCAGCTATCGCCTCATATAACTTTAGTCTTAAAGCGAGGTCTTTTATATTTCGCCTTCATCTTTCAGTAAGTGGCAATATACATAGGCGATCTCTTCTTCCAGCATCAACATTTTGCCATTTCTGTAGACATTGGATGAAATTCTATTTGGTCCTTATTTCTTCTGATTTTTGCATGTTTTAAGCTCATTTTCCAAATCTTTTCATCCAAGTCCCTGGCTCAGAAATAATAGTATAGAATCACTAGAAATTCATTCAATATCTCATCTTTTAAACTCAATTTCTTTACATTTAAGCTCATAAAATATACTAAAATATAGGTAAATTTCTAGACTTATCAACTATATAAGAGAAACGATATAAATACGGTTTAATTTTGTTTTGGTTGAAAAATATTACTACTGAATTGGTTGCTCTTGTTACTGAATAAGTGTAGTTCAGGTTTTCTCTTCTTTTGAAAGTTCTTTTTATGAATATGAAATGTTTTTTTATTTGTTTTCTTTTGTGTTTCTTTATTTTTATCAGTCTAACAACCAATACCATAACAACATCTGTTTCTTTCAACATTCAAACATAATCAGATTGAGGGAAAGTTTTAATCCCATTGGATAATTGCACCCAATTATGACATTATATGCCTCTTCGGTGGATTGCTAATTCTACCCCAAAGTCTAAATTTTCCAAATAAGATCTCTCCTATCAGTATATATCCTTTTGATTGCCTAGAGTATCGTATTAAAATACATTTCTTTCTCCTAGCACCTAATTTTCCAAATGGACTGGTTAGATCATGTATGTAACAAGCACACCCCTAGGGTCGCAAGTAACCTGTCCATAATTCATATGGAGTAAAAGTCACAGATTTATAGGGAACCCTATTTAAATATATAAGTAGCTGTAAGAGCACATTTTCCTAAAATGAAATTGGAAGATTAGCTTGTGTCTTCATTGATCGAACCATCTCCAACAGTGTTCTATTCATTCTTTCAGTGACTCCATTCTTTTGAGGAGTTATCATTCCTATACTTGCTATACTATTTTTCCGCTTCTAAGCTAGGTAAGCATCCATATCTCACTTGGCTTGAGCACTTGTGCAAGGTACCGGTTCAACCATGGTATTGGTCAGTATTTTTAGAGCCTCTTGCTCTTTTAGGATATACAGGATCTTACGATGCCATATATCATAGTTGTTCCCGTTCAATTTGTCTCCCTTGTTGAGTTCAGCGACAATGTTCTTTGATGAAAAAACCATTACTGTTAACATAACATGAAGACATGTAATCCATCCTATGTTTAATCATGCGATATTACTTATAATACACCAACTAATTCAATCAGAAAATATATTGATTCAATCAAAGGGGGATTGGAAAAAATAATAAATATATCTAATCATCATCGTTAACCTTTAACCTAATGAACACATTAAATCATGAGGTGTGCAATCAATACCAATAATATCCACAAAATACCAAAATATGATGAACTAATCATATGAGCACCAAGCAATGTCATGTAAAGCAAATAATAGATATTAAGGTTCACATAAACAAAATAAACCTAGTCATAAGATATATATAAGCAAAAATATATAAACAAGAAAATCATGTCAATATGAGCAAAGTTATCTAAAGATAAAACATAGGTGCTCAAGGCTCATCAGCATCGGCCTCAGTGTTCTGTTGTTTTTGTCACGTCCGTAATCTGGGGCTATTTGTCTGCTTATTTTGAAATTTTATTTAAGTTTTGGTCTATTTATCGTTTAAGGGTAAAATTATTTATCTTTATTTCGTTTATTTATTTATATATATTGGAAATTTATAAATTAGAATATTCCTTTTTAATTTTATAAATTTGAATTTGTGATTATTATAATTTGTATATTTTTTAATTACTTAATTTCTCAAATTGAATGTTGGTGGGAGTGATTTACTTATTTTAAAGTATATTTAATAGTTATTTTTTCTATAACTCATTATTTTTATATATGGAAACCTACACATTAGAAATTTATATATATTTTTAAATTTTATTTATCACCATTTAGTTTTCATAATCATAATTACAACTTTTGAATTTATAATATAATAAGAAATGAATGATGGATAAGAGAATATGAAGTATTGACTTTAATTTATATTAAATGATAATAAATAAAGTTTAAAAAGAAATGAAAAATTGCAAAATTTGAAAAGACTTTAATAAATGTTATATTTAATTGATATTAAAAGAATAAATTAATTTAATTGTGTATTTAATTGACTTGAATAAATAAAAATATTAAAAAATACTACTTTAATAAGACATTAAATATGCAACAATTAAAATGTCAAATTAATTGGTTATAACATTCCAAATTTTTTTAATAATAACTATGTAAACAAAATTAATTTAATGAAAAGTTACTATATGTTTTATACTTAAATGAATAATTTATTTAAATTATTTGAGTTGGCTACCTTAAATTACATGTAAGAGTCTTTCGGCTATAACAACAAATCAGAAAATTAATTCAATAACTTATATAATTGTGTACTATTCTATTAAGATCATCTAACAATAGTAAATTACTCAAATATCAAATAATTAAATTGAAAAAAATTGAGTATTGCCTTCTATCTTCATTTTTAAACACATACTATCCAACCCATATTGCTAAATATAAACACAAATATGAAATCAAGACTCACCCAACAAAAAATCTATGTCCTACCAAATATGTATAGAACCAATTAAATTATTAAATTTCCCTTACTCTATTACCACAAATATATTTACAAAGAATAACTTGAAAAAAATATATGAAGCATCACATCAACTGGAAAATGAAATTTTCCTAAAAATGAATATATTTATCACCATTCATATAAAATAAATGGAGTTGAGATTTTCCTATGAATTGTTAAATCAAGGTTTTTCGAGTAGTCTTCAAAAAAATTAGTTTATTTCACATGTTCAGGATTAAAATAAAAAATTAAAAAATTAATATCAACAACAATCCATTATATTTGACCAAAAAAAAATATTTAACTTTAACCTTTACATTCACTTTTTCGTTTACATCTTTTAAAATTATTGCTTACTGTTAATCTCATTTTCAATTTCGTTTATTCAATATTTAAATTATACTCTATAATAATTTTTGTTTTAAAGTTTTTTTAAACAAAGTTTTCTAATATGAATGTCAGTGTTTTAAAAATCGCGCCTAGGCACTAGGTGGTGTCTAAACGCCTAAAAAATGGGCCAGGCGGCAGTTCTAGACGTTTAACAGCCTAGACGGTGTTTAGGCGGTCTAGGCGGTGCTTAGGCGGTCAAGAAGGCGGCGCCTAGGCGGTCAGTATTTAAAAAATAATTTTTTTTTTTGAAATTTTTATTAATAAAATATTTAATTATAATAAAATAAGGCTATATATTATTGATGTAAGTTTATTTTTCATTCATTTTATATAGACATGATATATAATCATATAATAATTTTTTATAAATACAAATAACATGTATAATTTTTCACCACCTGGAGTAAAATGCCTAAAACCACCTAGGCTTCCGCCTTGCCGCCTAGGCGCTAGGCATCGGGTGACTGCCTAGCACCGCCTAGCGCCTTTTAAAATCTTGATGAATTTATTAATGTAATGATAAAAAATGACAAAATTATTTGAGTTAAAGCACAAAAATAATCAAATATTAATCTAATTTAAGGAAAAAGTTAATACAGTTTAGGAACAAAATATATATTAGTTTAATAATAAGGATGGAATGAGTAAATTTAAAAAGATCGAGGTTAAATATATAAAACTTTTTTCAACGACGAAATCAACAAAATTGTATAGTTCGAGAACTGAAACTTACACTAACTCTTGTATATTCTATAACTAATATTGGATAATAAATTTTTATATTTTATTATCCTATTATTCCAAATCAATCAAATAATAGTAGTAATATATGTTTAGTCATAAAGATACATAAAAGATTTTTTTAAAGAAATAATTTTTTTTTTTGAATATTATGAGTCAATGTTATATATATATATGTATAATTTGCTATATATTTTTAAAATAAAGTTATATATTGATATTAATGATATTTTTGTATTCAATTAGTTCGAGAGTAATGAATATTTAAAATATTGAAAAAAACTATATAAAAATGTATCTAAAATAAAGTCACTGAGAAATTATCACAAATTTGAAATTATCTTTAAAAATATTTGATAAATTTAAATTGTAATTGACATTTCTAAAAACAAGTATAATCGCACAAATGATGTAGTTTACACTCCATTTTTTTTAATCAATTTATTTATTCATTCATCCATTCAAATTGTTGTGAATAATAGGGCATTATCAAGATCTTTCGGATTTCTCTCAACTATATAACTAAAAAATTATATATATAATTATTATGGTTTATAACTTAATTATTTCATTTTAATAAAATAATTATAAAAACCCTTAATATCATAATGACCATATTAATGAAATTGTTTTTTTTTTTCCAAAATAGAGCAATGAAGTACACATCATTATAGTGTAAAATGGAGTAATAAATAATAAAGATAATGATGACCTCTCATTGGAATAAACTTCATCATGAAATATCCTGTTTCTACCATTTTCAATTTTTTTTTTTTGGTAAATTATGTTAGAGGAAAGTTGTTATTATCACAAGATCAAAATGGTGCTCAATGACTTCATATTTCTATATATGTTAATAAAATTAAATTTTTATATTTTTGTGATACTGAACTAAAATCAAATCATACACCTCATCCTAAATTCGACTAATTATTTATTATAAAATTAAATATTATTTATAAAATACATTATTCTAATTACAGTTATACATAAAATTTAATATATATTTCTGCTGAATATATACAAATATTTTAAATAAAATTTATTTTAAAAATGATACACCACGCAACGTGCGGTTCTATTACCTAGTTTACCTATGTTTTAGCATATTTTATGAGCTTGAATGTAATGAAATTGAATTTAAATGATGAGATATTGAATACATTTCTATGAATTCTAGGCTATTATTGTTGAGACAGGGACTTGGATGAAAAGTTGTGAAAAAGAGGCTAAAATATGCAAATTCAGAAGAAAGAAGGACTAAATCAGAATTTCATCCAAAGTCAGCAAACTGGCGAAATGATGTTGCTAAGAAAAGAATTCGCCTGAAGACCTCGCTATGATTTGGAGTGAAGGGCGATGCAGTAGGCGATATAAAGAATATTCCGCCTCGAAGAGTTAAACAAGAAAGGCGAATCAAAAATTTATCGCCTTCATATATCGCCTTATTGACAGAAATTTAGGCTATGAAGATTGAATTTCGCCTACCTTGAGGCGATGTTTGAGGCGATAAAGGAGAAATGTCGCCAAATCTAAGGATTATCACAGGCGACATTTGATGAGACATCGCCTAAGAAGATCTTAACTAGAAGAATGTTTTGGCGAAATATGACAACTCGCCTGAGCATCATGCGACGTATTATGGCAACATTGAGGACATTTCGCCTAAAAAGATTGATAGCTTGGCGATCAAGTCAAGCGAGACATGAAGAAGTCGTTTGGTTCAGGCGAAGGAACAGACGACATAAATGGAGAAATATGTTACTTCGCCAATTTGTGTTTATTTGTTGATTTTATTTCGAAATTGCCACTGAGCCAAACTCTATAAATAGGACCTTAGATGAAGTAATTAGTGTGAAGTTTTTAAGAGAAAAATAGTTTTAGACGTTTGATTTTCACTCTTGACATTCTATTATACTTTAAGTGAAATTCTAGATTCTTCTATACGCTTTATTCAACATCTTCAGAGAAGTTTCTTGAAGAAGTTTTGTGCTCTGTTTCTGTTGATCATTAAGATTTAGCTTGAAGATTGTGAAGCAACAACTGTGACAGAGTCTAGCTTCAATCTTCCTTGGTAAGATTTAGATCTTGAGCATGTCGATGATGATTTCCTGTATTTGATTGAATATGCTGAAGTAGATGTGCTAGTTAAAAGCTGAGTTGATTTGTTGAATCTTAATGTTGATTATCATTTCAATTGCAAAGTTTCTTGTTCAATTATAGCTAGATCTACTGGATTTCATGAGCTAATTGAATTACAAGAACAAGAGTTACGTAATATTGTTAATCTGAGATTTGATTTAGACCAGAGATGGCGATCAGGTTTCAGATCTGAGAACAGAGGATCGTAGTACTAGAGATAGACTATAGATCTATTTTTCTACAGATTGTGCTTATCAATTGTATAGGTTGTAGTATAGAGATATATGTAACTATATAATTGAGATTTGTTAAATTGAATTGAGAGATCTTTTAATAGATCACTGATGATGATCTAGAAGGTAAATCTGTGATTTAAGATGAAACTTACATGAGAAGTTAATTGACAACAGATCTAGTAATTCAGTTTATTCATTGTTAAGATCAATTGCAGAATAGAGTGCTGACTTGAGTTTTCATTGAATGAATGTCATGAGTTACTTTTACTTCACATCAACTCTATGATTCTATGATTCTATGATTCATTTTGTATATAGATTCTTTTAGCAGTTCAGTTTAAATCTTAGTCTTAATCATGCTACTTAGCTTACAATCCCTGTGGAGACGATATCTAAAATACTACATTAGACGTTGATAGGAATTTCGATTTAGTCCTATGAATTTTAATATCAGTCGAGTTTCATCCCATCAATGTGTTGGTAGGGCATTGGCTTACTAACCAGACATCGATAGTCTGACCCTTCGTTGTTTTCCTTTTTGTTTTATATATTTTGAACCCTTTTTGGGAATGGAATTTGCTAAGTTCAGACAATCAGGTGGGATAGCAGGATATCACTAGCATCGAGGATCGCATGGCATCCTCTTAAGATTTGGATTGCATTTCTGTTTCATTGTTGCTAGACTTATTTTGTATTTGAACCCGTTGCACCATGTTTCGAGATTTGTTTTCAGATTAAGTACTTTTGAGATATTTTTATGTGATTTTCTTTTATTTGGAACTTGTAATTCGACTACTTATTTGGATTACTTTAGATAATAAGTATTGTCTTACAGTTTTGGATTCCGATTTGTATATCTGTTTTTTGTAACCGCTTATCTGTTGATTTGTTATCTGTTATCTGTCTTCTGCATCGGTAGCATCCAGATTCTGCGTTCCTCTTCCGTCGGGACGGGGGTTCGGGTGTTACATTTGTTGGTATCAAACCTTCCTTGGATTCGTATAATTGATCTCTGACCGAATAGCCTACCAGACTGTCTACCGAACTACAATTCGGTAAGCCTGGTAATGCTCTCTGACCGAAAAGCCTACCGGACTGCATACCGAACTCCTAATTCGATATCGGTCTTCCTTCTGAAAATAATTTGACAACTGTTAAGTCTTTTCAGTCGGTAATGAAATAATATGTAATCACTTATCTTAGATCACTAAAAGGGGATTGTATTTGGGATAACTTGAATTGATAATCAACTTGTTTGCTTTTGTTTGTACCATTTGGTTGATAACTAACCTGCATTTGTGTGACATACTATTTTGTTTAATAAGACGCATTTGTATGTGTTTGTTAGGCATTGGCTTACTAACCAGACATCAATAGTCTGACCCTTCGTTGTTTTTGTTTTTGTTTTGTATATTTTGAACCCTTTTTGGGAATGGAATTTGCTGAGTTTAGACAATCAGGTGGGATAGCAGGATATCACTAGCATCGAGCATCGCATGACATCCTCTTAAGATTTGGATTGTATTTCTGTTTCATTGTCGCTAGACTTATTTTATATTTGAACCCGCTACACCATGTTTCGAGATTTGTTTTCAGATTAAGTACTTTTGAGATATTTTTATGTGATTTTCTTTTATTTGGAACTTGTAATTCGACTACTTATTTGGATTACTTTCGATAATAAGTATTGTCTTACAGTTTTGAATTCCGATTTGTGTATCTGTTTTTTGTATCCGCTTATCTGTTGATTTGTTATATGTTATCTGTCTTCCGCATCGGTAGCATCCAAATTCCGCGTTCCCCTTCCGTTGGGACGGGGGTTCGGGTGTTACATTTGTTGGTATCAAACCTTCCTTGGATTCGTATAATTGATCTTTGACCAAATAGCCTACCAGACTGTCTATCGAATTACAATTCGGTAATCCTGGTAATGCTCTCTGACCGAAAAGCCTACCGGACTGCATACCGAACTCTTAATTTGATATCGGTCTTCCTTCTGAAAATAATTTGACAACTGTTAAGCCTTTTCAGTCGGTAATTGAAATAATATGTAATCACTTATCTTAGATCACTAAAAGGGGATTGTATTTGGGATAACTTGAATTGATAATCAACTTGTTTGCTTTTGTTTGTACCCTTTGGTTGATAACTAACCTGCATTTGTGTGACATACTATTCTGTTTAATAAGACGCATCTGTATGTGTTTGTTGGGCATTGGCTTACTAACCAGACATCAATAGTCTGACCCTTCGTTGTTTTCGTTTTTGTTTTGTATATTTTGAACCCTTTTTGGGAATGGAATTTGTTGAGTTCAGACAATCAGGTGGGATAGCAGGATATCGCTAGCATCGAGCATCGCATGGCATCCTCTTCAAATTTGGATTGCATTTTTGTTTCATTGTTGCTAGACTTATTTTTTTTTGAACCCGATGCACCATGTTTCGAGATTTTTTTTCAGATTAAGTACTTTTGGGATATTTTTCTGTGATTTTCTTTTATTTGGAACTTGTTATTCGACTACTTATTTGGATTACTTTTGATAATAAGTATTGTCTTCCTGTTTTGGATTGCGATTTGTATATCTGTTTTCTGTATTCGCTTATCTGTTGATTTGTTATCTGTTATCTGTCTTCTGCACTAGTAGCATCCAGATTCCGCGTTCCCTTTTCGTCAGGACGGGGGTTCGAGTGTTACAGTTTCCCTGGATCATCCTCATGTGAGTCATCGACTTAAGAGTTCACCGCTTCGAACCAAGGATCCTTTGGAATGTATTCCCTGATGGTGATCTCACTCTGACCATCCTGAGCCTCATCTAGAAGAGCCTTATCAGTAGCAGCCAAATGATCCCAACCATCCATCCCATCTTCTATACCATCATCTATATCTCACTCAACCTCGTCGTCTGCATTGTTTCCATCATCATCCATAAAAGGAACGTCGTCATCTTTTTTATTATCTGCAGCCACATTATCCTCGTCATGTCTGTCATTTACAGCCTCATAATCCTCGTCAAGTATGTAATCGGCAGCCTCATGATCCTCCTCTGGATCTGGTGCAGGTGCCACCGAAGCTACAATTGGAGAAACCGAATGCTCCTCGAGAGGAGGTGGCGGGCGTGGATGATGGTAAGCATATACCGGTACAATCACCTTCGGAGGAGGAGGTACTAGCATCCTCAATGCAGGAGGTGCATGTCCAGGAATAGGCCCAAAACTTGGAGGTGGACCAAACTTCCTCTGATGATGGTGGATGGGTATAGGTGCTGGAGCAGGTGGATGGCTGAGCAAAGTGATGCTCAAGTGGATGGTAGTTTATAGCGCTCATGTGGTATCCAATGCTAATCGTTAATATAGAACCCGAACTAGTAATGCCGCATGATCTGCAAAACAAAGATAATAATGCAAAAACACATACATATGAAATTATATTAGTATCTAAAGTACAAAATAAATGTCAACAAAATAATTAAATACTAATTAATTATTTCCTAAGTATGCATAAAATATAGGGCATAATAAATAAATAAAAAATTAGATTAATTAATTAAAAAAATTAAAGTTAATTAGAAAATTAATCCATTTTTTTTAAAAAAAAATCTGACGGTCAAAGATAGCGGCACGTTGCCGATGCTCCGGCAGAGGGATGAGAGGTTTTGCACGCACCGACAACATGTGGTGCGATCTAGCGCTACTGCGTGTTGCTAGTACGTCAGCACGCACAGTTTGCGCATCTGATGACATGACAGCCACACAAGCTGCAACGTCGGCGCTCACTGTGTTACACCTAGTATGCTCTTTCAACATTGACGTGTGCCATGTGGCAACACACATCTTTGTTGATAGTGTCGTGTCAGCTCTGATCAGGTAAAAGGCTTTACCAACCGCCTTCACGCGCCCGTCCAGCGCATGGGAGCCACATGCCACGCTGACCGCGGTCAGACCGGTGGTCGTGGCTTATCTTCGTGTGTTGATTGTGGTGATGCCCTCCATTCCCTTCTTCCGTGACGCTATCGCCTCCAGTGACATGCAAACTCTCCTTGTGCAAGTGGAAATTTCACCGTATCATATTTCTTTAAAAAATAAAAACTTGATTCAATATGTAACACAGACACAAAGTATCTCCTTCCTTTTACATCAAAAAGTTATGAATTTTATGTCAACGGACTTGTATCGAAAAAATAAATCAGTGATATATAATTTGCCAAAAACCGACATGTACAGATTTCTTTAAAATTATTTAAAGTGATGAAAATCACTAATAAAATCGAATCAACATCAATACACAATCTTTCAAGCACAGTAAATATTCAAATTCTTAGTTTGTAAACAGAACAATTAAACAGACCATTATGTATTGATAGAATTATCCAAATACGTGCATCCACAATGACTACACTAACACGTATATTATTAAAAACATAAATAGAAAATAGGAAAGAGAGAGGAACAATATTAATACTGTTCAACTTGGTTTTGGTCAAAAAATATCAATTCCGGATTAGTTTCTCTCGTCATCGAGTTAGTGCAGCCTAGGTCTTCTCTTATCTTGGAAGTTCTTTTCATGAATATGCGATGTTTCAAATCTTTTGTGTGTTTCTCTATTTTTTTCTCGGTCTAAGAACCAACACCACAACAACGTTTTTTTTTTTTTTCTCATTCAAACGTGATCAGACTGAGGGATCAATTTTAACCTCATAAGGTAACTGCTCCCAATTATAACATTATGGACCTCTTGGTTGGATTGTTAATCCTACCCTAAAGCCTAAATTCCAATATATATATATATATATATATATATATTCTCTAAAAATCATAAGTTTCATAATTTCGAAAAAAGTAATATGTAAAAAGACAATGTAGTATTGATTTTCTTGATTTACCATTATTATTTTTCTTTCCATTTTATCATTGTCATGCTAAAATTTATCAATAAGAATATTGGTTAGAGTTGCAAGAGACGAGTTGATTGGGGGTGGTCTATCAACAATCGGTGGCCAGACGAAGGAGAAACGATAAAAAAAAAAATTGGATATTTTCAATGTCACAATTATCCTTCATTCTACCACTTATCGTCGAGAAACCACCACCGTTAAACTTGTCTAGCGATGAGCCAATCACTATATATACATACATTTGACATCTGTCAATATTGTAAAAGCAAAGTTATCGATTAGTGGCATTTGTATGTTTTATAGGTTAGTGACATTTGTACGTTAGATGATGGTGAAATCAACCTGTATCAAAACATTCTCACTTGAATTTCACAATTTGAAATTTTGACTGCTTCATTAAAATCTTACCAAAAAAATAAATAAAAAAATATTACGAAGAAAAATATATAGTTAATGGAAAATAGTGTTACAAAAAATCCCCTAACACTTATAATTATAAATTTCTAATTTGGAAAGTTTTCGCATTTCGATCTCGTGAACCGTTTTTTGAACATTGACGTCAGTAGAGATACTATTTATAGATTGACTATGTTATTTTAAGATCGAATTTGCTTCGCTTCGATTTGACGATTTTTCTAAATCTCTTGGGTGTATGAGAATTTAATGAAAATATATTTGGCTTAGTCTCCTTTGATATATCCTCTTCAAACTTGGACGATGCGAGGTGCATTATCTTCAAATATCACAGCTGAGCCATTTGTTGTTTGAGATATATCATATGATCATGGATATGTTGGATAATTGGCTTAACCAAATACACTACTGACTAGTTCTATGTTATGCTAGAAGCCCAACATGATTATAGGACGTAGTTATCGAAATAATTTTCAGGATCTCTAGGAGATCGCAATTAGGGTCCTTAATGCGGATCTGAAAGTTCTACAATATTGGCATAACTAGCCAAACCTAGAGTAAGTATAAAATAATCTTAAATCTTTATTACCCTTTAGGTGATGTAACATATGTTTGACTTCATTCTAGTGCCTACGAATTGGTGCAAAACTATATCTAGCAAGTAAATTCACTGCAAACGAGATATCGGGTCTTGTACAATGGTCATATATAATATTGCACCCATGCATTTAGATATGGCACTTGAAGATCAAGTATATGTTAATTGTCTTCTTTCGGACGGAAAGGATCTTTCTTAAGATCAAGCGTTCTAACAACTATTACTATACATAATGGATGGACACATTATCCATATTGAATCTTTTTAGAAGTTTTTCAAAATATGTTGATTGATAAATCAATTTTCCATTTGGATTATATTTGATTTCCAAGCCAAGACAATATATTATTTTTTCTAAATCTTTCATCTCAAACTCTTTTTTCAAATATTCAGTAGTTTGTTTGATCTCTTCTGGAGTTCGAATGATTTCATATCATAACATATACTGCTCTAATGGCACAATCAAATATTTATTTCTTTATGAAGATACGTTGACATATTATTTTATTCTAGTACCATTCTTTTGTCAAGTATTCACTAAGATGATTATACCACATTATCCCTAATTGATTTAATCCATATATAGATTTTTTTTATAAATTTTATGGAATACAAGTTTTGAGATCTCGATTATGTGATTTGCGAAATTTCAATCCTTTTAGGATTTTCATATAAATATCAGAAACAAGTTATCCATACATATATAGTATTTACAACCATTAGATAGATTTCATTTTCTCGAAATAGTAAGTGATCACAAAATGGAATATAGTAGCATCCATTAATGAGGAATAAATTTCATCATTATTATATCTAGATCTTTGTGAGAAACCTTGAGTAATCAAATGTACTTTATATCTCATAGTCTCGTTTCTTTAGTTTCTTTCGAATGAAATCTCATTTGTAACCTCATGGTTGACCATATTCTATTATTTTCATTATGGTTTAAAAAATATTTTGATTATTTGAAGAGTTCAACTTTGCCTAGGTTGCTTCTTCCCATTTGTTCAATCATGTCTATTCTTGCATTCTTCCATACTACGTGACTCATGATCATCATATTAAGCATCGATTACCACTGTGTAGAAAAATATATCATTAACAATCATTGCCTTTCTATTTCATATTTCCTAAGTGAAGTTTATAAAAATTTCTTCATTTTTTATTATAGTATTTCTTTGTTATTTTTTCCTTTTAAGGGTATTATTTTCAAAGATCTCAATAACATTTGGGATTTCATTGGATGTGGTTTTAGAATCTAGATCATTTTTCTTTCTTTTATGTGGAACTTTATCTTTTAAACTAGGTAGTGTGCCACGCTTTTGACATGGGATTAGAGTTTCATTTACTATTTCTATTAAATTTGCTCTTTTAGAATAATTATCCTAGCTAATACATAAGTAGCTTTCATATAAGACTTTGTATTTTGGAAATACCACTAAATGCATCTAGCATTCGATTAACTATATTTGTAACCGTAAGATTATTTGGTTTTCCAGTTTATATTATGGAGTACGTAGATTTATATGCACTAAAGTGGGAATATTCAATACTAATTCAAAAATCTCTTTTGGGAAATCTTTTCTCTTTGAAGCGATAAGAAGTTAGTTTCATCAAATTGACAGTGCATTGAGTTGTAGATAAGTGTTGTGTCAATGGTTCAAAATATCTAATAATTGATGGAGAATCAACACTCACTTATATTCTTTAACGTCTTTGGGGTTCCATTTTTGTTCTTTGAGTTAAGGTAATGGGTACATATACATCAGACCTGAATGTTTGTAAACACTAACTGTAATGGGGAATAAATGTTATAAACTATGGGATGAATATCAACCAATGCATCTGCAAGCAATATATCATGTTTCCAAAAGAAAATGGTAATTTAGAGTGCTTCAACAAAGTTCACACAATTATTTGAAGGCACAGAATTAATGATTCTGCTAATCCATTTTAGGTATGAACATGCGAAACTAGATGTTCAATATCAATCTCAAATACTTTACAACACTCATAAAATGCTTTAGATTTAAAGTCACCAACATCATCAAGTCTTATACTTTTGATAAGGGAGTCTAAAAAATGAGCTAAAATTGAGTGAGTTGTGCTAACAACATAGCAAAAACAATATTTTGAGTTGATAACAAGCATATATGGAACCATCTTGCGAATGCATCTATAAAAACCATAGAGTAGCTGAAAGGTCCACTAGGTGGATAAATAGGTGCACAAATAGGTGCACAAATGTCCCTTTGATATTTCTACAAAAATGATAGAGATTCAAATACCAGTTTTGTAAATAATAGTTTTGTTATCAATTATCCTTGGAACATAATATACATAAGTCCCTATCATTTAGAAGTATTTTATAATTTCTTAGTGGACGCCCTTTTTAATTTGCAATTATTCTATGCAACATTGTGGATCTTAGATGTCTAAAATCAATCATGTCAAAGTTGAAATATTTTGGGATATTGGAACTTATGGTTCTTAATAACGTCGTTTTCAATATGTTAAATAGTTTTAAAATATAATCTAGATGATGAAATATGTAGTTTTTCAACCATAAACTTCTAACTTGATTTGTTTGAAATAATACGTAAATATTCAACACCCTTTTTATCAATTGTTTCAATATAATAACCATTCATTCTTATATCTCTAAAAATATAAGTAATTTTCTTATTGATTTGTGAGGACATACTGCATTTTTTATATTAGATTTAGTGTTATTTAATAAACAAGATTGATGCTCTTACAAAGTCTTCTATAAGATCTTCTGAACCTAATATGGGCTAAACATAAATCTTTAAATATAACTATTTCTTAGTTCAAATCCATAACTTTAATAAAATAAAAATATAACATTGGTTGAATAAAAATATAATAATATATTTGGGCATTTTAAAGTTTCAATTTTATTCATAGGCACAATTTCAAATGCTATCAAATATAAACTGTTTAAAGTTTTGTTTGCACCCTATAAGTTGTGCTTCCAAATTTACCCACATCATAAATTTGTGATCTACGATCACATGTGATCCATGATCACATAAAATAATTAGTGATTATTTTAATTCTGATTTGGGTTCAAAGTTAATTGAATAGTCATCAAAAGTGGTGAAGATATATCAGAATAACACAACTAAAATTAAAACATTAAGTTGAGGTAAATTTGTCAATACGACCTATGTGATGCAAACAAACATTCTTAAAGCTTATTTTTGCAAGAATTTGAAAATGGACCTATAACTAAAACTCAAACTTTAGATGACCTATTTTATATAATTTCCACTGTATACATATATATATATATATATATATTACTATTTACATATATTTACAATCTAAAAACCAAAATCATATTCCATTCTATTTACATTTCAAAACAAGGAATATACATTCAATCTTCTGATGGGATGAAAACTCGACTGATATTAGATTTCATAGTAATCAATCAGAATTCCTATCAATGTCTAATGTAGTATTTTAGATATCGTCTCCACAGGGATTGTAAGCTAAGAAGCATGATTGAGACTAAGATTTGAACTGAATTGCTAAAAGAATCCTATATACAAATTGAATCATAAGAATCATAGAATTGATGTGAAGTAAAAGATACTAGTGACATTTATTCAATTAAAACTTAAGTCAGTACTCTATTCTGCAATGATCTTAACAATGAATAAGTTGATTTCCTAAATCTATTATCAATTAACTTCTCATGCAAGTTTCACCTTAAATCACAGATTTACCTTCTAGATCATCATTAGTGATCTGTTAAAAGATCTCTCAATTCAATTTAACAGATCTCAATTATATAGTTGCATATATCTCTATACTACAATCTATACAATTGATAAGCACAATCTGTAGAAAAATAGATCTATAGTCTATCTCTAGCATTACGATCCTCTGTTCTTATATCTGAAACCTAATCGTTATCTCTGGTCTAAATCAAATCTCAGATTAACAATATTACGTAACTCTCGTTCTTGTAATTCGATCAGCTCATGAAAATCAAGTAGATCTGGCTATAATTGAACAAGAAACATTGCAGTTAAAGTGATAATCAACATCAAAACTCAACAAGTCAACAGAGCTCTTAAGCTAACATGTATTGTTCAGCATAAGCAATTACAGTACAAATTCTTCATCAACATGTGTAAGATCTGAATCTTACCGAGGAAGACTGAAGCTAGACTCTGTCACAGTTGTTGCTTCACAATCTTCAAGCTAATCTCTATGATCAACAGAAATAGAGTACAAAACTTCTTCAAGAAACTTCTCTGAAGATGTTGAATAAAGCGTATAGAAGAATCTAGAATTTCTCTCAAAGTATAACAGAATGTCAAAAGTGAAAATCAATCCTCCTCATGCCTCAGCTGAGCTCCTATTTATATAGTCTAAGCTCAGTGGCAGTTTTGAAGTTAAAACAACAAAGAAACACAAATTGGCGAAGTAACATTTTTCTTCATTTTATGTCGCCAGTTCCTTTGCCTGAACCAAATGACTTCTTCAAATCTCGCTTGTCCTGATCGCCAAGCTAGCTTCTCTTTAGGCGAAATGTTCTTTATGTAGTCAAGATATATCGCCTTAAGTCTAGGCGAGTGATTCTTTCCTTCGCCAAAACATTCCGTTCATTTACAAACAACATGGCGATATCATCTTAGTTCGCCTGTATCTTTCCTTAGCTAGGCGACTTATTACTTTCAATTATCGCCTCAACTAGGCGACATTCAACCTTCATCGCCTACAGCTTCTGTCAAGAGTGGCGACATATGCGGCAAGGAGAGTCTAACTCGCCTCATGTGCGCAAGTCTTTGAGGCAAGATCTGTCATATTTCGTCATCTTCATCGCCCTTTCCCTTTAGTTAATGGCAATGTTCCCAGGTGATAATGATCTTGGCATAACCATTTCGCCATCGTGATAACTTTGGATGAAATTTTGATTTGGTCCTCATTTCTTCTAATTTTGCAAGATTTAGCTCCTTTTCCAAAGCTTTTCATCCAAGTCATTGTCTCAACAATAATAGTCTAGAGTTACTAGAAATGCATTCAATATCTCACCTTTTAAGCTCGATTTTATTATATTAAAACTCATAAAATATGCTAAAACATAGGTAAATTCTAGACTTATCAATTACCCCCAACTTAGCCTTTTGCTTGTCCTCAAGCAAACTGACCAAAAATCTACTGAGACAGCAATCAGTGCAAACTTATATCATAATTCAAAGAAACTTATCAGGTATATTTTTAAAATTTCCAAACAGTGACCAGCTCTTCTTTCAAAATTTCAAATCAACTAACTCAAGACTGGTCATTTTCTTCATGTTGCAAAGTATTTGAGAAGATCTAAGTATTAGAGTTTTGAAACTACTTCCTCACAGTAGTCTCTCATAAGTATTTGATCACTCAGAATCCTAATGGTTACTCTCACAATACACTAGTCACTTTTAAGAATCAGAGTTACGTACCAAGGCAAATGTGATTCTAGTCTTTCACAAACACGTATGAAGAAAATTTTAAGAACCTCACGAACATTGAACTTCACTCATACATTGTACAACACTTAGAGGTTCCTAAGTTCAGTACTGCCTTTTTGTCTGCCTTAGAATCTCCGATTTGTATATATAGGGAAAATGGGGTCAAGTTAGCTTATAAAAGAAAGGAATTTCTTCAAGGAATCAAAGTTTGGACATACCACTAAATTCCTCTCAATCTCTCAATTCTTCACTCTTAAGTGTTTCCCCACTCAATGATGCTTTATTCACATAATACTTTATTTATGAACACTATCCATTTTCACTTATTTGTGTCTTTTCTTCTCATTCATCTATCTTTTTTTTTTGTATTTTTCTTTTCCTTTCTTTTCTTTTCTGATTTTTTTAAAAGCAATATATCTGTTTTTAGCAGCTTCAGAAACACTCTTTAAATTAATCCTCACTTCCCATCTTTTAAATCCCAAATTTAATGGTAAGTCCAAAGGGTAGGATTGAGATTACATCTCTTATCTTTATGGTTTGGACTGGATTAGGGACCAAAGAAAAGATTTTAATGAGAATGGAAACAAAATGGTTTACCTCACAAGATATCAATGTCTGGTTATATCTAGCAGGCAAAAGCTATTTAGTAGTTTCATTCTTTCTCTCAAATCAGATCATTTTCCTTGGCAGATTAAAGACAGAACTTTACCCGACCAATGCCCTGTACACTTGAGGAATGTATGAGAAATTCAAAGCAATCCTATGAAGGTTCTGATTTCTATAGAAGAAAGTTTGTCAGATAAATGTGTTTAATAAGGAAGAGAATAAAAATAACCCCTCTCATGAAGAAAAAGGCACAAAATAAAGCTCAAAACCTCACATACCACCAAAGGTTTTCTCCACTCTTTCCTTATCAAAACCATCAACTTATTCACAATTCAAATCTAACCAAAATCTTCATCAGTGTTCAAAGAAATTTATCAAAAATTGCTCATCAAAATTGCTTGTTTTGAACACTTCTTTTACTGTTTGAAAACTCGTTCTATGAAAAACTGAATCACTTTGAATTATGAGCAATGTAAGCTCAATCATGCACACTGTTTAAAAACTCGTTCTCTGAAAAACTGAATCACTTTGAATTATGAGCAGTGTAAGCTCAATCATGCACTCAGACCTAATATCCTAAGAAGTTCAAACAAAAACTAAGAAATTCAAACAAAAACTACAAGTAAAATTATAGAATCAAACTATCCCCAAAATAGACCTAAAAACTAAGCAAAAATATCAGCAATGTAATTGCTACCCCACCCCAAAATTAAAAGAAAGCAGTGTCCTCAACGCGTGAGAGAACAAAACAGGATAAAGGAGATAAGGGATTCCAAAAAAAATTAAAAAGCAGAGAGTTAGGCAAAGTACCTGAGTGTCGCCATGAAAGAAATAAGAAATAGACGAAATGATAGAAATATTGCCTCACTCATTCGCATGTACTATGTTAAAGAACTTACCAATTAGGCGAAAAATAAGGACCTCGCCTAAGTCGAGGCGACATTGCTGGCGATTTGAGTTCCTCTTCGCCAAACTGTCTGTAGGAAAATCAGTAATCTTTAAAATCCAAAGTGATAAACATATTTAGCTTAGTGATTCACCCTATAAAGACACACATTTTTTTAGGAGCAGAAAAACCCCCAACTTATAACCTGAAAACTCTCTGTATCAATTAAAACCAACAATTACATTACTCTTTAAAAGACAAAACAAAAGATACAACTGCATTCACATTACTCTTGTATTCAAAATGAAAAAGAATTAAAAATAAAAGACTCAAGTAATTACATTACTCTTTCATTCACAAAGAAAACAGACATAACATATTAAGTTTTGACAATTACAAAATAAGAAAATTCAAGTAGACAAAATAACTAAAAATCTTCCAGAGAAGGATCTGGATTCTGAGATTGCTGAGGAGATTTAGTGTTCAATCTCCTTCTCTTTAGCTTTGGGCTGGAAGGTCTAAGGTTCAACTGTTCTGCCACCAAACTTCTGATTTCTTTGTCAGCTTCAAGTTGTGAAGGAGGAATTAGGCTGGTCTTCTGCACTTCCTTTTTCTTCTTTTGGGCTAAAATTTTCACATGCTTTTTCTTCTTATCAATGGCCCTTGTTTCTTCAGTTTGCTCCTCTATTGGTTTAGCTTGCTCACCCTTAGGACTAGCCTGCGCTTCCTTTAAGTTGTCCATTTCATCATCAGAAGAGCTTGTAGATGAGAATTCCATCCCACGGAAAAATTCATAAGAAGGCATCTTGCTGAAAGTACTAAAGAATTCCCATAACATAGAAGCTTCCTCTTCACCAGTAAATCCACTAGCTTCTTCGTCCTGGAAAGGTACTTGATTTAAGGGTTCAGGTTCTAGATAAGGCACTAATGCCAACTGCTGAGAAAAGGTATCACTTTCCATAAGAGTAATATCCTCATTCGAAAACTGACCCATCATTGCTTGATTTATGAGCTTTTGAATGGCTGGATGGATGATATTGAGCCTGGGAATGAAAGTGTCTGTAGTAGAGCGCTCAGGCTGAGTAGAGCACTTGACAGGTCCAAAATGAGGAGGAACTTAACAAGTATAAATAAGGGTCTCTTGGACAATTGGCTCTGGCACTGCAGACTGCTTGTCACTTTCTTCAGGTTGAGCTGAACCTGACCCTTCACCTCTTTTTTGAATAAAATGGGGTTATCCAGCTGCTTCAGTAAATGATGCCAACAGAAGTCCTTGCTCTTCAAGTTTTGATGTATCAATTTCCTCACAATCTGAGGAATTAGAGTCTTCAGTCACAGTTTTTTCCTTTTCTTTCCTCACTAATCTCTCATCCTCCTCCATAGCTTCATTAGATGCTCTTTCAGTTGCTAAATCAAATTGATCACCCAAATTCCTTTATAGGTGATCATCTTCAAAAGTGGGAAAAGCCACAGCATTAGCCAACTCAGGCTGACTGTCCATGAGCTCTTCTTGTTCAAAATAAGGGGCTTGAAAATCCTCTTCCTCTTTGTCATGCTCAACTTGTTCTCTGATGGTTATCCCTGTGACAAACTTTGCAAAACCCACTGGAGGTGCACTTTGCTTGGCCCTTTGTAATTCCCATAATCTCAAGAATTCTTGGGATCAGTTATGCTGTTGAAGAATTCGGCTATTCTTTCTTCAACCTTTCTATCCACTATTTCACTTACCATATCCTCCAACTTCTCCTTTGTTAGCTCAGCTACCCTTTCATTTCCTTTGGTAAGAGCTGGAGTGGTCTCTGGAGCTGGTTTTATGATTAGAGAAGGTGAAGAAAACTTGTTCTTTTTAGCACCTGATTTCTTAGCCTCCCTCAAGGCCTTCAATTCTATCACCTTCTCTACTGCTTCAGTACAAGTGGTGTCCTTACCACCCCTACTTTCCCAGATTCGCAGCTCTAATTCTCCAGTGTGGTTTTGAGTCAGCTAGCCACACGTCCTTCTTCTTACTTTTTACTCCATACCTCTCTAACAACCCAGTGATCAGAGATGGAAAATACAAAGTCCTCTGTTTGGACTTCTCCTTCCTCAAACTACAAACTCTCTTCTTGAGCTCTGAAAAGATCAACTGTCCCAAATGGATAAACTTACCTTGGTTGAAATCCCTAAGGAACCTCTTCTCATCAGCAGTAAAACGGCTCCCTTTGTTCCTAGGCATGATGTTGTCTCTCAACCAAGTCAAGCAGATGGCAGTGTGAATGTCCAATTCACTTGCCAACACATCCTTTTCAGATCCTTGAGTTGCATGCTGAAATCTCCTCAAACTTCTCATATCTTCCTCAGTCAGCTCTGCGGCTTCCATTCCTCTATCTCCTTGATGGTTAGTCTCCATTAGACCATAGTAACTGCAAATGGATTCAGGTGATATATCTACTTGCTGTCCTCTAATTCCAAAAGGAGAGTCCAACTCCTTAGGAGCTTCATTGTAAAACTTCTATACTAGAGTAGCATTCACTCTCTTAGGCTGATCCACCAGTTTCTTCATAAACCAGCAGTAGAGGTAATTTCCAAACCTTTTATCTTCAAGCTCCTTAGTCAAAATCCCTTTCTCCTGCCAAAACACTAAATCATCTTTTTGGACAGGGCTTTTGACTTTAGACTTGTCCTTCATTATCTTGGGTAAAATTGTCTTCACCTTCTTATCCTTGGTGGCCCCAAAAATGGCTGCTGCCTTTTTCTTGCGAATACAGATTTTTCAACAGACACCCCCCTTGATCAGCAGTTGATGTAGAAGGGGTTTTTGGTGTGCTGTTCACAATTTTCTTTTTTGGTTGAATCAGAAGAACCAATCTGAATTCCCTTTTGTTTAGGACCCTTAACAGATCCTGACCCAACAGACTTCCCAGTCTTCTTCCCCTTATCAGTTGTTGAAGTAAAAGGGGTCTTAGGAGTCTTCTCCTTTGATTTTGGCGAAGAAGGAAAGATTACTCTGACCTGGTAATTCTTCTCGTCATAAATTCTTGGTCTGGCAGAAGTCTTAGCCTTCTTGCCCTTCTTTGATGGACTAGGAGTGTTTTCATTCTTTCTCTTAGCCATTATCTACAAAATTGAACCAATTATCAAAATATGGAATTTACAAATTATTTTAGCAGCAGCAACTTGAATATTGAATATTGACAGTATATTGCAACCTAGCTTCAACGTCTAATCATCAAATTTGATCAATATTAGCAATACCACTATAAACCTGGTTTCACAGTTTCAATACCAATGACTACTGTCATCATCCAATAAATTCTCAAGATAAAAACACCAGATGTAATCAGACATGTTAATATCAAAACCCACAGAGATTCGATTATTATTACCATTAAAATAAGCTCTATCAACATCCTAACAATTGGAATCAATACAACATCTAAATTAAATCAAAGATAACCAGCGACGTGAAACACAGTGAGAAAAACGTACTTTGTTTGCTGGAATGAGAGTAGATTGAAGTCGTAAAAGAGAACTGAGAAATTGCGATTTAGGGTTTTGAAACTTTGAAAATTTAGAGAGCAAATGAATAGTAACGGTAAAATCGAATTGGGTTTATAAAGACATCAGGAATAGCGCAATGATGAGAGTGTAGGGAGAAGGCGTAGAGATCGAATCTCGCCTTGTGTTACAACGGTGACATTTTTGAGCGCTTACGTGAATTAGGCGAGAAAAAGAAACTCGCCTCTATTTTTACTAAATGGTGACATAATGTGGCGACTAAATAACCAACCTCGCCTTAATAAACATTTGTGGCGAATTACTGAGACGAAATGAATTCATCTCGCCACAAATGTTTAGAACTAGGCAATGTTCAAGGCGACAACTACATACCTTGCCTAATTCAGATTGTCTCTAGGCGAAATAATTTGACGAAATAAAAGCATAACGCTAGAGAATATACCTGTTTGGCGAGATAACCAGACATTATTGAGAAAGTTTGCCTCACCTTTCTAGATATCAAGCGATATCCAGAAACAAGATCCCACAAACTTCGCCTTCTTCAGAGTGTAAAGGCGAAGTGTTTTGGCATGAGTACCCAATTTCGCCTTTACCCAAGCGAAATATGATGGCGAGATTATGGATGTCGCCATCGCTAAAACAATCTCAAGGCGAAATGGAATTCTTCTTCGTTATCTGAAAAAAAAATGCTTTGGCGAGATATTGGCAATGAAGATAACATCTCGCCTCGTTCTTAAACTTCAAGTTCATCTGAAAAATAACAATTCCCTTGCAAAACATGAACTTGGTTAAACAAAAACTTACACAATTTTAAACAATTATAGCACTGATCCAATCAAAATCAAATCGTGTAAGGACTATGCTTTGTTTAAGGTCGTTAGCATCGACCATGGCAAGCTTGTCCTTGATTTTCCATCATGTCTACAGGATCTGAAATATAAAGAATATCTCTCGTCCTGTAGATGTCCCCCCCAAAATAGTGTTTAAGTCTCTGTCCATTCACAACAAAATAATCATTAGACTTGTTATCAAACAATTCAACAGCTCCGTAAGGGGAAACACTTTTAAACTCTAAATGGTCCAGATCATCTAGACTTCAGTTTTCCTGAAAATATGCTCAATTTGGTATTGTAAAGCAGTACATATTGTCCAGGTGTGAACTCTCGCTTGACAATCTTTTTGTCATGGTAATTCTTTATCTTCTGCTTATATATTGCATGATTCTCATAAGCTTCAAGGCGCCATTCATCCATCTCATCTAGTTGTAGAAGTCTCTGCTTTCCTGTTTTTCATAATCCATATTCAGAAGCTTAACAGCCCAGTATGACTTATGCTCTAACTCCACTGGTAAATGGCATCCCTTACCATATACCATTCTGAATGGTGGCATTCCATTGGGAGTTTTAAAAGCTGTTCTGTAAGCCCACAGAGCATCATCTAGCTTGAAGCTTCAGTCTTTTCTTAACTCATTTACAGTCTTTTGCAGGATTCTCTTTAATTCTCTATTTGAAACTTCCACTTGCCCATTTTCTTGTGGATGATAAGCTGTTGTAACTTTATGGATTACTCCATACTTCTTGAGCACCTTTTCTAGCAACTTGTTACAGAAGTGAGACCCTCCATCACTAATTAGTACCCTGGGAATGCCAAATTTAGTGAAGATATTCTTCTGAAGAAATTTCTCCACTACCTTTCCATCATTTGTAACACAAGCAACAACCTCTATCCACTTTGATACGTAATCAACTGCTACAAGTATATACTCATACTTGTTTGATGGATGAAATTGTCCCATGAAGTCTATACCCAAGACATCAAACAACTCAACCTTTAGGATATAATTCTGAGCCATTTCTTGCCTCTTAGAAATATTACCCATTCTTTGGCATCTATCACAGTTGGCTACAAAAACATGTGCATCCTTAAATATAGATGGCCAATAGAAACCACATTCCAGAATTCTGGCTGTTGTTCTAGTACCAGCAAAATGACCAGCATATTCTGATGAATGACAGTGCTTGATAATGTCCAATGTTTCCTCATATGGGATTCAACGTCTTAACACTTGATCAACACATCTCCTAAATAGGTACGGTTCATCCCATATGTACCTCTTAACCTCATGAAGGAACATTTTCTTCTGATGACTGTTTAAATCTTCAGGTAACACTTTACATGACAAATAGTTTGCATAGTCAGCATACCAGGGATAAAATGTTACCTCACAAAGGAAAAGTTGCTCATCTGGAAATTGTTCATTGATGTCAACTTGAGCCTCCATGTCTTTAATATGCAGTCTTGAGAGGTGGTCAACTACTACATTTTTAGTGCCCTTTTTGTCTTTGACTTCAATATCTAACTCCTACAACAAGAGTACCCATCTAATCAATCTAGGCTTAGACTCTTTCTTAGCAAATAAGTATCTTAATGCTCCATGACCAGAATGAATGATAATCTTAGACCCTAATATGTACGATCTTAACGTATCCAATGCAAAGACTATTGCTAGTAGTTCTTTTTCAGTGGTGGTGTAATTTCTCCGAGCCTCCACCAACGTTTTACTAGCATAATAAATGACCCTGAATAGCCTCTCATTTCTCTGTCTCAGCACTGCACCTACAGCAAAGTCAGATGCATCACACATGATTTCAAATTCAGAATTCTAATCTGGTGGAATAATGACTGGTGCTGAAACTAGCTTGTCTTTCAACTGCACAAAAGCTTTCAAACAATCATCAGTAAAATCAAATTTCTTTTCTTTTTCTAGTAGAACACACAAGGGTCTAGCTAATTTTGAAAAATCCTTTATAAAACTCCTATAGAACCCAGCATGTCTTAAGAAACTTCTAATACCTTTTACATTGGCAGGAGAAGGTAAATTCGAAATAACATCTATTTTAGCCTTGTCTACTTCCAATCCTCTAGCAGACACCTTATGGCCTAACACTATACCTTCTCTTACCATAAAAGGGCATTTTTCCCAATTGAGGACTAAGTTAGTCTCCTTACATCTTGCAAGCACTTTTTCAAGATTATTCAAGCAATCGTCAAAATTGTCTCCAAAAATGGAAAAATCATCCATGAAGACCTCTAAAAACTTGCATATGAAATCAGTAAAAATAGCTAACATAAACCTCTGAAATGTTCCTGGTGCATTACACAGTCCAAATGGCATCCTATTATAAGCAAAGGTTCCAAAGGGACAGGTAAAAGTTGTTTTGTGTTGGTCACCAGGTGCTATGGGAATATGGTTATATCCAGAATAACCATCCAAAAAGTAAAAGTATGGGTGTCCTGCTAGTCTATCTAACATTTCTTCTATGAAAGGAAGGGGAAAGTGGTCCTTCCTAGTGGCATCATTTAAAGCTCTATAGTCTATACACATTCGCCAACCTGTGACAGTTCTAGTAGGGATCAATTCATTCTTTTCATTCTTAATCACAGTAATCCCTCCCTTCTTTGGCACACATTGCACTGGACTAACCTATTCACTATCTGAAATTGGAAAGATACCTGTATCAAGAAGTTTCAGTACTTCCTTTTTCACAACCTCCTTCATATTTGGATTTAATCTTCTCTGAGGTTGTATCTTAGGTGTATGTTTGTCCTCTACGATGATCTTGTGAGTACAGAAAGTGGGGTTGATTCCTTTGATATCTGCTATTGTCCATGCAATGGCTTTCTTGTGATTCCTCACCACTTGGAGTAGACTTTCTTCTTGTTCATCTGTTTAGTCATTTGAAACCACAATAGGTAAGCTAGAGTCCTTAGGGTTAAGGAATGCATACCTAAGATGACTTGGAAGAGCCTTTAGTTCCAACTGTGGTGGTTTTTCAGTTGAGGGAAGCAATGGCTCAGCTGATTGTTGAATATTACTAACGTTGAGGACAAAATGAGAAGTCATGCATTCCAGCTCTCCACTGTAAGCACTCTCTTCTGGAACATCCATATCCACTTCATCGATTAACACATTGTTCAGTGGATCAGAACTCCTTAGAGTGAGAATTTTGTCCATCAGATCCTCATCAGCTGCCAGTTGCACACTTTTGACTTCATTAAAATCGTATGGGAATTTTAATGACTCCAAAAGACTAAATTTTGCTTCCTCTCCATTAAATCTGAGTGTGAGTTCACCATTTGCCACGTCTATCATTGCTCGCCCAGTTCTCAAGAATGGTCACACAAGTAATAGAGATACATCTTCATCTACCTCCATATCAAGCACTACAAAGTCTACAGTAAACATGAATTTGTTTACTGTGACTATCACATCTTCAACCACCCCTTTTGCATGAGTGAAAGATATGTCAGCAAGCTGTAATAAGACATTGTCAGGTCTGAAATGCCCTATTCCCAACTTTTCATAGATAGCCAGAAGCATCAAATTTATACTAACTCCTAAATCACAGAGAGCTCTTCCTTTGAATCTATCGCCTATGGTCAAAGGTATGGTGAACTTGTTAGGATCCTTCTCTTTCCTGGGAATCTGATACTTGATAAGCTGGCTCACACTCTCATTCACATTAATGCATCCCACATCTGCTAAATTCCTTCTATTTGACAACAGCTCCTTCATGAATTTAGCATAGACAGGCATCTGTTTCAATGCTTCAATGAATGAGATGTTGACATAGATTTGCTTCATCATGTCTAAAAACTTCTCAAGCTGCTTATCCAGCTTCTTTCTATTCTCTCTTTGAGGAAAAGGTAAGGAAATCTTTACAGCCTCCTGTTCTTTTGCGATAGTTTTGCTGATTTCTTCATTTTCCTTATTCTGTACAGGAGGTTCATAACTTTTCTTTTCCTTAGAGTTCTCGAGTTGTTTCCCACTTCTCACCGTTATAGCAAGCACTTGTGCTTCCTCCTTGGATTTATATTTAACCCTTGGGTTGGGCACAATGTCACTTGGAAGTGCTCCTTGGGGTCTTTGATTCAAAACTTGCATAAGTTGCCCCATCTGAGTTTCCAAATTTTTTATTGAAGCGGTATGGTTGGTAAGAACAGCATCAGTCTTCTCTATGTATTTAATCAGAAGGTCCTCCATACTAGGCTTCTTCTATCCCATCGGCTGATACTGAGTCTGTCCTTGTTGTTGGTAACCAGGTTGAGGATTTCTTTGGTAATAACCCTGATTTTGATAGGGTTGGTTCCTCTATTGATAGTATGGCCTCTGCTGGTCCCCATAATTATTATTCACATAATTTACTTGTTCTGACTCCTCTGGCTCATCTTCATCATCAGCAAATGATGCTTCCTGAGCATAATCTGCCAGAGTAGGCTTTTGTTTTTCGACATAATTAACTGAAGTCTTATTTGGATGACCCTTATTGACTGCCATATTGTCCATCTTTTTATTCAACAATGCTATTTGTGCAGATAATGCATTGAAAGACTCCAACTCATAAACTCCAGACTGCTTCTTGTTTGCAGCCTTTTCCATTTCATTCCATCCAAAATCATTGTTTGCCAGCAATTCGATGAAGTCATGAGCGTCATCTGGCTCCTTATCCATTATTGATCCTCCAGCTGAGGAATCAATGTGCATTTTGATCTGAGGAGGCATGACACTATAAAATGTCATTACAATGCTCCAAGATGCTATGCCATGGTGAGGACATCTTCTGATCAGCTCCTTAAACCTTTCCCAACTTTCATATAATGACTCTGCATCCATATATTGAAAATAAGAGATCATATTTCTCAGTTTCACCATCTTCATGGGAGGAAAGTAACGGGCTAAAAACTTCCTAACTAGATCTTCCTAGCTATTGATACATCCTGGTGGCAATGAGTATAACCTGGAGTAAGCTTTGTTACTCAGTGAAAAGGGAAATAAATGAAGTTTAACTACATCCTCTGAGACTCCATTGTGTCGAAATGTACTGCACAGATGCAGAAAGGTGTTCAGATGCTGATTAGGATCCTCAGTAGCTCCTCCTCCGAATTTATTTTGTTGGACCATCTGGATGAGTCCAGATCTCAACTCAAAATTATCAGTTGTTATTGCTGGTAAGTTGATGGCATGTGGCATGCCATCAACTGGTGGGATGGAATATTGACAAAGATTCATCCTCTCAGGATCTCCTCATACATCATTGTCATTATTTCTGTTGTAGCGTTCTCTAGACATTATTACTCTTGACTCACTTCTCGCTGCTGATCTTGTTCGTGATCTAGATTGTCTAACAATTCTTTCTAGTTCTGGATCAAACTGCAAGTCTTGAGTACCTTTAGATCTTGTCTGCATACACTACACACTTGAACAAACAATTTTAAAACTGAAAAAGAATTTAATAAATCAAGTTAGCGCAGTTCAAAATAAATCTTTATCTTCAAAGAACCAGAAAGAATTGTAGTATAGTGGAGAGTATTCCAGCCTGTCACGCAGATGACCCGGGTTCGATCCCCGGCAACGGCGCCAAGAAATTGATGGGATGAAAACTCGACTAATATTAGATTTCACATTAATCAATCAGAATTCCTATCAATGTCTAATGTAGTATTTTAGATATCGTCTCCACATGGATTGTAAGCTAAGAAGCATGATTGAGACTAAGATTTAAACAGAATTGCTAAAAGAATCCTATATACAAATTGAATCATAAGAATCATAGAATTGATGTGAAGTAAAAGATACTAGTGACATTCATTCAATTAAAACTAAAGTCAGTACTCTATTCTGCAATTGATCTTAACAATGAATAAGTTGATTTGCTAAATCTGTTATCAATTATCTTCTCATGCAAGTTTCACCTTAAATCACAGATTTACCTTCTAGATCATCATCAGTGATCTGTTAAAAGATCTCTCAATTCAATTTAATAGATCTCAATCATATAGTTTCATATATCTCTATACTACAATCTATACAACTGATAAGCACAATCTGTAGAAAAACAGATCTAGAGTCTATCTCTATCACTACGATCCTCTGTTCTTAGATCTGAAACCTAATCGCCATCTTTGGTCTAAATCAAATCTCATATTAACAATATTACGTAACTCTCGTTCTTGTAATTCAATCAGCTCATGAAAATCAAGTAGATCTGGCTACAATTGAACAAGAAACATTGCAGTTAAAGTGATAATCTACATCAAAACTCAACAAGTCAGCAAAGCTCTTAAGCTAACATGTATTGTTCAGCATAAGCAATTACAATACAAATTCTTCATCAATATGTGTAAGATCTGAATCTTACCGAGGAAGACTGAAGCTAGACTCTATCACAGTTGTTGCTTCACAATCTTCAAGCTAATCTCTATGATCAACAGAAACAGAGTACAAAACTTCTTCAAGAAACTTCTCTGAAGATGTTGAATAAAGCGTATAGAAGAATCTAGAATTTCTCTCAAAGTATAACAGAATGTCAAAAGTGAAAATCAATCCTCCTCATGCCTCAGCTGAGCTCCTATTTATATAGTCTAAGCTCAGTGGCAATTTTGAAGTTAAAACAACAAAGAAACACAAATTGGCGAAGTAACATTTTTCTTCATTTTATGTCGCCAGTTCCTTTGCCTGAACCAAATGACTTCTTCAAATCTCGCTTGTCTTGATCGCCAAGCTAGCTTCTCTTTAGGCGAAATGTTCTTTATGTAGCCAAGATATATCGCCTTAAGTCTAGGCGAGTGATTCTTTCCTTCGCCAAAGGACTCTGTTTATTTACAAACCACATGGCGATATCATCTTAGTTCGCCTGTATCTTCCCTTAGCTAGGCGACTTATTACTTTCAATTATCGCCTCAACTAGACGACATTCAACCTTCATCGCCTACAGCTTCTGTCAAGAGTGGCGACATATGCGGCAAGGAGAGTCTAACTCGCCTCATGTGCTCAAGTCTTTGAGGCGAGATTTGTCATAGTTAATGGTGATGTTCCCAGGCGATAATAATCTTGGCATAACCATTTCGCCATCGTGATGACTTTGGATGAAATTCTGATTTTGTCCTCCTTTCTTTTAATTTTGCAAGATTTAGCTCCTTTTCAAAAGCTTTTCATCCAAGTCCCTGTCTCAGCAATAATAGTCTAGAGTTACTAGAAATGCATTCAATATCTCACATTTTAAGCTCGATTTTATTATATTAAAACTCATAAAGTATGCTAAAACATAGGTAAATTCTAGATTTATCATCTTCCCATTAGGATTTTTGAAGGAGCTGATAGTTTCTAGATTTGATATTTCAACGGAATCAATATCACCATTGCCAAAAACATGCCATATTTGCTTCATTATTATTTTCTTTTTCTTTTCCCACTTCAGCTTCTAACAAGCTTAAACTACGTTCTTGGGAGCGCGAGAAGTTTTTGAATAACAAATAGAGGGACCACGTGTGTAACAGTGACCATAATTGAACTTTGGTTGTTCATGAACTTCATTTCCTTTATTAGAACTAGTATTATAAACATTCTACTTCTGAAGAACATTCGGATTATTGTAAGGGTGTCTAAAAATTTTACAAAAATTATGACATCTTCCGTGACCACATCTATATCCTCATCTTTTCCACGACAATGATAATCACAATCATGTATACTGCTTAGTTATCATTATAAGGGGCATTCCCTTATGGAAAAGTTTGATTACCAATATGTTATTTTTCACCGTATTTCAATAGCAAGTGATTATTCTTTTTTGCTATATCCAAAACTCAACAAGTCATCGTATTTTTCAAATTTTGGTCGAAGATATTATTGTTGTAAAATCACTTAAGAAGGGTAGAAGGTAATAAATTTTATTTTTTTTACATTCTTTTTTTAGTTTTGAGATTCCCACGCAAAATTAATTAATTCGTAATCAAATACATGAAAGAATTTTGGTCATCACTAGTTTTTTGATCTTATACTCTCGTATTGTTCCAATTATCTCTAACTTTTGGCAAAAAAAAAAAAAAAGAAAACTTTTGCTTGGTGACTATATCTAAATACTAGATGATCCCAAAGATATGCAGGTTTAGTATGGACATATACTATTAGGATTGCCTTGAATCACAAGGATTTCCTTTTAGAAAGGTTTTTCTATTTTGAGTTTCGATCTATTTCCTAATTGTTTGGTTCCTTGTTTTGGAAAGATTTGGTTTTCCTAATTTGGTTGATTGTATTCCTTAGTTAGAAAGAAAACAAATTAGAAAAGTATATTTGATGATCATTATAAATAGAGTTATCTCATGAAGAAGAAAGTATCTCATCCCTTAGGGGGTTGTGATCATTGTATTGGAATCATCATCGTATTGGAATCTCATCCCTCTCGGGTGGTGATCGATGGATTAGGGTCATGCCTAGTGGGGGTAATGATCATTGGATTAGGGTCATGCATAGTGGGGGTAATGATCATTGGATTGGGGTAATTCCTAGTGGGGGTAATGATCATTGGGGTTGGTGTTTCGCCATTAAGGAGATTTTGATTTTGGATTGTCTCACTATGGTGGAGTTGTTCGCCTAAAAGCGATTCTGGTTGAGAAAGAAAGCAATTTTGTGGGGAGAGAGAATGTTGTCTGAATGACTTATAATTCTTATTTCTTATAGTAAAGTTGTTATCTTTCCGTGGATTAGGCAGTTTGCCAAACTACGTTAAATATTGTGTTTGTGTTTGGGCTGATTGTTTTGGTTGAATCTAATTAGGAACTAGGAAAAAGTTGGGATGGAACCGAAATTTCCCTAACAAATTGGTATTAGAGATTTGGTGAAGGTTTATTTGAAGATCAAGTTTGAAGTGGACACCTCGATTGGAATTAGTATCCATGATGTAGATCGGTGAGATAAATTTAGTGAATATTTTGATCAGTAGAATTTTCTGGACAGCTTGGAAGAATTGAATATTTCTCCTTAATCGACCGTTGGATGATGCTCAAATTTTTATTCGAATATTCTACACATATATGTCTAACTTTTTACCATTCTGATTTTGGATTAAGGACTGGAATAAAAAGATATGACATCAACAATCAGGTTCATGGGTTTCATAGATCTGTCCTGTGCTATCAGATTAAAAAAGACATATCTCTTAAATGAACTGTTGGATTAGGCTTAATTTTGGATATGTCGTAGAAGACACATAAAGGTTAAACTTGGACGGTGGAGATATATTTTGGAGATTTCTAAAAGATCGATGTTGAATAGAATATGACTATTGCGTATTGGAAACATGGTAAAGTATGAGATTGAGATCAAGAACTGAAAACATCTGGATTTGGGAATTAGTGTTTCTCATTCGAGATGGAGAAATATTTTGGATTTGATAGAGAATGAAATGAATGATGGAAACCAAATTGGTTTGATAGTGATCAAAGAAAAAAGATTCAAAAATTTGAGGTGATTCAAGTATAGGTCGAGATTTGTTATGATTGCCTTAAATCACAAGGATTTCCTTTTAGAAAGGTTTTTCTATTTTGAGTTTGGATCTATTTCCTAATTTTTTGATTCCTTGTTTTGGAAAGATTTGGTTTTCCTAATTTGGTTTATTGTATTCCTTAGTTGGAAAGGAAACAAATTAGGAAGGTATATTTGATGATCGCTATAAATAGAGTTATCTCATGAAGAAGAAAGTATCTCATCCCTTTGGGGGTTGTGATCATCGTATTGGAATCCCATCCCTTTGAGGTAGTGATCGATGGATTGGGGTCAGGCCTAGTGGGGGTAATGATCATTGGATTGGAGTCATGCCTAGTGGGGGTAATGATCATTGGATTGGGGTCATGCCTAGTGGGGGTAATGATCATTGGGGTTCGTGTCTCGCCATTAAGGAGATTTTGATTTAGGGTTGTCTCGCCATGGTGGAGTTGTTCGCCTAAAAGAGATTCTGGTTGTGAAAGAAAGCAATTTTGTGTGGAGAGAGAGTGTTTTCTGAATGACTTGTAATTCTTATTTCTCATAGTAAAGTTGATCTTTCCGTGGATTAGGCAATTTGCTGAACCACGTTAAATATTGTATTTGTGTTTGGGCTGATTATTTTGGTTGAATCGAATTAGGAACTAGGAAGAAATCGGGATGGAAGCGAAATTTTCCTAACATATACTAACTTTCTAATTCATCACATAAGTTAGTCCTAATCAGAACAATAACCTTTATTTTTCTAGATCAGTTGTTGTATTTCATTTTCCCATTATACTAAATATACCATTTGGTTTCAACCTTAGTCTACAGTCTGTTATCCAGTTGATAATTTCCTTCACAAACTAGTAAAGTTTGGAATTTTAAAATATTCATTCATGCAAAATAAGAAAACTTTCTTTGATTTATCAAAATTTCAGCTTCAAATCTCAAGTATTCAAATTCAGGTTAATAATGGTATAATTTTTAACTTTCTAGATCCATCATTATTTAACTTCATGTAAATAATGGTATAAGTTTCCAATATTCAGATTTGTTGTTTTATCATAACAAGAACAATAGGAAGATAAGACTAAGTGGCAACCAGAGAGTATATAATATGTTATAAAATTTAAAATAGAGAAATATAGTAGAAGAGAAGAATTAACACGTATCAATTGAAATAAATAATGTTCTATATATATATACTTGTGATACTTATTAATGGAAGATTTTTTAACGTCCGACCCCCACCCACAGATGACCCGAGGTGCGGCGGCAGGGCGCCACGTCATTACTTGACCGGTCTTAAGGCGGACCACTAACTCCACAGACCACCATTACATTTTCCAACATGCTTTATCTCACTCGCATACTTTCAAAAAAACTTCTTAGAATGTCACCCATCCCAAGATTGCTCCAAGCCGAGCACACTTAACTTTGGAGTGTCAAGTTCTAGGCTCCCAAAAAACTGTGTGCACATTGGTGATATGGGTAGCAATTCAATTCCTTTTAACATGTCTCAATATGGGGTGTTATAATCCACCCCCCTTAGGACACAACATCCTCGTTGTGCCTACAATATTTCCAAAACACTTTACCACCGCTAGACGATTGCCCTGGGCTCTTCTGTTCACAAGCGCACTTGTTGTCGCAGGGTTGCTCTACTACCATTTTGTAGCATCCAAACCCTACCCACAGATGACCAAAGGCGCAGTGGTAGAGCCCACGTCATTACTTGACCGGTTTTAAGCCCGACTACTGACCTCATAGACCACCATTACGTTTTCCAGCATGCTTTGTCCTCACTCGCATGCTTTCTGGAAAACTACCTGAAAAATTACTTATCCCAAAATTGCTCCAAGCCAAGCACACTTAACTTTGGAGTTCTCAAGTTCTAGGCTCCCGAAAAACAACGGGCACATTGGTGATATGGGTAGCAATTCAATTCCTTTTAACCTGCCTCAATATGAGGTATTACAATATTAATCTGATCTAGAAGTGTAACGATGATGTGAAGAATCTTATCAAGCAAGTAGAATTAGAACAAATCTATAATATAGAGTCAAGCTAACATTAATCCACTACTAAGAATATATCTACCTTTCACATTCCTCATTGTAATATATATATATATATTATATATATTAAGAAAAATGATATGTCAATCTCTATGTATATGTACATTCGATATCTGTCGAAATTGTAAAAGTAAAATTATAAGTTTGTTACATTTGTATGTTTGATTGGTCAGGGTGGAATCCCTTCACATTACAACATTGTAGATCTAGAAAATTTTAAATTTTAAAAAATCTAAAAACCGTCAATATGAGGATATAGTGTAAATATTTTTGTTCATTCATAACATTAGTTGAGAATCATACAAAACCCGAGACCGTATTAGGACATAGTTTTACAACCCGTTTTAGGTTAGAAATGTAAAAAACTTTAGCAAAAGGGTAATACAAAAAAATTTGGTGGATAAGAACGATAATATTGTCAGCAATATTTTATTCACAAAGTCTTGGGTGTTTCTAAAACACAATAAATTATTGTGTTTCATAACTTTCACATGCGCGATTTTTTGTTTTAAAAAAAAAGAAACATCTCTTTCTTCTCTCTCTTCAACCTGTGTTACTCTTTCTCTCTCTCCTTAAAGATTGAAAATTTCTCTTTCTATTCTTTACTTTGTTTCTATTTCTCCTTTATTTTTCTATTTGATTTTATTATTTAATTATGTTATTCATGGATTCATTTATGTTATCAACGTCTTTTAATGCCGATAGAAGCCAAAAACAAAAAGATTTTGTTGAATCTTCTTTTCAACCTGTTTCTTCTACGAACAATCAATAGAGAAAGAAGTGGTTATTGAATCTCAACAAAAAATCACAGGTATATAAATAACTATATAGGTACAATTAGCATCTCAACTATTAATAACCTTGCAGGTACAAAAAATAATCATAAATGTACAATTAGCATCTCAACAGATACATATAAGAATTGCACAGACACAGATACAAAAATCACAGACACAGATAATAACCTCGGAGGCACAAAAAATAACCACACAATACAATAAGCATCTCAACAGATACATACAAGAATTACACAAACACATATATATATATATATATAGCACAGACACAGATAATAACGTCGCAAGCACAAAAAATAACCACACAGGTACATATATTAATTAACAAATAATAACCATACATGTACATATATTAATTGCACTTACACAGATACATATATCACAGGCACACATAATAAATTAACAGACACAGATACACATATGCACAGATAATAACTTCGCAGGCACAAACAATAACCATACAGGTACAATTAGCATTTCAACAGATATAATATTTTGTAATATTAGTTTGTAATAGCACACACGTCCTTATTTTGTATATTATGGTTTCACACGTGTGAACTTGTAACACTGTAAGATAGTGTGTTACATGTAACACCTAAGATGCTCTCTATTTTATTTATTAGTTATTACTTTTTTTGGGTTAAATTTGAATTTTTTAATGGTTTGTAAACAACATTCTCCTTAATCATTAAGAGGAATTATATTCAAATTAGGTGGTAACTATTGAAAAAATTGACTACTTCTCATATCACATATTCAAGAAATCAGTGATCCATCACAAAGTATATATAAATTTTTGTAACAAAGGCATAAAATACACGTACTAGTATAAGAAAAAAACAATTGAAAAATAAAACTTACATAGAAATCCAAATGATGGGAAAAACCACAAAAATCAAGACAACGAGAAGTTAATTTAGTATGTAATAAAAAATCAAAAGTTACAATTAGAATACAACTCTCCCACTCCTTAAACTAATTACAATTAAAGTAGTCATAGTCTCTCGTAGTAACTCTCAAACTCACTCCACCTGGATTTCATATGATACAAAACTCGAATATAGGACTCAAAATCTTCATGTTCTCTATGGTTCTCAGACCACTTTCGAGAACTTCCGAAATAAAACTAACTATATCTATATTGTTCTTTCAAGTGACCTAATAATCATTAGACAATTTTTTCTATTAGTATTACTTAGTTATCGTTAGCTTAGACGTTAAGTTATTTATTTTTAGGGATAATCCCAAAAATCCCCATAAGTTTGTCGAATTCCGTAATAATCCATAATAGATTTATTTAAACCATTTTTTTTACTTTTCTATTAACTATTGTTTGTTTTAATATTTCAATCCGTCAAAGGTCAAAAAGCATCAAAATTTAGAGGGAAATTTTTGTCTTTACATTGCTTAGGATTTTTAATTATAAATTTATTTAAAAACTTTAAAGGACCATAATTGACCATATTTTTATTTCAATTTCTTTGATTGTGTTGTTTGTTTTTTAGAAGATAAGACTTCCTAATGCATCTCTTAACTATCCCCACCGTGATTCTCACACCTCTCTTATTTTTCCTTTTGTTCTTCTACTCTTACTCTCTCATTCTCATTTTCTCTTCTTCACACCACCACCATGCTCTGAATCACTTGAAACTCATTTCTCTCATAAATCAACTAAATCTCAATTGTTATAGAAAAAACATTATGCAAAAGAAAACAGAGCAAATGGATAAATTAGAGAGATAAGAGACATAAAGCTTCTAATACTCATCCTTTCTCTCCTCCTTCTCAACTTCTCATTTGTTGACGTGCACCCAGCCTAGGTCAGTATGACACATTTTGAAGCTACGTTTAGTCTAACAATGACCATAATAATCTTCATCCTAATACAACTATATTTTTCATGGGCTTCTTTTTTATCTATAAATTTCTCCGCACCATATCCGACTCGTCCTCCACAGCCATCCAACCTGTCAATGCTTCTCAACACAACCACTACTGTCAAATTCCACTCTCCATCATCGAGACATCCCTACTCTAATTTCTTCCAAAGTCAACGTCTTGAAAATGATTTTATGAGAATTCAAAAACGACAAATACAGAGAGGCTCACTTTACACTCCTCTTTGTTTGTTTTATCTTTCGAATTTTATAAATTTTCTTTCTTCGATGTTTTGGATTGATTAAGTTAGGACTCGATTTGTTTATGTGTATTTTGATATTGATGATGAAGTCAGTTCCTCTACTTTTGAGCTGTTTTTGTTGTAATTTAATTGGTTTTTGAGAAATATATTTGTGTTTTATTGTGACAATTTAAAATTGAGATGTGAATTTGTTTAGGCTTCTTGATTTGTTTTCTTTTGGGGAATTTATGTAAGATTTTTTTTTTGTTAGTAGAGATACAGAGATGAACAATGTTATAATGTGATAGCATCATTTTATTTTTATTTTTAATATTTAATTAAAAAATAAAAAAATATTGTAAAGACAATATTGCCCCTCTGAATTTAATTGCTCTTTGAATTCTGAAAGACTTGAACAATAACACAAACAAGAAAGTTCAAAGTTGGTAGCAAGAGGGAGATATACCAATTAGGCCCCATCATATGTGATTTTGAACCATTCGATAGATAACTTTATAATATGAAGCAATGGATGACAAACCTAATCCATAAATCAAGACGATCTACTACAATTATTACATGTTCTATGGCTTAAAAAGGTATATTTTCTAATGCCTTAATTAGTATAATGGACCATCAAATCACATGATTGGTAACCAAAGACTATTTATTTCACTAATAATATCTAAGAATAATGTCAGTTTGAAAATTGCAGATAGTTCAATTTCAAAAGTCACAAGAGTTAATAATGTAAGGATATCTAAAGATTTAATATTGAAATTAGTTTTGGTGAAGCCCTCATTAAGTGAAAATTTAATGTCTATGAGAAAACGCACAAACAATGAAGTGTGTGATGTTAATTTCAATGATGGTGGTTGTATTTTTCAAGCCTAAATTTTTAAAAATGATTGGCAATAATGACAACCTATCTAGATTATATATCATTAAAGTTGATTATAAAGTTTAGAGAGTTCCAAAAGAATTTTACCCAATTAGGTTATGTATCTAAAGCTTTCAATATAGATATAATTAGATTATGGCACCTTAAATTAGGGCATCCAAATCTATCATATCTTTAGAGATTATTTTCCAATTTATAAATCAGTAAAATGAGAGATTGGTTCAATTGTGAAACATGTACGTAGTCAAACACTCCCAAATTACATGTCATCGTAATCCTTATAAGAGCTCTCAATCATTCACTATGTTCCAAAGTGATGTTTTGGTTCGACCTGAATTCTTAATGTCACTAGTTCGAAGGGGTTTTTCTCATTTGTAGATGATCATATTATGCAAGTTGGGTGTACCTTATGAAAAAAAACAAAGTTGCTCAATTTATCAAAAGAATTCGTCAAATGATCTCTACCTTATTTCAAACAAAGATAAAAGTTCTTAGAACTGACAACGGGGGGAATATTTTAACTCTGTGTTGAAAGAGTTTATTGAAAAAGAGAGTATACTTCATAAATGTTTATACCCTGATACACCTGAACATAGTGTCATATTAGAGAGGAAAAATGGACACTTATTAGAGGTTGCTAGGTCGCTCCTTATTGAAAACAATGTTCCAAATATTTCTAGGGAGAGTAATTTCTCATAGTAGCCTCTTTAATAAATCGACTTCCATCTATAATCCTAAATTTGAAAATAGCACTACAAGTCCTACAAGAATCATTCCCTTCAAGTAAAGTCATCTCAAATATTCTTGTTTAATTATTTGGATATGAAATATATATTCATATTCACTCTTAGTTTAAGAGTAAGTGTAATCCAAAGGCTGAAAAATTTGTGTTCTTAGAGTATCTTGCTAGTCAAAAGGGCTACAAGTGTTATTCACTTAGAAAGAGGAAGTTAGTCTCCATGGATGACATATTAATATAAAATAAATATATTTTGATGGACATGAGAGCGACCAAATTGAGCTAGAACCTTAACATTTATTAGAACTTATTATGGACCCATTGAGCAAAATAGAATTAGACCACAATAAAAGTGAGATTTGAGAGATAAAAATGTAGAGCCTATAAACATTGAACAACCTAAAGAACTAAAGTTAAGCAAATGTTATGATATTAGAAAGCCTTTAAACACTCAGCAAACTGGTGAGCATCCAGGACTAAATACTAAAACTAACCTTCGAGTGTATGAATGGAGGAATAAAACTTTAGGGAGAAATAAAGAGGAAATGGTAGATCAGTAAGGTAAAAAAACAGAACTAGATAATTAAGTTTTAAAAAAGGCAATAAGGATTGTGATAAAGAAGTACAAGTAGGTCATGAGGATAGAAACTTAAATCTCTTTATAGCTCTAAGAAAATGGGTGAGCAAATGCAGAAATTGAGCAGTCACATATTCGATAGGACATTATGTTTCTCAGGCAAAGTTGTCCCCCATAATTTTGTGCGTTTATAGCCAAATTAAAGAGGTGGGAAATCCAAACTTCATATATGAGGCTTAAACTTTTTCAATGCGGAAACATGCAGTACATGAGGATCTCACAATCCTACAAAAGAATGGAACACGGTAACTTATGAAGTTAACACTTAGGAAAAAAACTTGTTGGACACAAATTAGTGTCTATAGTAAAACAAAGGGCGGATGGAAGTATCGAGAGAGGTACAAGACATGCTTCATAGCAAAAGGATTTACACAATCCTATGAAATTGACGATCATAAGACATTTGTACCAGTAGCAAATATGAACAATTTTTAGGTATTATTATCCCTTGCAGCAAATCTTCATTGGATGCTTTACCAGTTAGATTTAAATAAAACGTTTCTAAATGAGAAATTAAAAGAATAAATGTACATGGATGTACAAGTTGGTCTAAATGGAGTTTTAGAAATAGGATAGGTGTGCAGACTACTAAAGTCTCTTTATGGACTCAAACGGTCTCCAAGAGCATAATTTGGTCAATTTACAAGAGGTATGGTTATTGCAGGATATAGACAATGTAATACCGATCACACATTGTTTGTGAAATGAGTGTGTTAGACAGAATATCAATATTGAGCATTTATGTTGATGTTATAATACTTATAAGTGATGAAGAAGAAAAAATCAAGAAGATAAAGAGTACTTAGTAAAGAAAATTGAAGGATTTAAGGGGCCAAAATTATTTTTTGGGAATACAAATTGCAAGAAATAAGAATGTGACTGTAGTATCTCAAAGGAAGTATACACGATACTTACTTAGAGAGACTAGAATGATTAGATGTAAACCAAGTGACACCTATAGAGCAAAACACAAAATTTGTGCCAGAGAATATTGGGGTACAAGTAGATAAAGGAAGGTACTTGGTTGGAAATTTGATTTATCTATCTCACACATGACCAGATATAGTGTTTGATATTAGTGGTCTTAGTGAATTCATGAATTGTACAACAAAAGTTCATATGAAAGAACTATATAGGATACTGAGATACCTAAAATCTGCATCAGGAAAATGAATTTATTTAAGAAAATAAATAATATTAGTATGGAAATATACATGAATGCTGATTGGGCTGGTTCACCATTGGATAGTAGGTCTGCATAGGGTATAATGCTTTTGTTTAAGCTAATTTCGTGAGTTGGAGTAGTAAGAAACAAGCTATGGTGGCACGAATAATGTTGAGTATGAGTTTAAAGTTGTAGCTCATAGATTATGGGAAGGATTATGGCTGAAAAAAATTGATACAATAGCTAAAATTCGGACTAAATGGTTCCACAAAACTATTATGTGATAACAAAGCTGCCATATGCATGGTAAAGCATGTGAAATTAATAAACATTTTATAAAAAAGAGAGAGACATGAAGAAGGGATGTTGGATCTTATCTACGTTTCTAGTTTGAACCAAATAAACATCCTAATTAAGGCTCTCCCGAGAAGCAACTTTCAAGAGTTATCATCCAAGTTATGTCAGATGGATATCTACCACCCAACTTAATAGTTAGGCAGTTTTTTCTATTAGTATTACTTTATTATTGTGATCTTAGATGTTAAGTTTTTTTATTTTTAGTAACTATATTACTTTGTTTAATCAGAAGATTTGTAAGATTGATTTCCTAATTATTACGAAATATTTTTTGCGGTTTTTTTTTTCTTTTTTTAGTCTATCTAGGTCAAAGTTTTTAATCTTATATATATTATTTAACTAATAACATATGATAATCATAATAAAATATTACTTAGTTCATGTTACTTTCCAAATTTTCACTAATAATATATATAAGCATCATATTTATGATGATAAATTAGATAGTCATAAAGTAATCGAAAACTATTAAGGAAATATTTTACTATTTAAAATTCTCAAGAAACTATTTCATTATTAAAATCCATTTTAGAAAATACCACTCCTAGTCAACTATGACACATCCTAAATAGTATTCGAGTCTTCTCCAAATTACAAAATCATCGAATTTTCAAATCTTCTTAAATCATGTGTAACATGGATTCCTACTTCTTAATAGGGCCTACAGATGACATTAAATCATCACTAATAATGCATTGTTTGATTCTTTTTGCAATAAGCTTTCCAAAAATATGATTCATTTAAATCAAATTTCATTTTCCTTCTAAACAACCACAATAGTGCTGAATACTAGAGATCATCTTAATTCGCATTCCTACTATAACCTTTTACATAAGGTGATTTCTTTTTTAACAATGAAGTATGTGATAATTCATAAAATAGAAGATTAGATTCTCTCTAATGAGTTTCCAAGGTATTAGTTCCCTATTTTATTTTGCCAATTAATTGTCCCGCAACTTGATTAATATCTTAGGCATATTACAAATTATTATCATCGAAAAAAATAGATGATGAATTAAAGAAATTCTTGCAACAGGAACGTGCAACATAAGAGGAGAGATTTGCATCTTAAGAGGAAATCTAGAGACAAAATTTTCAAATATCTAAGATAAATGCTAAAGTAATGCAATAACTTTAGAAACAAAGGTGATGAAAACATTAATGATCAATATTAGGTTAGGCAAATGAAACTATCGGTAAAGAAATAAAGTTGAGTAAAAAAGGTCAAGAAAGCATGGTAACGCAATATACTAAGCTTGAATGCCTCACTTATGAATGAAGGGAAAATTTGTTATTTTATTTAATTCAATGTGAGCAGTTTTGAAGAATCAAAGAACCAACAAAGAAGAAAAAGTTGCAATTATCTCTTTCCACTTCTCAAGGACAACCATATTTTGATATGGTAAGTTGAGAAGACGTGAATGATACATGAATTGGGATAATTTTGAAGTAGCATGTATTTTACAATTTAGTCAACCATAAAGTATTAATGATATATTGAAATTGATAGAGTTGAAGTAAAAAAGGCTTATTGAATGATTACTAGGATAATTTTAAGAGAAGTTGAAGCATACTGATTATTTAGTAAATTATAACTAAGAGATTGAATCTTTATGGCAGGCTTAAACAAATCCATTCATTATGATGTGGAAATTGAGCATCCTACTGATTTGGATCACACCATCAATCTAGAAATGATATATGTCCAAAAAGTAAAGGTGAACACTGTTCATATATTCAATTCGACATCTCAAAACATATTAGACACAACCAAATATAAAAGCATTATATGGAGACCAATTTCGATATTCTTACTCGATCGATCATATGGAGAAATGATTTGTAAAGTGGACATAAAAAAAGAAAAAGAAAAAGAAAAGGAAGGTTGTAGGCATTAGTCCCTAATTTACATCTCACACCCCAAAATAATTAGACTCAAACATGCATTTGGCTTACCCTTGCCACATATATCACACAACATGACATTTCTATATTAATTAAATCTAAGTTCAACATAAATCATAAAACACAAATATCATTATCATGTAAGGACACTCATTATCAATGTATTATACATGTTATTTACATGTACTAAGCTTGCATATTGATCCATATTATCATTTCCAACTCATATCAATAATGAACTCTTTAGTTTTTCAATTAAGAGAGAATCACTTGGTTCCATTTATATATTTAATTGGTGATCAAAGCACCATTCTCATTCTTATTCCATATATAGGCCACTTAGTCATCCATTTAGACTATGATCAAGTTAATCATACAATTTATATATTTTTAAATAATCAATAACAATATTATTTTGCAAGTCGTTATTAGGGCTCTAGGCACTTTAAGGTTTCAACATTCACATATGTAAGTACATGTAGGTCCTCATATAAGGGTTTATACCTCAACAATTGCAATAAAGTATGTGGTATCCAATTACCTTAATTAATGTTCAACCGGCTATGTGAATGTTGAAACCTTCAAGTATCTAGGGTCCTAATAACGACTTGCAAAATTAGTTAACTAAAAGTCAATATTGTCAAACTAATTAACTGGAGTTAACCAAATTGATTTTCAATCACATTAGTTGTACACTCTCACATGGACATCAGAGCAAACACATGCTTACCAATTATGTCCACAAATATTCAAGCATTTTTTTTTAAAAAAAATTGGTAAATAACGTTTTGAAAATGAATGTTACTAGATTCGCAAGTAATGCTTCGAATTTAAAAGTATTTTCAGAAATAATGTTACACCAAATTTAAGGATAAAAAAGAATTTTAAATATTGTTTGAATATTAAATAATCCAAAATAGTGATTTATTTCCAAAATAATCCTAAAAGTGTATGGTTTAGTGTTCCATGAGAGTCACACGGGACATCCTTTAGCGATTGGCATGAACAGTGACTAACATTTTAAACTCTAGAAAGTTTTGTGTATGAGAGCAATGTATCATTCCTGAGTCTCATGAGACTACTAGAGTGACTCTCAAAATGTGAACTTGTTTTGCAGTGTGAGTTTAATAGGATGGAAAAAAGACTCACGTGCGAGTCATGCCAACAACAAGTGTTATGCAAACTAGAATAATTTACATATGATTCACGAGTCCATTTGCTATAAAAGGCAGTCATGCAAGAAGGTTATTAGTAGGATTTAAGTTGTAACTCGCTCACTTGACTCCTTTATGGTTTTGTCTGATACAATTGATAGTCTTGTAAAATATATACTTGAATCGACTTTCTAATACTTCGATTCAAGTTCAAACATTCAAAAATATTATTAAAATATTATCAAATGCATCCAAATTATTTAAATCATTTTTAGAACACACAAAATACTCTAAATCATCTTGAACAACCTTTAATCATAATTTAAAACTTATTTCAAAAAGTAGTTATCATCGAGACCATTAACACCTCAAGGGTTCACATTAAAACAATAAGAGCAAACAAGTTAAGGTTCATTCTAGGTGCACATTGGCACATTCATAGATATTTAAATATATTAACTATTCATTCAAGATATACTATCATCTCAACCGATCAAGCATGACCATAAAATCTCATATTTAAAGGTAAACTATAATGCAAGTAAATTAATATAATCAATTTATTAAAAGTCTAACACCTAAATTGACATGCTTAAAACTCAATCATATAAATATAACATAGTGACTATTGTGCAACTTTATTACATATTAAACCATTATGTTATATAATGCATTGTCATTTTATCAAAAACCATAACCTAATTCATAATACTATTTCATTCATTTTCATCATTTTTTTCATTAAGGAAATTACATTACTCTATTTATTGATTTGCACATATTTATTAAATTTTTCTACAATAGTTTCAACATATAATTTTATCATTTGTCTTAATAGAACTAGTAAAACTCAAATGGTTAGAATCCATAAGTGGACCGAATTTCTTTGAATTGTATCAAATCTCTACGACGAACTAAAATCCTTTGAATTTTGTAGAAGCACAGATAACGAATTAAAGTTCAAATCTAAATGGGTAATCACCTCATAATGGAATTAAGTTTAAAAATATTTATTAACTAAACCACCACTATGATGTTGAATGTTTTTTCTTACCCTTAGCATACCAATTATTTCAATTATACATTTGTTGAGCTAAAGGCATTACTCATACTTTTCACGATCATATTAGTTTTTCAATTTATTCATCTAGGTTAAATAATGTGTTTCATCATACATAAATATAATTCAAGGCCTAAAAGAGGTCATGACACTCAACAATATCACTAATCAAATATCATACCATATCTTAAGTATGTCAAATTATAAGTTCATCTCAGTCTCCTACCTAATACTCAAATTAAGGCAATCTATCCTTAGTCTTGTTGTTGCTGAATCTAGGTAGGTGATTTAGATGCTTTAGTTTGCCGTTCTTTTTTGATAATATTTCAGTATCATTCCGCGTATTCTTAATTTAAGGTAGTTGAAGTTGTCACTATTACTGAATGCAAGTTTAGGAATAATTTAATGTTTGTAACAATCATTAGATCTCAAAGTTCAATAATCTCGAATTAAGGTAGTGCCTAATCTTACTATTTCTTGTTGTAATTATGAGAGAAATGACACTAAATCCACAGTTTAAGTCATACTGTGAGCAAATTCCCTAGAAGTCCACTAGATCTATGAAATTTAGAGTTCATCATCCATTCCTTCTTCTATTTGTCCATAAACCATGAGCACTCTTTTTTTTTTCTTTATTTCTAAATTGCTCCTTAGACACGTTCCATAAACACTTAGGTCGCATCTTTATTCTGGTAGCAAATGAGTGGACTAACTAGTCCACTTAAGAGTTAAAAGGTGAGATATGATATTCTAAGAGGAAGAGTACCCTTTACAAAATATATGACGACCAATACCATCTAACACTTAATTTTTACTTGATAATTTCACATTTATTTCTCATTGCTCAATTGATTCTTCTTTTTACTATTATTGATTTTAGCAAAAATTACTTTCATAAAAGATTTTAACAAAAATCCCTAGAAACTTAGTAACAAATGTGTATATGCTCTTGCCAGTCTCTTGTGATGATACCCTACTAATATGTGCTACAATACGACAGACACTGTCTTCCTCATCAGTAATAGATCTTAAGGATTTTATAAATTTTACTCTTAACCAATTTTTCTCTCTATCTACTAATGTATATTTTCTATCAACATAGTTTTATAGGTGTGTGAAAAAACCTAGTATTACAGTCTATGTTAATGATATGAATTTGATAAGGACTCATGATGAAGTTCAAAAGACTATTAAATATTGAAATGAGAATTTGAAATGAAGTATTATTTTTGTCTGCAAATGGAGCAAAGATCTAATGGAATTTTTGTTAATCAAAAGGCTTATATTAAAAAGGTTTTTAAATGTTTTAATTTTGATCATGTTCGTCAATTAAGTACCTCTATGGTCATTCGTTATCTTAATACCAAGAATGATCAATTTAGATCCAAAGGAGATGAAATTTTTTTTTTTCAATTCTAGAACACCATAGTTGAGTGTAATTCGTACACTTTTATATGTAGGCTAGTGTACTAGACTTGATATATTGCATATATAGTAAATTTATTGGCTAAATACAGTTTTGCTCCAATAGGAAGAGAATGGAATGGTATTAAATATATTCTCATATACTTTTGTTGAAGTATTGATTTGAGACTAATTTATTCGAAATATGGTAATCCTTTAGATTTGATGGAGCGCGCTAATATTTGATATCTTTCAGATCCTCATAAAGCATGTTCTCAAATTTGTTATATTTTTATGCATCACGATCTCATGGAGATCTATAAAAGAAAACTGTAGTTGTTCCATCTTCAAATCATGCTAAGATTTTCGCTATACAACCAGTGGGAATCTAGTTGAGATTTGTAATCGATCATATTAAGAGTTCTTATGATATTCCTCGACAATAATGAGCCAACAGTTATTTAGGAGGACAACGTTGCATGTATCGCTCGAGTAGGAGGAGAATATATTAAATGAGATTAAACAAAGCATATTTCTTTAAAAATTTCTTATACCTATGAGCTTCAAGAATTCAAGCAGATTTATGGAAACAAATCTAATCTTCAAACAATTTGACTGATTTGTTAATAAAAACTTTGTCAAACTCGATTTTGAAAAACTGATTCACGTGATCGGAATAAAAAACCCTACAAGTTGGAAAATTGATTACAAGTGTACTTTTCAAGGGGAGTATCACGTCTTAATTTCAACTGCATTCTTTTTTTCTTCATTAAGATGTTAAATTTCTTTTTTTTTTTTCAATGAATTAGATTCTTAAAGAGACAATTTAATGTTGTTTGCGAGTAGGTTTTCACTACTATATAATACAAGTTTACCATGAATCTAATGTTTTACAATTATTTATATATATATATATATATATATAAAGGCGGCAGGAAGAGGCGACTGTTGGAGGCTCAGCACGCTGAGGGCCCTTTAGAGCCAAAGGTGAGTCGTGAGGTGTATCAAGAGGGTCAAACAAACGAAAAAAAATTATGGAAAAAAAAATAAAAGAAAAATACGGAAGAGAGATTTTTTTTTTTTCTAAAATCTTTTAACTTGATGGGGAACGGGAATATATATATCCAAAAGCAACCAACAAAATCTCTTTTATATATATGAGTTTTTATATGCATGTACAAACTATTAGTTTTGTAATAGGTAATATATATATATATATATATATATATATATATATATATATATATTACATGCCTGTAAAAGTCACATATAAAAGAAATTTTTGCTGGTTGCTTTGGGGCACAAAAGTTTGAATTTATTCCGTTTTGGTCGGATTCCAACAATGTCTCACGCACAAGTTTAACTTCACCTGTAAAAGGTGAAAACAAATTTTGAATTTTAAACCGTTAAGCATTGGTATGGTTAGATGGACCAAAGCAATGAATAATAACCATAACTTTGTTGTCCTCTCTAGTCAAGTGTAGATATGGTGCAGTGAGATGAATAATTATTGGGTCCCCGACGCAGATGAGAATGACGTAAACATATTGTGTACCACACATAACATAACATAACATTTGAAATTATTACATGGTCCTCCAACACTATTGGACACTTTTACTTAATGCACTCAAACGGATGACTTTCGGACCCACCACCACCCTGTTGGATTTTCTGTTTGTAACAACTCCATTGCAATTTCTCAATTCGGAAAATAAAAATATATTATTATTATTATAATTATTATTATTATTATTATATCTATATATATATATATATAACTTTATTTATGCAGTAAATTATTATTATTATAGTAAACAATTACCCTCCTACTGAGAATAATTGATAAAAATCTCACTCCTCTCTGCAAAATGCAACTTCATTTCTTACTATTTTATAAAAATTAAAATTTATATCATTTAATTTTTTTAAATATAAAATTAAATTTTATTATTTGTAGTTAATAAAATAATTTTAAATTTTAAGTCAGATTAAAATTTAAAAAAATATATATTTATTAATTTCTAAATATTATAAACCATATACAAATTTAATTTATTTCGTAATGAATTTAAATTTTATTTGCTTTCCAATATTGAAGAAGCAAAATTTACTTCTCAATATTATGTATTAGAAGTAAACTAGATATTTTTCTACTTTCCAGTAGTATATCTGAAAAGTAAAATGAAAAAACATAACCACAAACATTAAATCAAAAATTTCTAAGTAAGTTCATTTAGCATTTTTATAATACTTAAGTTCTTAATTAGAAATTCTATTAGTCATAGAAACGGGATGATATTTAATAATAAAGTTTAAAATAATATTTGTCAATGTTATTTGAAACAAGTTTCAACCCACAAACATATAATAAATTTTTTTTAATCTTTTTTTAATTGGTAATATTATTATCTTAACAATTTTGTTTATATATTAATTAAATTTTTTAATAATTTTACACCTAACAACTACTTTAAAAAGTATAATACTAATACAAATTATACACTTCAATCACTAATCTAACAAGGTAGTTAGAAGTTAAAATAAAAAGTAACTGCTACTATTATTAAAAATATTAATAACATACGGTCATTCGTGATGCTATCAAAATATATTCAAAATAACAAATAAATTTTTTTTGATATTAAGAATAATAAAATTATTTAATTATAATAAATAAAAACTTAAAATGATAGTTTTCAGAAAATTTTAATATTATATTAAAATTAATTTTTATTTGACGTGTGGAAGCAAAATTTTCCTAAACACCCAAAATCAATTTAAAATTCATTTCATTTTATGTTATTTTATTTTTTATTTGAAGTAAAGAAATTATCATTTTATTCTATATATTTCTACGATGATGAGCATAAATTAATTAAATAGGAAGGAGAATAAAATAAAAATGATCACATCAGTAGGGTGGGCGATGAGTCCGTCGTCTTCTATCCAGATGAGATTTTAAATGAATAATTAAGGCAAAATTGACAAGACTGCATTATTGAGTGGCCGTACATTAGGTGGCATTCATAACAAATCCATCACTTATTTGTCTTCTTCATTAACATTAGTCACACCAATTTCTGTATATTGATTAAGGCAAACCTCATTCTTTAAAAGACCTTTTTGGAGTCAGGTAGTATAATAACAGAATTGGCTTGCGTACGTGGATGAATTAACTTTATTATAACCGCTATGGGAATAACCCCATTGACAAGTCTATAAAGATTCTTCTGGGATGAATTAAGCTTCTTCACAATTTGAATGTTTTTTTTTTCAAAAAATATTAAATTCTATTAAAATTCATAATAAATTTCTTATATTCTCTTAGTTAGACACCATTCAGTAAAAGTCGGTAATCGGTAATTGAAATTGTTAAAATTTCGATAAAAGTAATATATATATATATATATATATAAACTGATTACCAACCGAATTTTTTTATCGCTCGGTGGTCGGTAAATACCGATAATCTCAAACTCAAAGTTTCCTTTAGAAACCGGTAAAAAAATTATAAAAAAAAAATTATTGATAATCGGTTGGTAATCAATAAATAATCGGTAATTAAACGAAAATTATCGGTAATCAATCAATAATTGATGTTTTTAACTTTTAAATTAATAATAATATTAATTAATTTATAATTTTATATAAATAATTAATATTTCGGTAATTTAACGATTACCAATCGGCTAATTACCAAAATTATAGGATACTATTTTTTAGATATTTAACTTTTTAAACACCGCTTTTATATAGAAGTATATTAAAATAAAACAATCAATAATCTATATATATATATATAAAAAGCAAAATGTGTGTAATTACATGCTTTGAGAATTGGACACGTGACATACACATAACATTTGGTGTCCAATTACAGTGTACCACGTGTTCTTATCCTCTCATTAAATTACATATAATTAAAAAGATGTTAAGAATATGCTTAAAGGATATTATTCATTCTTATATAGATAGAACTTTTCATTTGTTATAACGTGAACTTACTCTCGTATATATAAAAAACAAAATGAGGTTGTTTACTTACCTCGAAAATACGACACGTGGTACACAGAAACTGTTTTGTGCAATTATATTGTGCCACAAAATTGCACTAAATTCCCACATAAGAAACTTATAGATTATTTACTACCTCCACTTCCTCTCTCTCATTAATCACTTTTTACTTTTTATCTTCGTCTACTCCCCTCTTAATTACTTCATATTCTTTCTTCGTCTACTCTAAGTATATTTTTCTCCTCTCTCATTCATATATATATATATATATATAAAAGCTGATTAACAAGACTAGTCACATATGTAATTTTTCCTTCTAATTGCATCAACAAAAGCTCTCCCAAATTGCAAATAGGACCTTAAATCTTCAAACATAGAGGAACAAATGATCTCTAGGCTTGAGTTGCTGAGTTCGATCTCTTCTTTTATTGATTTGATTTTGTTATGTATTGATTTTGTGTGATTACATGCTTTTAAAATAAGACACGTGACAAGTCATGTTCCAATCAAAGTATACCACGTGGGACATATTTTTTAAAATAATTATATTTTTTAACTTAAATATTTACTTAGCAATCAATCTTTGATATGTGACACTTCATATTCCAATAACCTTTCAATTTCATAGATCCTTCACCTCTATACATTAAAAACAATATATTCTTTTACATTCCATAAAACGTTTGTCTTTTCGTTTTAATTTCCACACTATAAAAATAATTTTTCCCACACACTCTCTTCATTCTAATTTAGTTTTATAGATTTCAAGCTTTCTCTCGGATCAAAAGGTGATTATTCTCATTCTCCATTTTATTATACTGTTTCACTAATTGTATTTTTCTTAATATTTCTTTTTTATCCATCCATATTGTCATATATGTTTCTTTTATAATTTTTAGATCTCTCCTATTTTATTTTATTTTATAACTTTGTTATATATTGGTTTTTTTCTTTTTTTTAATTTTTTTTTTAGATTTGACAGTTGTATATACGGGTAGACATCAAAATAGCGTGAGTTTCTCTCTTTTTTATTCATGTTGCTCCTCTTGTAATATTGTAATATTGTTTCTATTGATTTTTTTCTTCTTTATTAGAGTTTTTGCTATTTTATTTTTGTTTTCATATTTGACTATGTTTTGTATAATTATACGAATAGTAAACTTTCCTCAAATAAATCCATTTTCACAACTTTGATTCTTCTACCTTCGTGGACATGTATTTTATAAGTTTATTCACGTGCAATAGATTTGATACTTGAAAACAAACTCTCTATATATATATATAGAATCTGTCTCTCTCAATATATACTACGTGAGGAAAGTTTGGTGTTTGGTGTGAATTTGTTTGACATTAATTTATTTACACATGATGACATAATGTTATTCTGTCTTCACATAATGATGACATTAATATGCTAAAAATATGCTATGCATTAAATTATATGCATCAATGCATGATCATTTAAACTTTTGATTATGTAAAATCTCTCGTACATAAAAAAAATAAATAAAAATTCATTACTATAAAATAATAATAATAATAATAATAATAATAATAATAACTATTTTTTCATGTTGTTTGTTCATTTCTCAATCCTATTCTTCAATTCCTCCGTTAAATCAAATTAAACGTTTTCTCTTAATCCTTTTCTTATTCTACTATTTTGTTTATTTTTTTTTCGTGATATCAATTTATTTTAAAACTTTAAAAATTGATTTGGTAATTTTCTTTTCAGGTATTTTTCTTGGGTATTTCCAACTTTGAAAAATGTAAGATTCTAATTTCATCAAATTCAATATATTTTATTGTGTTTTCTTATGTTTTATGTTATGTAATATTTTTCTTATCTTTTACTAGATCATATTTGTGTCACTCGAAAGACAATGGGAATGAAGAGATGGATAATGAAGATGAATAATGAAGACAACAATTAAGTTTTTTTTTTTTAAATGATTTTGTTTTATATTGTAAGTTATTGTAATTAGTTACTTTCATTTATATTTCACAATAAATTTATAATAATCAAAATTTATTAATAGTCAGTGAAAATCAAAATTAGATCATTTTATAATAATTTGAATATGAATTATATTATTATATCTAATTATGTATTTTTTTTTTTTTACTTACAAGTCTTTCTCCGGGTAATTTTTACGTAATAATGTTTAGAATTTGGAGATCTATAATTTAATTTAATTTATTGAGTTCGGAAATTTACCTTCAAAATTAAATTTGATTGGTTTGAAAATCGTAAAAAAAATTTATCCATATTAAACTAGATTTATTTATCTTTATTTCGTTTATTTATTTATATATATTGGAAATTTAAAAATTAGAATATTCCTTTTTAATTGTATATATTTGAATTTGTGATTATTATAATTTGTATATTTTTTAATTATTAAATTTCTCAAATTGAATATGGGTTGGAGTGATTTACTTATTTTAAATTATATTTAATAGTTATTTTTTCTATACTTCATTATTTTTATTTATGGAAACCTACACATTGGAAATTTATATTTTTTAAATTTTATTTATGACCATTTAGTTTTCATAATCATAATTATAACTCTTGAGTTTATATTTATAATAATAATAATAATTAAACTACATAATATAATAAAAAATGAATGATGGATAAGAGAATATGAAGTATTGGCTTTAATTTATTTATATTAAATGATAATAAATAAAATTGTAAAAAGAAATGAAAAGTTAGAAATTTTGAAAAGGTTTTAATTAATGTTCTATTTAATTGATATTAAAAGAATAAATTAATTTAATTGCGTATTTAATTGACTTGAATAAATGAAATTATTAAAAAAATTACTACCTTAATAAAACGTTAAATATGCAACAATTAAAATGTCAAATTAATTTGTTATAACATCCCAAAATTTTTGAATAATAACTATGTAAACAAAATTAATATAATAAAAAGTTACTATATGTTTTATGCTTAAATGAATAAGAGTCCATTGGATTTCTAGACCATCAAAAGTTTACTATACAATTATAGGCCACTTTTGAAAAGTTTGCAAAACTAAACTTTGATTTTCACTCCATAGGCCATTCACAGCTGTGAGTGTAATTCACAGACTGTGAGCATAATTTACAGCATCTGTGAATTGTAAAGTTTCAGGGGTATTTTGGGAAACTTGGCCTATGAAGTGAAAACTAAACTTTGAAAAGCCTGTTTTTGTATGTTTTTCAAAACAGGCCTATAATTGTATTTTAAACTTTAAAAAGCCCATTTCTTAGAATTTTCACAATGAATAATTTATTTAAATTATTTGAGTTGGCTACCTTAAATTACATGTAAGAGTCTTTCAACTATAACGACACATCATAAAATTAAATTGGTAACTTATATAATTGTGTATTATTCTATCAAAATCATCTAACAATAATAAATTACTTAAATAAATTGAATAATCAACAAATCATAAAATTTTAATTTTAGAATTCTAAGTTTAAAATGTTTTATATTGTTTATTAAAAGTATTATTATTATTTAAAAATAATAATTATTAAAAAATTAAGATAATGAATACTTAATAGTTTTAAATATATAAAAATTTTATATTTCTTATTTTTAATTTTTTTAATATACTTACATACTAATTACATTACATTTACTTTTATTTCTTTTTTAATATTCTATATAATAAGGTTATAAATTTAATTAATAAAATGTTAAATACAAATTAATTTTATATGAAATTTTCTTTTGAACTATTACTATTTATTAAGTATATTTGAATAGTTAATATTATTTTTGTAATGTTATTGTAATATTATTTTCAATATCAATATTAATATTTAAATATTAATATTTTTTGAGGTTGCAATACCGTTATATTATTTTAAAGAGTAAAAGTTTTTTCACCGCTTTAGAATTTTATCTACACCCCTAAAAGCTGTTAAATGACTTTAATATCTTAAAATTATTAAGAAATATATTTAAAATTTTATTTTGATGTTGATTTAATATATATATATATATATGTATGTATGACAGTTATGTATTTGGTAGAAATATATATATATATATTAATAATTTTAATAAATTTTACAATAGTGTACATCTAGGTGTAGCCTAGTGGTAAGTGGTGACTTGCTGTTTACGGACCGCGACTCCTCTAAGAACAGATACTTATAAAATAATATTATCTATATATCATAAGTTTAGTTAATATATTTATTAAATTTATTTTAAATTTTTAATAATAAAAATATACTCAAATATATATATTAAATATATTGAAAAAATAATAATTATATATACATATACTTTAATAAATTTAAACAGAATTATTTTAATTTTTAGTATAATTTTAATGATGAATAACATTAAAATAAAAAAAAAAAAAATTGGAGTGTACTCATAAATTCAGTGGATGACTACATTACTTCTATGAGTGTTGGTTTTCCCACCCCATCATATTATATTTACACCCTTCCCAAGTTATTAAATGACAATATATTCTTAATAGTATTAAAATAAATTAAATTTTTTATTTTTGGTATTAATTTTAAAAATTTATAATAAACAGTTTATATATATATAATAGAAATATTTTTCAAAAATAAATTTTTATAACTATATTTTAAAATTTTAATAAATTAAATTAAAAAATATTTATATAAGTAAAAAATTCAAACATCATAACTTTAATTAATATATTTATAAAATTTATTTTAATTTTTAAAAATAAAAATATATTTAAATAAATATTAAATATATTTAAAAAGTAATATAATTTAAAAAAATATTTTAATAAATTTAAATTGAATTACTAATAGATAATACTGTCATTAAAAACGATAATGAATAATGACACCCCAAAACTTTTGTTTCCACACCCTTTGTGAATACACCCCGTCAGAGTTGATTTTAATTTTATTTTGTTTTATATTTTTTTTGTATTTTTTTTGTTTTATTTTATTTTTGTTTTTTTAGTTTTTTATTTTTTTAATCTTGTACTACTATTATTTAATATTAGAATTAACTTTTTTTAATATTATATTTAAAATCTAATTAATTTTACAGTTTATTTATTTTAAATAAAATATTGATATAATTTATTTTAAAAGTAAAAAATTTTAAAAAAATTTAAAAAATTGTAGCAACAGATTTATTTAAAAAAAAATTAAAAATAGAAAAAGAATTCACTAAGATGTAAAATTATAAAAAGATAAATAGTAGGGTGTGTAAACAACGGGGTGTGAATACTAAAATATGGGGTGGCATTATTAACCCTCTTAAAAAAATTATGAAGTATTCTCAAGTATTTAATGGGTGTAAGGCTCTACTTATATATTCTAAAACCCAATTGCAAAAAAAAGTCACCATGAGCCGGCCCACGACACATCCAATATTCAGCCCAAAATACAAAACCAGCACTCCCGAAAACAAACCGAGGACAATATGACCACACAGTCTGAAAAATTAGTAATATATTCATAGAGAACAATAGTTTTTAAAACAATCAAATAAATTATTTTTAAGTAAAAAGTTTTCAAAAAAAATCTTAAAATGCTATTTCGAAGGTGTTTACCATGGACTTTGCTAATAAACTTGTAAATTTTCTCAAAATGTAATAATCATAATAAGGAAGATCATTCTAAAATAGAACGATTATGGGAGGATCATTAACTTTAAAATATCCACAACGGTTATGTTTTGGTTAGTGGGTTTGAAACGACCAAGGAGTCGGGCTGGTAGATGCCATTGTAGTGGTTCGGAATTACAGTAAATCCGAACTGATTGAAACGGATGGTTCAGGTCTAGCGGAGACCGATTCCAAGAGTTAAGAGATCTTGTAAAATGGAAATATAAGCGTCCAAGCGTATTTGGGGACACCGGTGTGATGTTTGCCGTAGGCTCTCCGACGCTGAAGTCAGATTCGAATTTAAACAATAAATTTTAAAGAAAAGAAAGACCGGAGAAAATATTGACTTCCTGATCGTGATCGTTCCTATGGAAGTAAGTGACTTAGAAGGAAACAGACACCTGAGTGAGCTGTGAACTTGACTTGTTAAGGCAAACACGATGACCGGAGCCAAAAGTATTGCCTTTGGATGTTACCGACGATAAATGAAAAGCACCGGAGTGTGATTAGAGTTAAATATAGCTCGAGTATAGATTTCCGAAGAGTTTTGGTAAGTGAATGACCGTCCCCTTTCAAGAAGTCTGAGCTTCTATTATAGGAGATCAAGGAGCCGTTGCCAGATTCTGCCGAGATTCTTAAGGAAATATCTCTACATATTGGACAACTGCATACTTGGTCAGTTGGAGGGTCAAGGAGGGATTATGGGTCGTTGGGCCTTCCTCCACATATTGCATACTCTTGTTCCTCTTCCTCTTCCTCTTCCTCTTCCTCTTCCTCCTCCTGCTGTGATTGAGAATGAACTGCAACACAATTTTTCGGAAGATGCTCAGGATTTCCCTCCTGGGTCATATTAAAATGTTGGTTTAATTTGGGTTTGTGATCCTTTTTGTTGGTTTCATCTAGCAAACAGGAGATCACTAATGGTGGTTTTATTATCTTGTGTATGGTTTTATGAACTGTGGCATGTGTCTGTCTTTGCTTTGTTATGGTTTGGTTTGGTTATCATTTCAAATATGATCTGTGTTTGTGACTCTTCCTTTGACTTCAATTCTGTGTTTGTGCCATGACCCCAACTCCTTAAAATTGATTATAGTAGTATTGATGCATCAATGATATCATATGGTATGAGTGGTTGGATGGCTAAGTGGATGGCTAAGTGTGTGTTTGGTAGGTAGATTTTTAAGTAGCGATTAGATTTTTCATTAGCGATTTGACAATTTAACTGTTTGGGAGAAGCTTTTTGATTAGCAATTAGATTTTGAATTAGCGATTTCCAAATTTCTACTTCAAGTAGCTGTCCACGAATCACTATTAAAAAAGCTTCCATTTTTCCCTTATCAATTTATAAGTATCATTAAACTACCCTTAATAATATTAAAAACTTCTATTTGTACTAAACTAGTTAATTTTAATAGTTTTTATTTATTAAATATAATTAAAAATCTTTAAATAACTTTTTTAGCTAGTCTATATTTTATTTATTTTTTAATTAGTTGACAACTAAAGAATGATTGGTTTTAAATTAAAAATCTTGAAAGAAAAAATTATTTAAAAATGAATTCTAACACAAAAAATTATATTGTAAGATAAAAATAATATATTGTATTGTTTACGTAATTTTACATCTAACAGCTACTTCAACATCTAATTGTTATTACTAAACACTCATGACAAATCGCTACTTCAACATCTAATTTAACAGCTAACTCAACATCTAATGTAACATCTTGTGCCAAACATACACTAAGTCTTCTTTTATCTACCCCCTACCTACCTATGCTAGCTCCGTTTTTTATGTTAATATGATATATTATTTGGTAGGTAGATTTTTAAGTAGCGATTAGATTTTTCATTAACGATTTGACAATTTGTTTGAGAGAAACTTTTTTATCAGCGATTAGATTTTTAATTAGCGATTTCCAAAACTCTACTTCATGTAGCTTTCTCCATGAATTGCTAATAAAAAAATCCTATTTTACCCTTATCAATTTATGAGTATTACTAAAATACCCTTAATAATATTAAAAGCTTATATTTGTACTAAGGCCCTATTTGGATCCCTTAAGAAATGAAATTAAGAGATAGAATTAATAGGTAGGGATCCAAACAAGTCTCTTAGGAGGTCTCTTAATTTTTAAGAGTACGGGCTATTAACAATTATTTTATTAGTTGGCGCAATCCTACTAACACCTCTTAATACCTTCTAACACCTCTTAATACCTTTTAATACATTACAAAAGATTCAATAGCTCCCACAATTATTAGCTAGCTAGTAATTAATAGGGACATGTTGGTCATTTAAATACTATTTGCTAATTAACTACTAATGGATCCAAACACTCGTATTAATTATTAGCTAGCTAATTGTTAATAGCTCTTAAAAATTAGGTGGTTAATTATGAACTATTAATGGATCCAAACACCCCCTAAATTAGGTTAATTTAATAATATTTTTTATTTATTAAATATGATTAAAAAATTTTAAATAACTTTTTAGTTAGTCTATATTTTATTTATTTTTTAATTAGTTGATAACTAAATGACTTTAGGTTTTAAATTAAAAATCCTAAAATAAAAAATTGTTTAATATATTAACACTAAAAAAAAAAATTACATTAAAAAAATAACATATTGTATTGTTTACGTAATTTTACATCTAACAACTACTTCGACATCTAATTGTTATTACCAAACACTATGGCAAATCGCTACTTCAACATCCAATTTAACAGTTAATCGCTACTTTAACTTTTAACTCAATATAAGTGTTCAACATAGTAAATATATCTAATAAAACAATATTTGATCATGAAAAAAAAAATCATAATTATACAAATAATCAAGTATAAACTATTTAGTGATTCAATAATTTTAATTATTTTACTATTAAAAAATTTTATAATTATTTGATTTTATGGTTATTGCATCACCTATATATAAAAATAAAAAAAAAAAAACTTACTGGTCGTATTTCTATGAATACGGCACATAATATTTATTAAATTAATTTTTATAATAATTATTTTTAAATATTATTTTACTTTAAAATAAAAATAATTTTAAAATATATTTTACAAAACAAAAAATATATATTAAGTAGAAATTTGGAAACTAAAATGTCCTATATTGCAATATTTACTAAGGCCATTTATTTTTTATGGTTGGATTAGGATAAATTTACATAGAAATTTTAATTGTTAAAAAGTTTTATTTTAGATCCTAATTTTACTTGACTTTTTAAAATAATAATGATGATGATAATGATACATGACCCTCTTATGAGTAAAATATTATACCAAGTACCATAAATCAAGTAAAAGTGTTTTTTATATGAATATGATACTGAATATTTATTAAATTATTTTAAAATATTATTTTATTTTAAAATATATTTTTTATGAAAGAAAATATATATTAAGGAGAAATTTGGAAATTAAGAAACAACGTTCACCAATAATTTTTTTAATTTATTTTTTTATAGTTGACTTAAAAGAAATTTACATAAAAAGAAATTTAAAAGTTTTAAAAGTTTTATTCCAAATTCTAATTTAGGGGGTGGGAGAATTAAATGACCAATTGAATTGAAGTTAGGAAAATAGATCAGTTAAGTATAATGTACCAAACCATTGTCTAAATTATAGTAGAAAGTCGTTGCAAATTAATTTCCTAACCAAGTTTTACATATGTTTAAAACAAATGTCAAAATACTTGTAAGTTTGTAACCGGATTTACCTATTCCATTCTTTTATGGGTATTTACTTATTCATGTTAAATCTCTTTCGTATATAAAAAAAAAAAAAAATTGATGGTATAATATAAAAGAGTTTTATTATGCGGATGGTAAATCCGTTCAATTTAATGTTTTAATTTTATAATTTTTAAAAATAATAAATAGTATATATTTATAAAATAAGAGTATTTACCAATTAAGCATTTAATTTACCAATATCTTAAAACTAATGATAATTATTAATAATACAGAGTAATTCTTGTATAACCTCAATTCCATAATAATATTCTGAAGTTAAAAAAAAATATTGTGAAATATTATTTGTTAGGTTAACAGTTCAACAAATTTATTTTATTTTTTTATTACTCTTCTACGTATGTACCCATTCAATACAATAAAAAAGATTAATAACTATTTTTTAGGCTAAGTAGACAAAATAAAAAATAATAAAAATAAAAGCACTAGTGATTTTTTTTTTTTTAAATATCCTAATTTCTTCTATTAGGACTATTATTATAGGATAGAAATAGTAATTAATATTTTAACGCCATATATTTAATTATTTATATAATTTAATGGACAACAATAAATTCAATAATTGAAGTACATATTTATCATGCATTAAATTATATACTACCTTATATAATATGTATTCACTTTAGTCTAGTGAGACAAATATTTAATTTTAGGGTCATTTGCACTTTTGAGCTTTTTTATTAATAAAATTATATTTTTAGACTAACATTAAAATTTTTAACTAAACTTTTAAATTTCTTTTGTAAAAAAATAGACCAAAATAACCATCTTACCTTTCGATATTAATAAATATATATATATATATACGGCAGTTTCCCGGCATTACATACCAGGAAATAGACAAAATTGAAATTTAGTTTCCCGGTGTGTAATACCAGGAAGTAAAAAATCATTTCTCAGTAGTACACACCAGGAAACAGACATCAATTTTGCCTGTTTCCTGGTGTATAATACCAGTAAACAAAAAATCATTTCCTGATATTACACACCAGGAAACATGCAAAAAAAAATCAAGTTAGTTTCCTGGTGTATAATACCGGAAAATGATTTTTTGCTTCCTGGTGTTACGCACCGGGAAGCTGATAAAAGTTTGTATGTTTTCCGGTAGTACATACCAGGAAGCTCATTTTTTTCAATTTTTTTTAAAAGTTTATTTTTGTAATTTTTTTATAAAAAAGTTTAAAAGTGAAAAAATTTAAGAGTTGGTCTAAAACTAAAATAAAAAAGTTGATAATGTCTAATTTTGCGAATTTTTACTTAATTTTGTGTATGGTTAGTAAATTGCTTATCATTTAATATATGATTTGAAATACATTTAAAATAATATTTCAAATTTTGTTATTTTTAAGAATATAATTATTCATATATATATATATATATATATATATATATATATTTCTGTGTATATATTCAAAAAAAATTTAATTCATACATTTATTTGGTGTGTATTGATTTATAAAATATGTATATTTATTTGGTGTCGCTTTTTTATTTATTTATCCATTTAAAAAATAAATATTCATATATATAAATTTATTTTAAAATTATAAAAATTAATATTTAAATAAAATTATACATACAAAGTAAAATCTGTGTTGAATGATAAATTACAAATATTATCATATACAGCTATTCATAAAAATCAAATAAATGTTCAAATCCCATTAAATAACTTTTTATTCAATCTTATACTACAATCCAAAACATTAACTTAATTATAATAAATAACTATAAATAGTCTACCAATTTATTTATCATAAAAGTAAATATAAAATGATAATTTGCACTACTCAGATTGTTATTTACAATACCCTCCTTATTTACGTAAGATCTAAAACACTCTTCAATTTATTTTAAATATTGAATATTTTAATTAGTTTGTAATTTAATTTACTAATATTTTATTAATAATTTTATTTTTAATTTAATTTTGACTTTTAACGATAATTTAATTTTTGTCTTTTAATAAGTTTATATTTATTTGAAATTTTTTAGTCTATTTTAATATTCATATATTTAAATTAAATTTTCTTTATTAACTTTAAATTTATTTATTTATTTTTATCTCATATTACAATTTTATTTTTATCTTTTACCATCATTTTATTTCCAGCTCTAGTAAAAATTTAATTTAGGATTTAATTACATAAATTGAAACTATAGATATATCAATTGAGTTTCTAAATTCACGGATAATCAATTTGGAAGATTCTCACACTAAGAGCATCTCCAATGCTCTTGTTAATTTGGTAAATTGTATAGCCAAATTAGAGTGATTGATAGAGGTTTACTCAAACTTAACTATAGTGGTTTAATATATTTAGTGAGTGAAGTTGATGTGTCAACAATTAAAGTAGACAGTGACTATACAGTGGCTATATTTGGTAGGAGAGTTTTTGACAGAGTTTAGTGTTTTGACTCAGTAAAAACTCTGAAAGTATTTAAAATCTGTATTTGGTGGTTACCTTATAATCTTACCATTAGAGTTTTTTAAAGAGTTTGTAAAACGTTGATCTAAGCAACGTTTAGAGTTTCAACCAAAGCGTTTGAAATTATTTTTCCAAAATTATCCTTATCCACCTAAAATTAATCTCTCTATCAAATCAATCCTTATCCACCTAACATTAATCTCTTTATCAAATTTTTTGTAATAATTATTTCTTAACTTATTATTTTATTTTTGGTTTTAATAAATTAAATAATTTTTTAAAAAACATAGAAAAATTGATTTTTATAAATATATTATTCACTTTTTGTTATTTATTGAAAATTAATTAATTAATTTATTCTAAAATCATATTTTAAATTTTAAATTAATTAACATTTTTATATGTCCTTTTACGTCATTTAAACTTTATTAGTTAATTAAAACGCTAACCAAACAATATTTATTAAAAACACTAACTAAAAAGCTAAATGCTAAACGCTATTTAAAAAACGCTAAACTCTATTAAAAACGCTAAACGCTATCAAAAACGCTAAACGCTATCAAAATGCTGATGTGGCCAAACACAGCCAGCGTCTATCCAAACTTCTACATCTAGAGGTTTTAATAGACAGCGTCCATCACGTGAAAGTTATTGATTGGTGATTTTTATTTTCTTTCTTCATTTTTTTATTAATAAATAATTATTTAAAAGATAGCAGAGAAACTTAAAAACATAATTATTCAGATATTTCAATTATGATTTTTCATTGTTCACATCTTATATTTTTTTCCGCCACATCAACATAAATAGCTAGAAGCATTGGAGATGCTCTAAGATTGTGTCTTACAAGTGAAAATCATTTCCTCTTTTTTGAATCTATCAATTTAGAAATATCGCATAATTTTTATTTTTTTTTAACAAATTCGTTTTCTCTCTAAATATAGAATACCTTTGATTGCTATCGGTGAACAATTAAAATAGAACCTTGCATTATTTTTCTCAATATTTAGTTTTTTATTTTAAAAATTACATTAAGTATCAACTAAAATAAATTTATTAAAATAAAATTGAAATAAACATAATATAAATATAACAACTATTAACACATTAAAAATAATACTCTTAAAATTTAAATAAATATAATTATTATAGGATAATATTTATTAATTGAATTCAAATAATAAAATGAATTATATATATATATATATATATGTAGTGATTCGGACAGAACAGTTCAATCCGACCTGACGAAACCAGATTGTTTCGGAAGATTAAGGACTAACTCCTAAAGTAAAGGGATCTTGCAAAAGTAAAAGAGATACGTCCGAGCGGACCTTGGGGACACAGGTGTGGTGTCTGTCATAGGCACTCCGATGCTCAAGTCAGCTCCGAATTTTTAAGAAGGAAATAAGTAAATGAATAAATTAAAAAAAAAGGAAAAACAGATGACTTCCCGTTGACAATTGTTTCTGTAGGAAGGAAGTGACTTTGATGAAGGCTAGCAAACACCTAGAGCTCAAGACTTGATTGATTTGAAAAAGTACGGTGACCGAGGTAGTGAAATGACACCGGAGTGTGATCGAAGGTGATTGCAAAGTATTTGAACGTGATCGGGAGGGACAACACAATGAGAGACAACTTTACTAAATTTTATTACTATTTTATATTACTTAAGTTTAGATATATTTAATGATTCCAATAATTTTTTTTTAATTCAATATTTTTAAATATGGCTTGTATTTGCTGGATATTGTAATATATGTCGATCATTGTCCATGAATTATTAGTTCATATAAGATTTATTATTATTTTATAAAGTAAGACATTTATTATATATATAAAAAAGAATATAATAGGTTAAAAAGAAAAAAAAAACAACTATTAAATTTAAATGAAATTTTATAAAATTTAAGAATTAAAATAAAAACTCTTATAAAATATAAGAGTTAAAATAAAAAAGTTTAATAAGTCACTAGGTTTGAAAAGCTAGTCATTCTGCTCTAAATATAATTTCGATTGAATAGCATTATTTTTTTTTCTACTTCATGTATAAAATTTAAAAATTAATATTATTTTTTAAACCCAAATTATTAACTTAAATCATAGTCCGATAAACATCATCTCATATCATTTGCTAAGAGTCTACATTTATCATTATTTTTAGAAAAATAATATCAGACAAAAATACCCATTTTTTCATTTCACAAACGATAAAATAATTTTCAAATACAATATAGAGATATCAGCGGAAGCAAATATAAAAGTAAAAAGTAAACAAAAAAGAAAATCCAAAATATATTTTTTATTATCAAAATCCAAATTCACACGCCGTATGTATATAAACGCACAATATAACTTTTTAAAATAGTTATACAATGATTACGGTATATCTTTTAAAATTTTTTAAATATATTTAATTAAAAAAAATGAATTTAAATATTTACTTTAAAATTTTCTCATGTGAGCTAAACATTCAAAATAGACAGTATCACTGAAATTCTATTTTTTTTAAATATCGTCTACATCTATGATGTTGTGGTGGAGAATTTATTGTAAAACAGACATCCCACTAGAGATGCTCTTATACCTTTAGATTATAATTTGAGTTGAATAACATTTTTTTTTCTTTCATATTTGAATTTTAAAAAATAAATAATATTTAAACTCAAATCATACTCAGATAAACATCATCTCATATCATTTGTTAGGAGTCTACATTTTATTATTATTTTTCAAAAATTAAAATCAAATTATCTTAATAATACACCAAAATGTACATTTTTTCATTTCACTGACGACAAAATAATTCTCAGAGAAATCACAGATATAAATAAAAAATAAAAAGTAAACAAGAAAGAAAATCTAAAATACATTTTTTATTATCAAAATCTAAATTCACACGCTCACTCGTACCTATATAAATGCCTCATATAACTTAATAAGCAAATGCCCCATAAAATTAAATAAGCAATATCGATGACAGGAAAGAGCAAAGGTAGAGAGAGAGTAGAGATGGTGAAAATGACCAACCAGAGCAGTCTTCAAGTGACTTACTCCAAACGTAGAGCCAGCGAAACTTTGCACACTCTGTAATGCCGAAGTTGCAATCATCGTCTTCTCACCTGGTAACAAAGTTTTCAATTATCCAGGACAGGACATATGCATACTCTACCTCTCTCTCTTCCTCCTCCACCACCTCCTCCTCCACCACCACCTCCTGCTGTCATTGGGAATGAAGTGCAACAACACAATCTTCAGGAAGATGCTCGGGATTTCCCTCCCGTTCAATAATGGGTTATATTAAAATGTGTCTGTTTGTTGTTGGTTTAATTTGGGTTTTTGATCCTATTTGTTGGTTTCTTCTAGCAAACAAGAGATCACTAATAATCGTATTGTTTCATGGCTGGTTTTATTATTTTTATGAACTTTGTATGTGTTGTTTTTGGTTTGATTATCATTTCAATTATGTATGGTTATCTTTTCGTGCTTATGACTCTTTCTTTCGCTTCAGTTCTCATTCTTGCTGCCTTCTAATCGAGGGACAACAAAAATATCTATATGAGTTTGCATATGGATACATATCAACGTGAAATATTTGGATATCAATGTTTTTTAAATATAAAACAATTCTACTTAACTTTATATATATAAAAAAAATCCAATTTTTCAAATTTTTATATTAATATACGGATTTCAAACGTTACTTATAAAAAAATTTATTTCTAATTTTGAAACCATACTTTTTGACACAAAAAATGTATAAAATCAATGGAGTCAAAAAAGTTTGAAACTAGTAGACTAATATAAAAATTTTGAAAAGATTGGTGGTTTTGTAACTAACCCTTTCTTTTTATAGTTGAATTAAGAGTATTCAAAAAACAATTCCGCTTTTTAATTTTTTTAATTCTAATTTTAACAGTCATGTATTTATTTGTTTATTTATTAAAAAGAGGTCATTTAATCATTTTACCTTAAAATTAGAATCTAAATAAAAATATTTAAATGCAAAATTTTTATGTAAGTTTCTCTTAATCCAACTATAAAAACTAAACTGTATTGGTAAATACAGTAATATATTGCACTTTAATTTTCAAAATTTTCTTTTATATATATTTTTGCAAAATAAAAATATATTTCAAACAATAATTTTCTTTTATAATAAAATAATATTTAAAAAATATTTATTATAAAAAATAATTTAATAATATTCGGTGTTATATTGATTCTACGTCTACTTGATTCATGACTCTCTCGTATAATATTTTATTCATAAGAGCGTTATGTACTTAATTTTTTCTTTTTTATTATTATAAATAGGTCATTTAATCATCTAGCTATGAAATTAGGATCCAAAATAAAACTTTTTAAGAAGTGAATTTTCTTTTATGTAAATTTCTTGTAATCCAACTAAAATAATTAAGGACATGGGCAAATATTGCAATACCACAATATTTTTTTTGTTTTGTAAAAGTATATTTTAAAAATACTTTTATTTTAAAATAAAGTAATATTAGAAATTAATCATTATTAAATGTAATTTAATAAATATTTTGTGCCACATTCATAGACAATGATACTTTTACTTGATTCTATTGGTAAGTATGTCGATTTATTTTTATATCTCAAGAGCTCAATAATAAATTTAACCGTTTATTTTACTAGTAGATAGTAAGAAGTATAAAAAAAATCTAATGACATTTATTCATGATGCAATTAACCATAATATTAAAGGATTATAAAATTTTTTAAATACAATAATTAAGATAGTCAATCGTTTGTATCTGATTATTTGTGTGATTATAATTTTTCTTTTAAATGATCAAATGTTGTTTTATATGACTTTCTTTCGTTAGGATGTATTTATCATGTATTCTTAACTAGTTTAAGTGTAATGTATATCATATTGACTCTTAAATGAATGTAAGTAAATTATTAATTACCTAGAATTTGTTCTAAATTGAATTAGAACATTCATCAATTATAAGTATGAATTAATTAAAATTAATAAATATATATATATGCTACATTTAACATACTAGTTTATTTTTTAATTATTTGTAGTGATATATTTGTACTATCTGTGAAAATTATTTTATTATTATTGAAATGAAAAAAAAAATCTTAAAGAGAAAGTAATTTGTATTCTTATACATGGTCAAGATATTGGATACAATTTTTATAAAATTAATAAATAAATAAATAAATAACTATATTATTTTGATATCTTTCCATCTTTAGACTTTTGCTGTGCAAAGTTATAATACACTAAATTGAAAGCCAGCAAAAGTCAGAATTGAAGCCAAATCAAGAGTCAAAAACAAAGAACGACTCTAACAAAACCATAACAAAGCAAAGACAGACATATAACAAAGTTCATAAAAGATAATAAAACCACCCATGACACACTACCATTATTAGTGATCTCTTGATTGCTAGAAGAAACCAGCGAATAGGATCACAAACCCAAATTAAACCAACAACAAACAGACACATTCTAATAAAACCCATTATTGAACCCAGAAGGGAAATCCTGAGCATCTTCCTGAAAATTATGTTGCACTTCATTCTCAATCACATCAGGAGGCAGTGGTGGAGGAGGAAGGGGAACAAGAGTATCCAATATGTGTTGGGCCTGGTTCCTTCTATGTGGAAAAACCCATGCTTGAAGCCCACACTTTTTGAGGTCTTCACAATGTTGTATTGGCAAATTGCAGAATACACAGAGTTTCACAGTACACACGAAAAAAACACAAATAGCAAAAATTCCAATTTTCTCAATTTTCGTGAGATGCCTATCCTACAGGTGATTGTATAGCAAATTCATTTCTGATGAAGCGCAAAACTTGGTGATTTCCTAGAACACTTTTTGCTCAACATTCTCAAAGGTGGAGATTAGCTTTGGAGGTCTGGAGGTGGATTGTCTCAGCTGCTGAAGTTTGAGCTGTTTAGTTTGTCTTCAGTCCTATCTATCTACCACAGCCTTTCAAAGTGGTATCAGAGCGTTGGTTTATTGTTGCTAGTTGGATTATTTACTTGTCTGAATGATGGAGGTAAATGTGAATATAATGATCTGCTTAGATGGTACAAACTATCATAGATGGAAAGCATAGATGAGAGACCTTGTTGTTGTGAAAAGACTGCTCTTGCGTGTATTTGTTGAAAGAAAGCTAGAGGCAAAATCTGATGAAGATTGGGATTTTGAGCACTTGCAAGTTTGTGGTTTCATTAGACAGCGGGTGGAAGACAATGTCTTGAATCACATTATTAATGAAACAAATGCTAGAACTTTGTGGGATAAGCTTGAAACCATATATGCTTCAAAGACTGGGAACAACAAGCTGTTCCTACTTAAACAATCTATATGTCTGCAGTATAAAGAAGGAAACTCTATTCTAGATCATGTAAATGAATTCCAAGTAATCTTTGATCAGTTGTCTGGCATGGGTGTGAAATTTGATGAAGACATTTTAGGACTTTGGTTGTTGAATACACTTCTTGACTCTTGGGAATCGCTTCGAATATCTTTGGTAAACTCATCTCCGGGTGGTTCCGTGACCATGGATTATGTGAAAAGTGGCATTATGAATGAAGAGGTCAGAAGAAAGACACAAGGAACATCTTCATCTTCAGAAGTCTTGGTTATTGAAAATAGGGGGAGAAGCAAATTTAAGAGTCAAGATCAGAATAGAGATAAGAGTAGAAGCAACTCAAAGTCTAGGTATAAAAATCTTGAATGTCATCACTGTGGCAAAACAGAACATATCAAAAAGTACTATTATAAGCTGAAAAGGGAGAACAAAGGCAAGCAAGAAAAGAAAGGCAACGACAACAACAGTGATCGAGTTGCCACCACTAGTTCTGATGATTTAGCTATTGTCTATGAAGAAAATTTGGTCAATATTGCTTTAGGTGAGATTTATTGGGTTCTTGATAGTGGTGCTTCCTTTCATGTTACATCAAGGAAGGATTTCTTCAATTCTTATACTCCAGGTGATTTTGGGGAGTTGAATATGGGCAACGATGGAGTATTGAAAGTTGTTGGAACCGGGACCATATGTTTGGAGACAAATAATGGGACAACATTAAAGCTCAAGGATGTTAGACATGCTCGGAATATGAAGCTGCATTTGATCTCATTTAGCAGACTAAGTGATGATGGATATTCCAGCAGTTTTGGGAAACACTGTAGAGTTACTAAAGGCTCTCTTGTTGTGGCTAATGGGAAGAAAGCTTCTGGTTTATATTGGCTACACACCATGACTCCTACTAACCTTGTGAATGCAGTTGAGAGTGATGTCTCTTCACAATTGTGGCACAAGAGGTTAAGCCATATAAGTGAGAAAGGTCTTGATTGTCTTGCTAAGAAGAATATGCTTTCAGGTTTGAAAGATGCAAGCTTAGATAGATGTGTCCATTGTCTGGCTGGAAAACATAAACGAGTCTCTTTCAAACATCATCCTCCATCAAGAAAGACCGAATTGCTTGAACTGGTTCACTCGGATGTCTGTGGTCCTTTAAAAGAAAAGTCATTTGGTGGAGCACAGTATTTTATGACTTTTAAAGACGATCACTCAAGGAAACTTTGGGTTCGAGTCTTGAAGTCCAAAGATCAAGTTTTGAATGCGTTCAAAGAATTTCAAGTTTATGCTGAAAGAAAAACCGGAAAGAAGCTAAAATGCATCCGCAGTGATAATGGGGGAGAGTACTGTGGACCTTTTGATGCATATTGTCGTGACCAGGGTATTAGACATCAAAAAACCCCTCCTAAAACTCAGCTAAATGACCTGGTGGAAAGAATGAACTAAACTTTGATGGAGAGAGTCAGATGTGTACTTTCAAATGCTAAACTGCCTAATTATTTCTAGGGTGAGGCTTTATATGTTGTTGCTTATATTATTAATCTTACTCCTACAGTTGTTTTGCAGAATGAAGGTCCTTATCAATTCTGGTATGGTAGGAAACCCTCCTATGATCATTTATGGGTCTTTGGCTGCAAGTGTTTTGTTCATGTTCCAAAGGACGAGCGATCCAAGTTAGATGCCAAGACAAGACAGTGCATCTTCATTGGCTATGGGCAAGATGAATTTCGATATAGATGCTATGATCCAATTGAAAAGAAGCTTGTGCGAAGCCGTGATGTAGTGTTTGTAGAAGATCAGACTATTGAGGATATTAGCAAAGCAGAGAAGATTAAACCTCAAACAAACAACTTAATTGATTTGGATCCAACCATATATACTTCCATTCCTGATGTTGTTGAAGTCCAAGATCAGAATGATGTGCAAGATGACTCTCAAGAACCTGGTGACGCTGAAGTTCCTATTAATGAGGCTGGTGATGATCAACAAGAACCTAGTGAACTACAAAATGGTCAGGTCAGAAGATCTACTAGAAATAGAAGAGACTCCACTAGGTACTCATCCAGTGAGTACATATTATTGACTGACCAAGGAGAGCCTGAATGTTACTAGGAGGCCATTGAAAGTGAATAAAGCACAAGATGGATTGCAGCTATGAAAAAGGAAATACAATCCTTAAATGACAATGAAACATTTGAACTCGTGGAGCTTCCTAAAGGTAGAAAAGCCTTGAAAAATCGGTGGATCTATACGGTGAAGCAAGAAGTGAGTTCCTCATCTCCACGATACAAAGCGAGACTAGTCATCAAATGCTTTAATCAAAAAAAGGGGATTGACTTTGAAGATATTTTCTCTCCAGTTGTCAAGTTATCTTCTATCCGAGTTATCTTGGGATTAGCTGCAAGTCTTGCTTTGGAAATTGAGCAGTTAGATGTGAAGACAGCTTTTCTTCATTGTGACTTAGAAGAGGAAATTTTCATTGAGCAACCGGAAGGTTTTGTGGTAAAGGGAAAAGAAGACTATGTCTGCAGGTTGAAGAAGAGCTTATATGGTTCAGCAGGGCTATAAGAAGACTACTTCTGACCAATGGGTTTTTATGCAAAAGTTCTCTGATAATGAATTCATCATCTTGTTACTTTACGTTGATGACATGCTTATTGAAGGTCCTAATTTTTCCAGGATTGAAGGTTTAAAAAGAGATCTAAGCAAGTGTTTTGCAATGAAAGACTTGGGACAACAAAACATATTCTTGGCATTATGATCATTCGTGTTAGAAGATACAAGAATCTATGGCTATCATAGGAAAAATACATTGAGAAAGTATTACAGTAGTTCAACATGTCTAGTGTAAAAGCTGTAAGTACGCATCTTTCTAACTCTTTTAGATTGAGTGTTGCATAGTCTTGTACTAGTGATCTAGAGAAGGAATACATGCAAAAAATTCCTTACGCTTCTGCCATCGGCAGCTTGATGTATGCCATGCATTGTACACGTCCAGATTTGGCTCATGTAGTTAGTGTTGTTAGTAGATTTCTTTCTAATCCAAGAAAACAACATTGGAATGCTGTAAAGTGGATTTTAAGATATCTTCGTGGGACTTCTACTTTGAAGTTGTGTTTTGGGCATGAGAAGCCTATTCTCATTGCTTACACAGATTCTGACGTGGCTGGAGATGTTGATTCAAGGAAGTCAACTTCAGGGTATTTGATTACTCTTTCAGGGGGAGCTGTAGCATGGCAATCAAGATTGCAAAAGTTTAATGCTTTGCCTACAACAAAGGCTGAATTCATTGCAGAAATTGAAGCCTGCAAAGAGTTACTTTGGATGAAAAATTTCATAACTGAACTTGGTTTCACACAGAAGAAGTATGTACTATTATGTGATAGCAAAAGTGCTATTCATTTTGGTAAGAATCCTACTTTTCATGGTAAATCCAAACATATTGATGTGAGATATCACTGGATTCGTGATGTTTTGGATTCTAAGTTACTTGTGTTAGAAAATGTGCATACAGATGATAACGGTGCTGACATGTGCACCAAAGCTCTACCAAGAATGAAGTTTGAAGAATGTCGTTTGATTGCCGGTCTGGCAAACCCCTCCACATAGTCGGGAAGGGGAAAAATTGTTGGGCCTGGGTTTCCTCCTATGTGGAAAAACCCATGCTTGAAGCCCACACTTTTTGAGCCCTTCACCGTGGCAAATTGCAGAATACACAGAGTCTCACAGTACACACGAAAAAAAACACACATAGCAGAAATTCCAGTTTTCTCCATTTTTGTGAGATACCTATACTAGAGGTGATTGTATAGCAAATTCATCGCTGATGAAGCAGAAAACTTAGTGATTTTCTAGAAGACTTTTTGCTCAACATTCTAAAAGGTGGACATTAGCTTGGGAGGTATAGAGGTGGATTGTCTCAGCTCCTGAAATTTGAGTGGTTTAGTTTGTCTTCAGTCCTATCTATCTACCACAGCCTTTCAATATGTTCTGTCCTGGATAATTGAAGTTGGAACCATTGTCAGGTTGAAATCATCGAAAGCAAGAACAGTCGGTGGCGGCTGGATGGCTAACATGTTGTTGTTAAGAGCAAGAAGTGTGTCGGATGTATTTCCAGCATCACCAAAGTATTCAAAAGTAGGATTCATACTCTCAATACGCTTAGTTAAACCTCTTTAACCTGTTCTAGATTCATTTTCAGTTCACTCATCTGAGTTTGAGTCAGCTCATCAATCGGCTTCTCCCATCTAATTTCTGTGCTCTCCTATTCTCCATTTCAACTTCTTTCAATACCTATAAAAAAAAAATAGATTTTTAAATATATAAAAAAAATTTGATTTAAATTCAATTTTAAAATACGTACCTGAGTGAGCTGAGAGTTGATCTAAGGGTGGGAATAGGCCAGGCGGCCTTTCAGGGGCCTACAGCCTGGCCTATATAAGGCCTAACCTGGCCTAGCCTATTTAGTAAATAGGTCAGATTCAAGCTTTTTCAAAAGCCTATTTATTTAAATAGGTTAGGCTCAAGCTATGGTAAAAGCCTTCATAATTTAATAGGCCGGCCCATATATTATTTATATGTACTTTTATTTATTAAATCTATTGGCATGTTTGTTTATAAGTTTAAAACCCAATATTTTATTTATAAATATAAAGCCCAAACTTTATTTATAAATATAACTTGTTATTTATAGGCTTTTAAACAGGCTTTCAGGCCTAACAGGCTTTTTAACAGATCAGGTCAGGCCTTTAAATCAAGCCTATCATAGGCTTGTAGGCCAGGCTCAGGCCAAAGTATTAGAATACAGGCCGGGCCTATTTAACCAAAAGTCTAGCCTGACCTGGCCTATTTCCACCCCTAAGTTGATCTGAGAAGAATCGTTAACGTCAGCTTTAGCATAAAAAGTTTCGTCATAGTTTCCCATGATGTAGCGAGTGAAGACAAACTCGACATCAGAGTATCCGAATGAGAAAACTTTGTTACCAGGTGAGAAGACGGTGATCGCAACATCCACGTCACAGAGTGTGCAGAGTTCACTGACATTTTTGAACAGACCCACACCCACACGACGTTTGGAGTATGTCACCCAAAGGCTGCTTTGGTTACTCACTTTCACCATTTCTACTCTGTCTTTCTTTGCTCTTTCCCGTCATTGATACCATCTATCGAGTTATATTGTGTATTTATAGGAGATGAGTGATCGTGTAAATTTATGAGTTGATCTAGAATTGATAATAAAAATATATTTTTTGAATTTTCTTTGTTGTTTATTTTATATTTTTATTTATTTTTAGTATATCTCAATATTGTCTGAGTAGATTATTTTGTCAGTAATAAAATGAGAAAAAAAAGTATATTTGTGTGAGATAATTTTGTACTATTAAAAGACTACTAGCAAATGATAGGGGATGGTGCCCATTTGAATATGATTTAAGTTAATAATTTGGATTTAAAAATATTATTTATCTTTAAAAATGAAATGTAAAATCCGAAAATTCAACCTAAATTATAATTATAGTAAAAAATAACTGTACCTTTTTATTGTAACAGTTATTTTTTCCAAAATAATTTTTTATATGTTATTTTAATTATTTTATAAGAGCAAATTGTCTTTAATAACCATAGCCATAATTTAAATAAAATATATGCATATAAAATTCATCATCCGTAATAGCTTACTAAAATATAATATATTATTTTTTAATAAAATAATATTAAATTAAAAAATTAAATGACAACTATAATTAAATTCAATGGATAATTTTTTTTTTTTAATTTTGAATAACTAAAATTGATGAAGAAAAAATGTTGTATAAGTAATAATAATGTATAGGATAGAATTCGATGTGATGCTTCCGGTTATTTTAAATTTCACTTGTGAAGAAATTATTGTTTATGTCCCTAGATATCAACTAGTTGATATTGGGTTAAGATTGAAGATTCTAATAATAAACTTTTGAATTTAAGAAAAAATAATTGACTACTTTTTTGAAAATTTGGACCGAACTTGAAAAAATTTAATTTTAAATGTATTTTAAATTACGCATATTTTGGAGTAGAATTTTTATTATTATTATACATATTATGAACTTATAACGGTTAAGTGAGTTCCAATATAATTGGTATATATGAATGATTTTTGTTATTTGATCCCTTTCTTAAGAAATCTTAAAAAATTATAATAAACCTTTTTAATATTCCTCAAATAAATAAGACTTATATTAATAATGAAAGTTATTTTGCAAATTTTACTAAAATTAGAATTAAAAAAAAAAATTAAACAGCTGAATTATTTTGAAAATTTTCATAATCTAAAAAATAGAATTGTTTTACATTTAAGAAACATTGATATAGAGATATTTCATATCGATATGTATCGATATGCAAACTCATGTAGATATTTTTGCTGTACCTGGATTAGAAGGCAGCAAGAATGAGAGCTGAAGCGAAAGAAAGAGTCATAAGCACGAAAAGATAACAATACATAATTGAAATGATAATCAAACCAAAAACAACACATACAAAGTTCATAAAAATAATAAAACCACCCATGAAACAATACGATTATTAGTGATCTCTTGTTTGCTAGAAGAAACCAACAAATAGGATCACAAACCCAAATTAAACCAACAACAAACAGACACATTTTAATGTAACCCATTATTGAACGGGAGGAAAATCCCGAGCATCTTCCTGAAGATTGTGTTGTTGCACTTCATTCCCAATGACAGCAGGAGGTGGTGGAGGAGGAAGAGAGAGAGGTAGAGTATGCGATATGTCCTGTCCTAGATAATTGAAGTTGGACCTATTAAACTCAGGAAAAGAGGGAGCAGTCTGCATCATCAGCATAATTTCTACCTGATTGAGCTGAAAGTTGAGGTGAGAATCATCATCATTAGCGCTGCCAGCTTCAGAAGATTCAGCATAATTTCTTATGAGGTATCGAGTGAAAATAGACTCGACATCTGGGTGTCCGAATGAAAAAACTTTGTTACCAGGTGAGAAGACGATGATTGCAACTTCGGCATTACAGAGTGTGCAAAGTTTCGCTGGCTCTAGGTTTGGAGTAAGTCACTTGAAGACTGCTCTGGTTGGTCATTTTCACCATCTCTACCCTCTGTCTACCTTTGCTCTTTCCTGTCATCGATATTGCTTATTTAATTTTATGGGGCATTTGCTTATTAAGTTATATGGGGCATTTATATAGATACGAGTGAGCGTGTGAATTTAGATTTCGATAATAAAAAATGTATTTTAGATTTTCTTTCTTGTTTACTTTTTATTTTTTTTTATTTATTTCTGTGATTTCTTTGAGATTTATTTTGTATTAGTGAAATGAAAAAAATTATATTTTTGTGCATTGTTGAGATAATCAGGTATTATTTTTTGAAAATAATGGTAAATGTAGACTCCTAGCAAATGATATAAGATGATGTTTATCGGAATATAATTTGAGTTCAAAGAATATTATTCATTTATAAAATTTAAACATTAAATGGAAAAAAATAATGCTATTAAATCTAAATTATAATTTAGAGGTATAAGAGCATCTCCAGTGGTGTATGTTTATAAATTCTCTATGGCCACATTAGCAATGGCGACAATGGTACCGTCTATTTTAAATGTCCAGGTTATATGCCAAATTTTAAAGTAGACATCGTCCATCAGACCTTCTAATCTAGACGGTCAAGTAGACATACTGACTTAACTTTTTTATATTATTTCATTATATTTTTAGTGTGTATTAAATTTATTTTTTTATTATAATAAAGTTTTTAATTAAATTTCTATTAAAATTAAAAAAAGAAAAGTAATAAACGGTGACCATTATATGAATATTTTAAAATTATATTGTCTATCAATAAAAATTTTGCTCCATCATCATTCAGGACTTTTATTTTATACAGTCATATCATACTCTAATGATCTCCGACTAGCGCGTTACTTGGCATATACGTAGGATTACACCTTCTTATTTTAACATTTATATTTTACAAGATTTTTCACTTAAACCCTTAAACTTTATAAAAATTCATTTAAGCCCCAATAGTTGTCTTTTATGTTTTATCTTAACATTTTATATTTTTGTTTTTTATAACAAATGTCTCCCATTATAAAATAATAATATATCTTATATGAACTAATAATATATCTTATAAAATAACAAATGTCTCCCGTTATATGAACAATGATCAACATATATTACAATATCCTGCAAATACAATCCATATATAAAAATATTAAATTTTAAAAAATTATAGGAATCATTAAATATATCTAAACTAATGTAATATAAAAAATAGTAATAACAACATTTAGTGAAGTAGTGCCATAACTATATTATGAAATGTACACAAAAAAATCATTATTTAACCTTTTCTCAACACATCAATGATGACATAATGGTTTGGACTATATATATAATAATGTATTGACTTGAGAAATACACAAGCTTCCGCGAGAGAGTGAAAATAAAAAAGATTATGAGAATTGCTCACAGTTTTTATAAGATATAAATACCTATTTAGTCCGTATATTTGACAAATATTTTTATTTAAATCTTATATGGAGTTTCATTTTAACCCCTAAACTTGCCTTTTTTTTCTTTTGTCATTTTATCCTCTAAAACGTGCGCAGATTTTTTTTCCCCATTTCAACTACCATGTTAGAAAAAAAGGTTAAAACAATCCAATTTTGTAAATTACGAGGGCTAAATATTGATATATAAGCCCTTTTATCTCTAAATTTAATCCATTTAGCATCACTCTTTTTTAAATACACGAGTAAATAATCAAATGACACCTAATAAATATAGGTAAATGAATTGATTCGTATAAATTGAAGTTATTAAAAATAAATAAATAAACCTTCATGGATCCAAGTGATCCGGATCAATTGACTTTTCCCATTTATTATGGTGTTTTGTCTATTATGCCCTTAATCATATAAAAAAATATAAAAAAAATTTAATGTATCATTAACGTGTTTATTTTATCATTTAAGATGTGTATAAATAATTGTTTATTTATATGCAGAATTCATTAAATATATATAATTTAATGCTAGTTTAATTATGTTACATATAAGTTTATTTAGATTAATATATATATATATATTTCTTAACTAAATAATTCATATTTTCATGTAAAATTACTTTCATTCTATATAATCTTTATATTTATATATATATATATTAAATACTTTTTTATTAAAATAAATTTATTAGAATAGTAGCATTATTTTCATGAAAATGTAATTTTAAATCTCAAATGATTAATTTCATAATAAGTAAAGAAAAATGAAGGTAAAGGAGGATTTTTAATTAGAATTATAAATAAATGATTGACTTTTTGTTTAGAAGACTGGTAACGAAATACTAAACAAAAATAAATAAATAGGATGATGTTGTGCAAGGCTTCCACATACTTATATCATAAAAAATTAAATAGTTTATAAATTTAATTTGAATTGCCTATATCTAAATCAATGAGCAGAATATAACGTAGGACCAAATTAGCTAGTTTGGCCAGCAAAATACAACAAGTGATCATATGGAAAGACCTTAAGAAACTAACTTTAAAATTTTCGTGAGGTTCTTAAAATTTTCGTGAGGTTCTTAAAATTTTCATCATACGTGCTTGTGAAACACTAGAATCACATTTGTCTTGGTACGTAACTCTGATTCTTAAAAGTGACTAGTGTATTGTGAGAGTAACCATTAGGATTATGAGTGATCAAATACTTATGAGAAACTATTGTGAGGAAGTAGTTTCAAAACTCTAATATTTGGATCTTCTCAGATACTTTGCAACATGAAGAAAATGACCAGTATTGAGTTAGTTGATTTGAAATTTTGAAAGAAGAGCTGGTCACTGTTTTGAAATTTTCAAAATATAACTGATAAGTTTTTTTAAATTATGATATAAGTTTGCACTGATTGCTGTCTCAGTAGATTTTTTTGGTCAGTTTGCTTGAGGACAAGCAAAAGGCTAAGTTGGGGGTAATTGATAAGTCTAGAATTTACCTATGTTTAAGCATACTTTATGAGCTTAGATATAATAAAATCGAGCTTAAAAGGGTGAGATATTGAATGCATTTCTAGTAACTCTAGACTATTATTGCTGAGACAGGGACTTGGATGAAAAGCTTTTGAAAATGAGCTAAATCTTGCAAAATTAGAAGAAAGGAGGACCAAATCAGAATTTCATCCAAAGTCATCATGATGGCAAAATAGTTATGCAAAGATCATTTTCGCCTGGGAACATCGCCATTAACTAAAGGGAAAGGGCGATGAAGATGGCGAAATATGAAAAATCGCGTCTAAAAGACTTGAGCATATGAGGCGAGTTAGACTCTCCTTGCCACATATGTCGCCACTTTTGACAGAAGCTGTAGGCGATGAAGGTTGAATGTCGCCTAGTTGAGGTGATAATTGAAAGTAATAAGTCGCCTAGCTAAGGGAAGATACAGGCGAACTGAGATGATATCGCCATGTTTTTTGTAAATGAATGGAGTGCTTTGGTGAAAGAAAGAATCACTCGCCTAGACTTAAGGCGATATATCTTGGCTACATAAAGAACATTTCGCCTAAAGAGAAGCAAGCTTGGCGATCAGGACAAGCGAGATTTGAAGAAGTCGTTTGGTTCAGGCGAAGGAACTGGCGACATAAAATGAAGAAAAATATTACTTCGCCAATTTGTATTTCCTTGTTGATTTTATTTCAAATTTTCCTCTGAGCCAAACTCTATAAATAAGAGCTTAGATGAAGCAAAAAAAAAAAGGGAGAGAGAGTTTTAGTTTTTAGACAGTTTTAGACTGAGGATTGATTTCACTTTTGACATTCTATTATACTTTAAGAGAAATTCTAGATTCTTCTATATGCTTTATTCAACATCTTCAGTGAAGTTTCTTGAAGAAGTTTTGTACTCTGTTTCTGTTGATCATAGAGATTAGCTTGAAGATTGTGAAGCAACAACTGTGATAGAGTCTAGCTTCAGTCTTCCTCGGTAAGATTCAGATCTTACATATGTTAATGAAGAATTTGTACTATAATTGCTTATGCTGATACATGTTAGCTTAAGAGCTCTATTGACTTGTTGAGTTTTGATGTTGATTATCACTTTAACTGCAATGTTTCTTGTTCAATTATAGCCAAATCTACTTATTTTCATGAGCTGATTGAATTACAAGAACGAGAGTTACGTAATATTGTTAATCTGAGATTTGATTTAGACAAGAGATGGCGATTAGGTTTCAGATCTAAGAACACAGGATCGTAGTGCTAGAGATAGACTAAATATATGTTTTTCTACAGATTGTGCTTATCAGCTATGTAGAATGTAGTATAGAGATATATGCAACTATATAATTGAGATCTGTTAAATTGAATTAAGAGATCTTTTAACAGATCACTGATGATGATCTAAAAGGTAAATCTGTGATTTAAGGTGAAACTTGCATGAGAAGTTAATTGATAACAAGTTTAGCAAATCAACTTATTCATTGTTAAGATCAATTGCAGAATAGAGTGCTGACTTGAGTTTTAATTGAATGAATGTCATTAGTATCTTTTACTTTACATCAATTCTATGATTCTTATGATTCAATTTGTATATAGGATTCTTTTAGCAATTCAGTTTAAATCTTAGTCTCAATCATGCTTCTTAGCATACAATACCTTTGGAGACGATATCAAAAATACTACATTAGACATTGATAGGAATTCTGATTTATTACTGGAAATATAATATCAGTCGAGTTTTCATCCCATCAATTTCTTGGCGCCGTTGCCGGGGATTACTCTTTAAAGAATAAGATTTATTTTGAATTGCGCTAACATGATTTATTAAATTCTTTTTCAGTTTTAAAATTGTTTCTTCAAGTGTGTAGTGTATTCAGACAAGATCTAAAGGTACTCAAGACTTGCAGTTTGATCCTGAACCAGAAATAAATTTTAGACAATCTAGATCACGAACAAGATCAGCAGCGAGAACTGAGTCAAGAGTAAATATCTGAAGAACGCTACAATAGAAATAATGACAATGATGTACGAGGAGATCCTGAGAGGATGACTCTTCGTCAATAATCCATCCCACTAGTTGATGGCATGCCACAGGCCATCAACTTACCAGCAATAACAACTGATAATTTTGAGTTGAGATCTGGACTCATCCAGATGGTCCAACAAAATAAATTCGGAGGAGGAGCTACTGAGGATCCTAATCAGTATCTGAACGCCTTTCTGCATCTGTGCAGTACATTTCGACACAATGGAGTCTCAGAGGACGCAGTTAAACTTCGTTTATTTCCCTTTTCACTGAGTAACAAAGCTCACTCCTGGTTATACTCATTGCCACCAGGATGTATCAATAGCTGGGAAGATCTAGTTAGGAAGTTTTTAGCCCGCTACTTTCCTCTCATGAAGATGGTGAAACTGAGAAATATGATCTCTTCTTTTCAGTATGTGGATGGAGAGTCATTATATGAAAGCTAGGAAAGGTTTAAGGAGCTGATCAGAAGATGCCATCACCATGGCATAGCATCTTGGAGCATTGTGATGAAATTTTATAGTGCCATGCCTCCTTAGATCAAAATGCACATTGATTCCTCAGCTGGAGGATCAATAATGGATAAGGAGCCTGATGACGCTTATGACTTCATCGAATTGCTGGCAAACAATGATTTTGGATGGAATGAAAGGGAAAAGGCTACAAACAAGAAGCAGTATAGAGTTTATAAGTTGGAGTCTTTCAATGCATTATCTGCTCAGATAACATTGTTGAATAAAAAGATGGACAATATGGCGGTCAATAAGGGTCATCCAAAGAAGACTTCTGTTAATTCTATTGAAAAACAGAAGACTACTCTGGCAGATTATGCTCTGGAAGCAGCATTTGCTGATGATGAAGATGAGCCAGAGGAGTCAGAACAAGTAAATTATGTGAATAATAATTATGGGAACCAGTAGAGGCCATACTATCAATAGAGGAACCAACCCTATCAAAATCAGGGTTATTACCAAAGAAATCCTCAATCTGGTTACCAACAACAAGGACAGACTCAGTATCAGCCGATGGGACAGAACAAGCCTTGTATGGAGGATCTTCTGATTAAATACATAGAGAAGACTGATGCTGTTCTTACCAACCATACCACTTCAATCAAAAATTTGGAAACTCAGATAAGGCAACTTATGCAAGTTGTGAATCAAAAACCCCATTGAGCACTTCCAAGTGACACTGTGCCCAACCCAAGGGTTAAAGATAAATCCAAGGAGGAAGCACAAATGCTTGCTATTACACTGAGAAGTGGGAAACAATTAGAGAACTCTAAGGAAAAGAAAAGTTATGAACCTCCTGTACAAAATAAGGAAAATGAATAAATCAGCAAATCTGTTGCAAAAGAACAAGAGGCTGTGAAGATTGCCTTACCTTTTCCTCAAAGAGAGAATAGAAAGAAGCTGGATAAGCAGCTTGAGAAGTTTTAAGACACGATGAAGCAAATCCATGTCAACATCCCATTCATTGAAGATTGAAACAGATGCCTGTCTATGCTAAATTCATGAAGGAGCTGTTGTCAAATAGAAGGAATTTAGCTGATATGGATGCATTAATGTGAATGAGAGTGTGAGACAGATTATCAAGTATCAGATTCCCAGGAAAGAGAAGGATCCTGGCAAGTTCTTCATACCTTTGACCATAGGCGACAGATTCAAAGGAAGAGCTCTCTATGATTTGGGAGCCAGTATAAATTTAATGCCTCTGGCTATCTATGAAAAGTTGGGAATAAGGCATTTCAGACCTGACAATGTCTTATTACAGCTTGCTGATAGATCTTTCACTCATGCAAAGGGGGTGGTTGAAGATGTGATAGTCACAGTAAACAAATTCATGTTTACTATAGACTTTGTAGTGTTTCACAAAGTGATTCTAGTGTTTCACAAGCACGTATGAAGAAAATTTTAAGAACCTCACGAATATTGAACTTCACTCATACACTGTACAACACTTAGAAGTTCCTAAGTTCAGTACTGCATTTTTATCTGCCTTAGAATCTCTAATTTGTATATATAGGGAAAATGGGGTCAAGTTTGCTTATGAAAGAAAGGAATTTCTTCAAGGAATCGAAGTCTGGACATACCGCTAAATTCCTCTCAATCCCTCATTTCTTCACTCTTTAGTGTTTCCCCACTCCATGATGCTTTATTCACATACTACTTTATTTATGAACACTGTTCATTTTCACTTATTTGTATCTGTTCGTTTCTTTTCATTCATTCATTTCATTACATTTTTTTAATTGATATTCTGCTTTTAGCAGCTTCAGGAACACTTTTTTAAGACAATCCTCTCTTCCTATCTTTTCAATCCCAAATTTAATGGTAAGTCCAAAGGGTAGGATTGAGATTATATCTCTATCTTTATGGTTTGGACTGGATTAGGGACCAAAGAAAAAGTTTTAATGAGAATGGAAACAAAATGGTTTACCTCACAAGATATCAAGGTCTGGTTATATCAAGTAGGCAAAGGCTATTTAGTAGTTTCACTCACTCTCTTAAATCAGATCATTTTTCTTGGCAGATTAAAAACAGACTTTACCTGACCAATGCCTTGCACACTGGAGGAATGTATGAGAAATTCAAAGAAAACCTATGAAGGTTCTAATTTCTATAGAAAAAACTTTTTAAGATAAATGTGTTTAATAAGGAAGAGAATAAAAATAACCCCTCTCATGAAGAAAAAGACACAAAATTAAGCTCAAAACCTCACATTCCACCCAAGGTTTTCTCCACTCTTTCCTTATCAAAACTCATCAACTTATTCACAATTCAAAACTAACCAGAATCTTCATCTGTGTTCAAAGAAATTTGTCAAAAATTGCTCATCAAAACTGCTTGTTTTGAACACTTGTTTTACTGTTTGAAAACTCATTTTATGAAAAACTAAATCACTTTGAATTATGAGCAATATAAGCTCAATCATGCACTCAAACCTTATATCCTAAGAAAATACTAAAACAAAATCTACAAATAAAATCAAACTATAAAACTAAACACAAAGAACAGCAACGTGATTGCTACCCCACCCCCAACTTAAAAGAAAGCAGTGTCCTCAATGCTTAGGAGAACAAGAATGAATAGAAGGAGAGAAGGGAATGTATAAAACAATGAACCAGAGAGTAAGGCAAAATACCTGAATGTTGCCATTATCAGAGGATAAGTCGCCCTAATTAAGTTCAAAAAAAAATTGGGTAGGCAAAATAAGACTAGGCGAGAAAGAAAATGATCGATAACCTTAGGCGAAATACCCAGGCGAAATATAAGAATTGCCATCTTAGAGTGACATAGAGGAATAATTTCATGGCAAAATACAGATCGTGCAGGAGAATATATGACAAGATAGAAATGTCGCCAAAAAGGGAAATCAAGAAATAGGCGAAATAAAAGATATATCGCCCCCAATTATTCGCCTGTATCATATTAAAGAACTTACCAACCAGGCGAGAAATGGAAATCTCGGCTTATTCAAGGCGAAAATGCTGGCGATTTAAGTTCTACCTCGCCTCAAAAAAATGTTGCATTAAAATCCCTGCAGAGTGATCTGTAAACTTCAAAATCCAAAGTGAGAATTGATTACACAATCAATGTTTCCTCCTATAGACATAGCTCACTTTGCTAGGGGGAAAAGAACCCCCAACTTAAAATCTGAAAACTCTCTGTAACAGATAAAACTAAAATCACATTACTCTTGTATTGACATAAAAACCATTCACATTACTCTTTACTGAAAATTAAAAAGAATTAAAAAGACTCAAGTAATCACATTACTCTTTTCTGACAAAAATATACAAAAGAAAATAAGGTTCGAATATAACAAAGTAATAATAAAAACTTAATAACTAAAATAACTAAAAATCATCTAGAGAAGGATCTGGAGAGTTCTTTTTCTTGGGAGATTTAGAGTCCAATCTCCTTCTCTTTGGCTTGACTTCCTTCTTCTTCTGGGCTCCTACCTTGCCATGCTTCCTTTTCTTCTTATCAGCCTCATCTTCACTGAGAGGATGAATAATGAAAGCTCTGTTGGGTGGATAATGCATTGGGTTAGCCAATTGCCTCAAGCAATTGCTATACCATCGGATTTGTCTGAATATGATAGAGTTATATCCATCTGGAATAGACAAAGCAGAGGTTCGCTCCCAAGTGTAAGGAGTCTTGTTATGATCCAAAATAAGCATTTGATCCAAATCTGCTGAAGTTACTGCAGGATTACTAAACACTTCCTTGCTTACTTTGGCTTGTGCACTCTTCTGACTAGTTTTCTCTTCATTGAAATAATCCATTTCAGCATCAGAAGAGCTAGTAGATGAGAACTCCATCCCTTCGAAAAATTCATAGGAGGGCATCCTATTGTAAGTTTGGAAAAATTGCCCTAACATAGCAGCCACTTCTTCCTCATCTAAAGTCCTATCTTCTTCTTCAACCAAAGGCACTTGGCTAATAGGCTCAGGTTGAAAAATAGGTACTATTGCCAGATTTGGAGAAGACTGATAACTACCTATAGGAATAGCATCCTCAGTTGAAAACAATCCCAGTCTTGCTTGATTTATTAGCTCTTGAATGGTTGGATGGATGATATAGAGCTTGGGAATAGAAATGTCTGTGGTAGAGAGCTCAGTCTGAGTAGAGCACTTGACAGGTCCAAAATGAGGAGGAACCTGACAAGTATAAATGCAAGTCTTGTGGACAATTAGTTCTGCAGATTGCCTGTCACTTTCCTCAGGTTGAGCTGAATTTGACCCTTCACCTCTTTCTTGAACTGATGATGGTTTACCTGCAGCTTCAGCATAAAAGCTAGCAATTTACTTTGCTCTTCAATCTCTGCAGTGTCAATCTCTTCATAATCCGAGGAATTAACATCTTCAGCTTCAATAAGTGTAGCTTCTACCACCACTGCTTTGCCCTTCGCATTTAATCTCTCATCTGTATCCATGATTTGATTTGCAGCTTTTTCAGTGGCCAAATCGAATTGATCACCTAAATTCCTCTGTAGGTGATCCTCCTATAAAATTTGAGCCTCCGGTTGATCATTGAACTCAGGTTGGCTATCCATCAATTCTTCTTGTTCAAATCGAGGAGGCTGATGATCATCTTCTCTTTCTTGCTCAATAGGTTGTCTGATGGTTATCCCTATGGCAAACTTTGCAAAACCCACTGGAGGTGCACTTTGCTCGACCCTTTTTACTTCCCATAATTTCAAGAATTCTTGAGGATCAGAGATGTTGTTGAAGAATGCGGCTATTCTTTCTTCAACCTTTCTATCCACAATCTTACTGACCATATCCCTCAATTTCTTCTTTGTTAGCTCAGCCACCCTTTCATTTTCTTTGGTACAAACTGAAGTTGTCTCTGGAGCTGGTTTTATGACTGGAGAAGGTGAAGAAAACTTGTTCTTCTTAGCACCTGATTTCTTGGTCTCTCTCAAAGCCTTTAGTTCCATGATCTTTTCTATTGCTTCAGTGCAAGTGGTGTCCTTACCACCCCTACTTTCCCAGAGTCTCAATTCTAATCCAGTAGTGTGGGGCTTAGAATCAGCCAGCCACACATCCTTCCTCCTACTTTGGACTCCATATCTCTCTAGGAGACCTGTGATAAGAGATGAAAAGTACAAAGTCCTCTGCCTTGACTTTTCCTTCCTCAAACTACAAACTCTCCTTTGCAGCTCTGAGAAAATCAATTGACCAAGATGAATGAACTTGCCTTGATTGAAATCTCTTAGGAACTTCTTCTCATCAATAGTAAATCGGCTTCCCTTGTTCCTGGGCATGATGTTGTCCCTCAACCAAGTCAAACATATGGCTGTGTGAATGTCCAATTCATTAGCCAAAACATCTTTTTCAGATCCTTGAGTTGGATGCTGAAATCTCCTCAAACTTCTCAAGTCTTCCTCAGTCAGATTTGAGGCTTCCATTCCTCTATCACCTTGATGATTAGCCTCCATTAATTCATAATAGTTGCAGATAGACTCAACTGATATATCCACTTGTTGGCCTCTGATTTCAAAAGGATTGTCCAACTCCTCAGGAGCCTTATCATAGAATTCCTCCACCAGAGTGACATTCTCCTTCTTGGGCTGTGCCACCAACCTCTTCGTGAACCAACTCCAAAGATAATTTCCAAATCTTTTATCTTCCAGTTCTTCTAACAAAATTCCCTTCTCTTGCCAAAATTGTAAGTTGTCCTTTAGAGAAGGGCTCTTGATCTTGGACTTATCTTTGGAAACCTTAGGTGAACTAGATGTCACCTTTTCCCCTTGTTTGCAAGCTCCATAGACAACTGCTGCTTGCTTTTTAGCCAGAACCAATTTATCAATTGAACCACTCCCCTTAACATCAGTTGAAGTAGAAGGGGTATTGAGAGTAGTTTCAACATTCTTTTTTTTTTTTATTTTACTTGAGCCAATCTGTACTCATTTTTTCTTGTGAGACTTAGGTGAAGATGGAAGAATCACTCTAACTTGATAGTTCTTCTCATCATAAATTTTCGGCTTGGCCGAAGTCTTTGTTTTCTTGCCCTTCTTAGATGGGCTAGGAGTGCTGTCACTCTTTCTTTTGGCCATTATCTGCAATTTGAAACAACATTTTAACAGTTATAACCAGATATCAGATTGACAGAATTAAAACTCAGTAAAACAACAACATCATCAACATTAAACAGTCTGACAGTATATCGCAACATGGGTTTAGCATTTATAAAGCACATTGAACAATCAAAGCTTTAAACCACGTTTTACAGCTAAAACACTAACGACTACTGTCAATCATCGCAACCAATTATATTCAAAAATGAAACACTCAGCTAAAATCATTTATGTTCATTGTAAAACCCACAGAGTTTCGACATTATTACTGTTAAACAATTGCTCTATTAATACCCTAACAATCTCGATTAATATATCAAGATAGATAAACCTAAGACAGCTAACAGCTTGCAACAAACTGAGAGAGAAGAAAAGGAACATACCTTGTTTGTTTACTGTGATGAAAGTCGATCGAAATGCCGAAACGAACTGATAAATTCGCAATTTAGAGTTTTCAAAAAATTGAAAATTCAGAGAGCAAAGTAATGGCAACGGTAAAATCGAACTTAGTTTATCAAGATATCAGAAAACAGGCTCAATGATGAAAGGACTAGGCAGAAGGCGTAAAGTTATTGCCTCACCCCATGTCATACAACGGTAATAATTGCGTGCACTTATGTAAGTGGCGAAATGTTTTATGTCGCCTACAGTGTTGGTGTGATAAAATTCAGAACTGGGCGAGAAAAAAATAAACTCGCCTTAAGTGACCTCACTGGCGATATTAAATGGCGACATATCTATTACTTCGCCTTCGAAAAGAATTTCAGGCGAATGAATGAGGCGGAAAGAGACTACCTCGCCAAAAATATATTTTCAAAATAGGCGATTTTCCAGGCGAAAATATTACACTTCGCCAAATCTAATTTGTTTCCAGGCAAAGAAAATTGGCACAATTAAAACTTAGCGCCAGAAAACATACCTGTTTGGCGAGATAAAATGACAATATGTTGAATTCTCGCCTCACTCTTCCTGTCTCTGGGCGATGTAACAAGACGAGATTCGTCCTTCCTCGCCTTTGCAAAAGTACAGTAGGCGAAGTTTTTGGCATGACTCTTCTTTATCGTCTTCACCCAGACTACCATGCATGGCGACATCCCATATTTCGCCATCATCAAAATATTCATACAGGCGAAATGAAGTTATTCCTCGCCATTTGATAAACAGCTTTAGCGAGTATTTTGGCAATAAGAATGACATCTCGCATTCTTCTTTAAATTTCAAGTTCATCTGAAAACAACAATTCTTAAACATGAACTTGGTTAGTTAAAAACTTACACAATTAATTGATCATAGCAAAATTCTCAAAAAGAATAATTGTGTAAGGAGTATGCTTTGTTTAAGGTCGTTAGCATCGACCAAGGCAAGTTTGTTATTGACTTCCCATTATATTTACAGGATCTGAGATGTAAAGGATATCTCTTGTTTTGTAGATGTCTCCCCCCAAATAATGCTTGAGTCTCTGTCCATTCACAACAAAAGAATCAGTAGTCTTATTATCAAACAATTCAATAGCTCCATATGGGGAAACACTTTTTATTCTAAATGGTCCAGACCATTTAGACTTTAGTTTTCCTGGAAATAAGCTAAGTTTGGTATTGTAGAGCAATACATATTGTCCAGGTTTGAACTCTTGCTTGATAATCTTCTTATCATGGTAATTTTTCACCTTCTGCTTATACATCTCATGATTTTCATAAGCTTCGAGGCGCCACTCATCCATCTCATCTAGTTGTAGAAGCCTCTGCTTTCCTGCTTTTTCATAGTCCATATTCAAAAGTTTTACAGCCCAATACGACCTGTGTTCCAACTCCACTGGTAAATGACATGACTTGCCATACACCATTCTAAATGGTGACATTCCAATAGGAGTTTTAAAAGCTATTCTGTAAGCCCACAGAGCATCATCTAACTTGAAGCTCCAGTCTTTTCTGGACTCATTCACAGTCTTTTGCAGGATTCTCTTTAACTCTCTATTTGAAACTTCCACTTGACCATTTGCTTGTGGATTCTCTTTAACTCTCTATTTGAAACTTCCACAGCATATTCTTAAACATGAACTTGGTTACTACAGCATATTCCACTTGACCATTTAACATCATCTAAATGTTGAATATCCGTTTTTAATATTATCCTTATTTCTATTAATTAATATTTCTTAATTAATTGATATTTTAATTTAAGATATATTAATTCAATTTATATTTATCCTTCCTTTTAATTAATTATTTTCTAATATTTGGATATTTTAATTTAATTTATATTTAAATTTTATATAATCAGTAATTCAACCTATTATATATGAGTTTGAGTAATATATAAACTAATGAGTTAATTATTAGATTTCAAGATACTTTATATGAATTCTCAAGACTTAGTTTTGGAGTTCCAATTGTTGGGAAAACACGGCTTGCTCTGATATCACTTGTTGAACAAATTTATGATCCATTGCAGCAGAGACGAGTATTGGTAATCACAAAGTAAAACAACATACACAAGGCAATAAATAGAGATAGAAAATATGACACAAGGTTTTTACGTGGAAACCCAAAACAGGAAAAAACCACGGTCGTCGGGACGATGAGAGACTAATTCACTATGTAACAATAAAGCAACAGTTACAACCAGAATATTACTTTCTCACTCCCCAACCCAATTACATTGGTTACAGTCTCACATACAAGCTCTCCTCATATGGCTCTCACATGATAACAAGACTCGATCCTAGAACTCAAGATCTCCATGGTCTCCATGGTTCCCAGGCCCCCATGGGGCACCTCCCAAACCTAACCAACTAGATCTACATTGTTCTCTCAGGATATCTAATAATAGATACAAACACCATATTTATAGCATTAGATTACTTAGCCACAAAGTAATCCTAAACCATTAAGAAAACCTTTTCTTATTTAGAATTCTACAAGATCTATTTCCTAATTAGAATCCACCTTAGGAAATATCATTCCTAATAAAATATGATACTTCCAAAACAGTCTTCGAGTCTTTTCAAATTGACAACCAATTATGGATACTGGAATATACCTGAATTCTCGTCACAATCCTAACAAACCACCCCTTGACGAGAATTCCCTTTGTCCCTTTCCGACGACCATAACTCAAACCAGAGTCATCATACCCCACCATAAAGGTATACCCATTGAGGTACAATCCATCCCAAGACAAACCACCTAGGAACCATCAACCCAAGATTCTCTTTCTCGGCACGTGTCAAAACAGTTGCTGAATAAACCAAGGTGCAGCTTCCTTCATCAGCTTTTAGGAAACTCCTCAGCCATCGACATACTTTCCACCACACCCACATCCATGCTGATCAGATGCATGTGCAAATTGTGGACAGGCTAGAATTATTTCATCCTTTATCATGACAACCTTGGTGGTTCAAAACATGTCATAAAGACACCTATCCCAGCGTACAATCAGAGCTTTTGCCGGACCGCTCCTCATAGTCATTCCTTATTCGAGTTCACTAGCCAATTGATCAAAATTCTCAATCCACAAAGATTCTATAATACCAGTAGTCAAACCTTCAATTTTATTTTGACTATTTGACCACATCTTTTGATCTTTACTTGCGTTAACAAAAAAGCACAAAAGTCTCAAATCTACCTTACCACCACAATCATACATGTTGTAGATCACCACCGCCGTTGCTCGAGAAATACCACCGAAGCCTTTTCATCTCAACGATTATCGCAAACTAGATCTTGACAACACTTGCGGATTTTTTTTCAGCTTTAACTTTTTTTTCTCACGCAACCAGCTCAAAACTCGATCAGAGAAACCAAATCAAATTTTTCAGAACTTCTAGAGACTTCGGGAGATTTACCCATCCTTCAAATCCTTTCGCTTTCATCTTACCTTAACCCATGTTTACTTTGACCAAACCAAAACTCACGGACCACACCAGCGATAGCTCACAAACCAAGGGCTCTGATACCAATTGTTGGGAAAACACGGCTAGCTCTGATACCACTTGTTGAACAAATTGGTGATCCATTGTAGTGGAGACGGATATTGGTAACTACAAAGTAAAACAACATACACAAGGCAATAAATAGAGATAGAAAATAAGACACAAGGTTTTTACGTCGAAACCCAAAACGGGAAAAAACCACGGTTGTCGGGACGATGAGAGACTAATTCACTATGTAACAATAAAGCAACAGTTACAACCAGAATATTACTTTCTCACTCCCCAACCCAATTACATTGGTCACAGTCTCACATACAAACTCTCCTCATATGGCTCTCACATGATAACAAGACTCGATCCTAGAACTCAAGATCTTCATGGTCTCCATGGTTCCCAGGCCCCGATGGGGCACCTCCCAAACCTAACCAACTAGATCTACATTGTTCTTTCAGGATATCTAATAATAGATACAAACACCATACTTATAGCATTAGATTACTTAGCCACAAAGTAATCCTAAATCAGTAAGAAAACCTTTTCCTATTTAGGATTCTCCAATATCTATTTCCTAATTAGAATCCACCTTAGGAAATATCATTCCTAATCAAATATGATAGTTCTTTAGAAGACTGAGAGTCCATATAATAGCACTTTTTAAAGATTTTTATCCTTTTATATTTTAATTTTCAAAATAATAATATTTTTTTTATATTATTAAATTTAGATTAAATCTTTTTATTTTAAATAAATATATTTTTAAATTAAAAATCTTATTAAGACTAAAACGGTAAATTATGAAATAATAAAATGCGGTAGGATGCGGTATTTACCGATAAATTTATTTTATTATATTTAAAAAATTAAAAGTCAATAATGTCACACTTGTATAAGTACTTTAAGGTGTGATTTGATTGGGTCTGGCTAAGCTTGCACCGGACCATGCCATCCCTATTTAGTTAATTTTGAAAAGAAAATGAGGTGATTGTAGGAGGCTTTCTAACTTTTATTAAATTTTCCCCTTTTATTCGTTTTAAATTAATAAGTTAACCATGCAATCAAATGGGTCGTTAAGGTGATTACAGTCTTCATTCCATATTTTTTTTCTAAAATTAAAAAAAAAAAAAAAAAAAAAAAAAAAAAAAAAAAACTGTTTAGTCATCTGAGAATGTATGTATTAAAATGAAAAGTAAGTGTATATATATAAAAATAAAATGATATGGTGGTTGCCATCATTAACCGAAGTAAATCAGAAGAAAAATGAAAATGTTATACACAGGACATAGTTGATTGGTCACCTTTTTCACTTTTGTCCTTACAGTTGGTAAGACGTAAATCCATGTTTCATATTTAGTTATATAATCTTTCATGAAACCACATCCAGCGAATAAACACAAGAAAACCATGTCTCTCATTCTTTACCTTTTGGCCATCTTGGTCATCCTCTACATCTTCTCATTTTTCATCCGAAAAGCTACACTCCGAAAGGATATGCCTATGCTGCTAAGTTTCATACTTAACATCCATAACTTCCATGACAAGATATCTCAGCTTCTGATACAAAGAAAAGGCACATTTCTATTCAAAGGAGCTTGGTTCGGCCAACAGAACATGCTCTTCACAGCAGATCCTGCAGACATCCGCCACATAATGAGCACAAACTTCTCAAACTATGTCAAGGGATCCGGATGGAGAAAGCGAGTCGATATTTTCGGAAAAAAGAGTATCTTTAATGCTGATTTGGAAGATTGGAGGCAACAAAGAATTGTGGTGCGTGGATTTTTTAATCACCGAGACGTTCAAAAGCATGTAGACGAAATCATTCTCGACATTATAAAGAATCAACTCATTCCAATTCTCAACAAAGTCTCTGACACAAACTCAATCGTTGATTTGAAAGATTTGTTTGCGAGGTACGCTTTCGACTTTGCTTGTTCTATAGCGTTTGGATCTAATCCTAATTCCTTGTTGAAAGCTGGACAAAAACAAGTCCCGTTTCTAGAAGCATTGGATCACGCTTGCGAGGCTATATTTATGCGATACATTTTCCCTGAATTCGTTTGGAAGATACAGAGGTCGATGGACTTTGGTAAAGAACGACTTCTTAGGAAAAGCTGGAAAGCTTTTGATGAGTTTTTCAAAAGTCATTTTTCGATGGAAAATAGAGGAGGCTTGAATGCATTATCTTACTTGGAAGGTAATGATCTGGTAGAACCGAGTGTACAATATTTGAGAGATAACATAATAAGTCTAATATTAGCTGCACAGGACACTACTAGTGTGGCTCTCTCTTGGTTCTTTTGGTTGCTCTCTAAGAATCCGTTATGTGAAAATAAAATAAGACAAGAACTTGAAGTCCATTTGCCACGTAATCAACATGAAAAGTGGGTACCGGAAGATGGTCATGATCTGGATCAAATGAACAAGCTTGTTTATTTGCAAGCAGCAATATATGAATCATTGAGGCTATTCCCACCGGTGCCTTATGAGACAAGGACCCCTGTGGGAGCAGAGACACTTCCGAGTGGTCATTTGGTTGATGAAAACACCACCATTTGGATGTGTGGATATGCTATGGGAAGAATGGAGTCCATATGGGGACAAGATTGTTGCGAATTTAAGCCAGAGAGATGGATTACAAAGGATGGAAGAATTCAACATGAGCCATCGCATAAATTTTTTGCGTTTCTGTCAGGACCCAGGATTTGTCCTGGAAGAGATATTGGGTTCACTCTTATGAAGGCTATTATTGCAACTGTCATTCATAACTACAAGGTTCATGTGGTTGACACTCGTTCTGCGACCTACAGTCTCAGCATAGTATTGAAGATGGAGAGTCATTTGATGGCAAATATTAAATCTATTTAATAAAATTGAATGCATATTCAAAATATATGTTTGAAATTGTATTTTCAGATTTTCTTCTTTGTTTTTTCTGAGAAGCCATAAGAGTTATGTAATTTAATAATTTTGTTTGTCTTAAACTATGTTTGGAGTGATTTATTTATTTATTTATTATTATTTTTTTAAAAATACGCATTTTTAAACTTTATATTAAAAAAAATAGTTTTAAACCAATTTTAAATTTTTCATAATTTTAGACGTTTTTAAAAAAACAAAAATTGCAAAAATGAGCTTCCAGATGGATCGAGAAGCATCAAAATAAAAAACAGTCAAATATAACTGTTTTTCGGTGTTCTGTTTTCCGGCCGGGGAAACAGTTATATTTTGCCTGTTTTCCGGGTATAGTTTTTATTACCCGGTCTGATTTGTCCGGGAAGCAAATCAAGATCGGGAAGTAGGGGTACTATGGTCATTTTGGTCTATTTTCTGCAAAAACTTTTAAAAAAAATTTAATTTTGTAAAAATTTTAATTTTAGTTTAAAAATATAATTTTTTAATAAAAAGTCAAAAATACAATGCACCCTTATTTATTTTTAGTATGTTTCTACCGTGCTGATAATGTAATACTTTTATTTGATTTTATTCTGTAGGTGATGGTGGTGTAATATATGTTTTTCTTGTTTGAGATTAGGGTGGTTGAGTGATATTTTTTCTTTTTCACATCAAATCGAACAGAACTCAGAGTCTATATGCCACTTCCATCAAAGAAGGCCTCCGGGCCCAAACTTAACTGAAACAAGCCTCCGGGCCTAAATCAATTTGACATAGATTATATGGCCCAAATCCAACGATATAGGCCTCTACTCATCAAGACTACAAAGCCAACCACTACTTGAATGTATGCACGACCTTGAGCCTCAGTTAGGATGATCCAGTATTCTCGATATTCCTGATTCTACGGAGAATAAGGCACACGGATCTTGAGATCTTCCCAGCAACCTCCTAACAGTTTTATCCGCGAAGTTTATAAATACCCTTCCAAGAGACTTTGAAGGGGATCGCATTTTGATTATCTGAAAATTCTTGAAGTGCAATTCTCACAAAAGATAGCTTCATTTTGGTGACTTTAGGTGATTCCAATCACTTGTTAACTAAGAGACCAATTCACTTGACACCTGTGTTTGAGGTGTTGTTGTCTACATCATTCTTTTCCTCACTTGCTTCCTTCATTAGGTTCTTTACTAACTTGAGCGTTCAAAGTGCTAACAACAAACACCATGTTGGTGTCCCTTACGATTTTCAGACATCTTCGTTTATTGATTACAAAATCAAGGACGAGCGGCCTTTAAAATTCAACTAAAAAAAGGTTCAGGACATTTTTTTTTGAACCCAGCATGTAAATTTGTACGTCTACATTGACCATAAATATAAATATAAATATAAATATAAATATAAATATAAATACAAATATAAATATAAATATAAATACAGTCAAACCCCTCTATAACGGCACCATTTGTCTGACAATTTTTTGACTGTTATAATGAATGACTATTATTCGCATATAACGGTCATATGAAGGTTATATATCTCACTTAGCTGTTATCAATTTATAGTATTTTTTTTGAAAAAAATAAATACTAAATAAAATATGCATAATTTAGAACATTTTTAAAGTTAATTTAATTCAAATATGCTGTTACTAAAAGTTTATGATGATGGCTTGTTTGGAAGATTCCAATCTCTTACTTGTAATATAATGCTTGAATTAACCAAAATTTGGTCAAAGCTTTCAATAAGAGATAGCCAATTGGCTTCCTTTGAAGGCAATCTAATGCGGAGAGACTATATAGAGTCTCTTTTGTTAGATGAGAGACTCCCTCATAAACTAGCGCTTGCGGATGATCTAAGTTTTAATGTTTCAAATTATTTTCATTAATTATTTATAATTACGAAGTCTTTTAAACTCAATCATATTCATTGTCGATGAGGGAGGAATTCTATATTTAATAATTATAATAATAATAATAAAGATGTATTTTGATTTTTTTTAAAATTTTATTTTATTTAAAATAAAAGCTAAGGTTCTATTTTTTTAATATTATTACTTACATCTACAACCATAAAAAATACTCTAAAATTCTTAAATATTTTTATTTGTGTGCATATTAGAAAGTAAATATTGAATACACACTTTAATTACATCCTTTATTTATTTTAATATGTATATTTTATGTTATTAAATCGATTTTTAATTTTTTTATTTTTTAACTTTCCAATGTATATAAATTTTTAAATTTTTTTGGTACATATATCTAAATTCTCTTTTCTTTAATATCATTTTAATAGAAAAAAATATAATCCTAACTATTTATTATTTTAGTGTGGTTATTTATTATTTTTTTTTTCATTTTTCTAGTTGGAGTCTGGAATTAAATATTATAGGTAATAATTCAGTAGTAATTAAATATAATTATGTAATTTATTAAACTGAAATCAATTTCTTACTACTTTAATACTCATACCAAATCAAATAATATTAATATGTAATAATCAGAATTGAGATAGTTAAAATAAAATTTTTAATGTAAATCTAACTATTCTGGGTATAGTTTTAAAGACTAAATATAAATAATCATTTAACTATATTTATCAAATACTGAATATAAAAAAATATTAGGAAGAAGAAGAATTTTTAATTTTTAAAAATATTAATTAAATCATGCATGGAATATTATTGAAAAAATAAAAATCAATTATTACAATTTTAAATTGATTTGAATTTAAAATATAACTGAATAGTTACATCTTATAAAAGAATTATTGTGTAAATATAACAATTTAACATTTTAATAATAAGTGAAAATATAAACTCTATGCACAAGTTTTTAAGTATGAAGAAAAATGAATGTTAGAAAGTTTAAATTTCAGTCATTTTAAAGTATGAGTTAAGTTAATTAGTGAAATAAATTTGACTTTTAAAAATAAATTTTTTAAAATTGTTATTTCACACAATGGACATTCATGTATTTTTTCCTCGTTATTTTGGATTAGTATGATCATAGGTGGTGAATCACTTCCTGACAGACCTTATTTGTTAAATTTAAACTTTATTTTTTTTTTTAAATGTAAAATTTGTTTGACTCATAAATATAAATTTAAATTTAGTTGGCTCGAAGTTTTTAAATTTCCTTTTAAAAAATATATAATACATTACTAGAAGATAAACTTATTTATCAATAAAAACAATCGGTGGAAAAATAATATGCTAAGAAAAATTAATAAACAGAAGCGATTGTTAGAAAAATAATTGTAGAGCTTTCTAAGGAATAGTTAAGATTAATCAATCAAGTTGATCAATGTTACAGGTTTTAAGTATCAACTACTAAGAAAAAAACCACTAATAATAATTGAAACCTTTCTCTTTCTAGAAAAATTCTCTTTCTTCTCTCTACAACACTTCCCTCAAAACACTTTTCGACCAGCGGAGGGGGTTCTACCCCTCTCCGGTTGGGCTCTTTTCTTTTACTAGTACTTTTTCTTTTTTGTTTTTTTTCATCAGTTTTGTGCTGATTGGTCTGGAAGTGGTTCCTCTTCCTCTGTGAAGGTTTTAAGTTCTTCCTGCATGAGGCCTGTGGTGGATTACGATCCACTCTCCAACTTGGAAAGAAGATATGATATTTTCTCGTCAACTCTGTTTCCTATCGAGATCTGGTTTAAACTTCAGATGGCAAATTTCGGTTGGGGTCGGATGTTTCGTATCTTTGCATGTGTTGTTGGAGTTTCCATTCTGGTTGGAATTATTCAGGATAGCTTGGAGACGGTACAAATCTATTTAGATATGATGCGGACAGTTCACACTTATAAAATTGCATGCCTCTCAAAACCTTTCTCGGCTTGCTCGACTAGACTAGACTTAATCACCCTTTCTTTGGGCAGAGCGGACAATAGATTGCAGCAGTGTTTAGACCTTTGGATGTAACCATTTTAGATTGGGTCTTTTTTCTGAAAATCTTGTTTATTTCCAATGTGTGGTGTACTGGGTGTTGGCTATACTGTGTTGTGTGTTATATTATGCTGATGCACGATATCTCACGAATTGACACTCTATTTCACTTTATCGCACTGTATTGCACGGAGATGTACTATTGTATAATTTTTTCTATCTATCATCTATGATATGGACTCCTACCTTTCGAAAAAAAATATCAAGTACTAAAATTGCTCGCACATTGCACGAGAATATAATATTTTTTAATAATTTTTTAATAACATTAATATAAATTATATTTATTTTTTAAAATAATTAAAAATATGTTAGCTTGTAAGATAATAATTAAAATTATAATATATTAATTTATATTAAATTGAGTATGTATATATTTTAATTGATAAAATATTATAATTTTTTTATTTTACAATTATTTTATTTGTTAATTTATACATATATATTTATATATAGTATCAAGTTTTACAATTTTAATTCGAAATATGTATAATACTTTATTTTTGTGTTAATTTTAATTTATTTAACTTACTATAAAAATAAAGAAAGAAAATTGGATTAGAAGATAAAATTATCCAAATAAAGAAAATAATCTTTGTATAGATATTAATAGTTGATAAGGGAGATCCTGCATTCATCTCAGTGCATTTACCTATATAGAGGTAATGCTTGTTGCTGTAATAGTGACCATTACTTTTGGTGAAGAGTTATTATTTAGAGCATAACTAATAGAGCAAGACAACTCTCGTCCCAATTTATCAGATGATAAGAATATATAATTTAATAATAATTTAATTTATAAAAATATAGTAAATTAAAATAATAATAAGTAATAGCTGGTTTATGAGAGAGAAAGACAAACATAATACAATATGAACATTTTTAAACAAGTAGCAAATTTCAAGAGGTAAATTAGAGTTGTCCTCGTCCCAGTTCAGAGGGACGAGGAGAGAGAAATAAAATTTTAATTCAAAAAATCACCCAGTTACAAATGACTATGTTAGGGGTTTTGGAGAACTGGGACTCGAGTCATCTCTTATTGGAGATGCTGTTAGGAGGGTAGGTGTCTAATGTTTGATATTTCTATGTGTTATACCTATGATCTTAATATAGTTTCTATATAAAACTATATTCAAAATGTAACTGTAGCATTGTTAATCTTATCGAGTTATTTTTTTTAAATAATAATATATTAAAATATTATTAAATAATAATATATTAAAATATTATTAAATAATAATAAGATATTTGAAAAGATGTAATAAAAGAATACATATTTTACATTAATGAATGATAATACTTCCTCCGTTTTTTTTAATCACTACATTTGCATAGTAACCACTATTCATCCATCAATCTTATTTCGCATATTGTTATTTATATATAAAGAAAAATATAGCCAAGTGAGATATTATTTTATTCGTCTTAATGTCTATTTTCTAAATCTAAAATTATTATGATTTTTAATTGTGTATAATTAAAGATATTAACCGTTAAAATTAAGCATTGGAGTGCGTGTAAACAGAAAGTGTAGCATATAAAAAAAAACAGAGGAAGTATATTAATTACTCGCATATGAGTAAATAACTTGAAAAATGAACCTAATTTATAAGATGTTAGTAATAATGACATTTGAGTAGATAACTTAAAGAATGAATCTAATTTATGGAATGGAATGAGACAATTTAAAGCATGCCACGTATGCGGATTTTGTAACTCTTTTATATATATATATATATATATATATATATATATATATATTTCTAATATTTTTTTTATATTATCTAAAATATACTAATATATTTATAAATTATTTATATTTTTTTGAAGTAGTTCAAAAAATTATAAAGACATTTTAAATTTGATGTTTGAATTGAAATAGTATTTAATAGAATTACATAGTAATTGAAAATTAAATGGTAAAAATAAAAATATTCAATGTGACAAAAATGATAAGATAAGTTAAGAATAAATTAGCCACTTTACGCCGTTTTAAGGTTGGTTAACATGGGAGTGGTAAATATTATACGTACAGCTGACAAAATGGGTTTACGGGTCGTATGGAGTCTAACACGAACGTGAACCCGTCTAACTTGACCTGATATGAACACAACATGTACACATAGGGTTGTGAATTCTCAAAATGAACACGACATGATTAGGAATGAGTTGGCATGAACACAACATGATAACACGATTAATAAATGGGTTATTATCTAATCCAAGACACCAACACGAAACTGACATGTTAACTCAATTATTACACCGGTTAACTCAAATTTATTTAACATATGTTAATTTTATTTAATAAAAAATCATAAATAAAATATCAAAATTTAAAATAACATATATGTCCTTAATAAACGGATCAACCAGTGACACGATTACGCCAAGAAGAACACGAGATGATTATTAAACGAGTTAAATGATTCAACACATTTACTAACACGACACGATTATAGTCAACCCTAACCCTTAGTAATCAGTTTTGTTTCGTGTCAACCCGTTGTGTCATGATCCATATTGACACTCCTAACTTCACGTCTGTAAGTTGAGGCTATTTATTTTCATATTTTAAAATTTTAATTTTTTGTTATTTACATTTTTATTTTCGTTCAAGAGTAAAAGGGTCATTTGAAAATATTTTACTTTCCAGTTTGACCAAATGTTTTGACCAATTTGACTTTTGGGACAATTTTGAAAACAAAAAGGAATCCTAAAATATTTGTGGCCAAATTAGAATTTAAAAGAAATATGTGGATTTATGGAGACATTTGCCATAGGGATATAGGTGAGAAAAATTAGGTTTAGAAATCACTTTCATCATATTTCTAAAAACTTATTCAAAGTGTTATCTCTTTTCTCTCAACTAAAACCAAAGTCGCAAATTTCTAAACTTTATCTTTCAAGGATTGGAAACTTAGTTTCATTGGCTTCTCTTGTTCCAGGTAATGATTTTGATTCCTTTTTTGATTAAATCGTTTTAATATTTGTTTAAGGATTTCAAGAGTAAGTTAGGGTTTCGAAATTGGGATTTTGATTCCAATTGATTTGGGTTTTGAAACCCTAGAGATTTAAGTTATTGTTTATGGTTTAATTTGATTTGATTTGGGATTCTTTTTGCTGCTTAAATGAAAACCCTAACTTTAAAAATTAAGTATTTATTGATTTTATTCTTGATTTGATTTAGATTAAATTGGGGATCGTCATCCGGAGTGATTCAGTTTTGGGATTAGCATTGAAATGTTAGTAGTTATGTTTAAGTTCCCCACGTTTATATGTTTCTACTTGGTTCTATGTGATTGTATGATCAATTTAATGTAATCTGTATATATGAAAAGCTAAAATTAGATTATAATGTTAAACTACATTTGGGTATATTATGTCTGATTTGACTATATGAATTATACATGTGATTCTATCTAAATTATTAATTGTTCTATGTTAAATGAGAATACTAGTTTTGTAATTTGTATAAAGTCTCGTCCTAGGTTAATACGATAAGACTGACATGCTGTAGGGAAATTACATGTATACATCATTGCGTGAAAGCACAATAGGCCTGGAATGCCGACTTTTTTCTTGATGTAATGGCATCATTCTGGGATCTTTGATCAAATCTAAGGGTTTTCCCTATTTCTGTTTTCTGTTCCTGATTTCGGTTATTAAGTAAAGAACAAGATCGACAAGTTAAATACCTGATCATAATTTGATAAACTAGATTCTGATAAGATAAGAGTTGATTTTGATATGGCTTCGGTGTTTGATATGTTTTGCTTTGATTCTTCGCGTTTGTTTTTGACGATTGGGAACATGTTAGTAGTGTGAATACTTGACTACTAACGAGCGATATATGATAGGAATAGACCCAACTAGATGCTTATAGGTTTTTATAGTGAAAAGTATAATTGAACTAGGCTGAAATTGTGTGTTGTAGTTTCTAGACAAGCTCTTCACCGAGCTAAATACCGAACTACAATTTGGTGAGCCTCGAGACTAGTAGTAAGACTCTCTGTCCGAATTGAATACGAAAATAGCTACCAAATTACAGTTCGATACAAGCCTTAGGAGATAGATTGGGCTCTCTATCCGAACTCTTCACCGAGCTTCATACCGAATTGCAATTCGGTGAGACCTTAAGACCAAAATATCACTGCCTGTTCAAACTATGTACTGAATTAGCTAGCGAACTATAGTTAGGTACAACTTTAGGATACCAATTTGGCTCTCTGTCCGAACTCTTCACCAAGCTACATACCGAATTACAATTCAGTGGGACTTTAAGACCAGAAATTGCCTTCTATCCAAATTAACAACCGAAATAGCAACCGAATTACAATTCAGTATAACTGTAGGAAACCATAAAGACCATTCTATCCGAGTTCACTGCTGAGTTGACTACCAAATTACAATTCAGTAAGGTTTGAAGTGCTCTCTATCCGAATTATGTACTGAATTCCATACCGAATTCATAGTTTAGTGTCGATCATTTCCTCGAAATAATTTGACAACTTTTAAAGTAAATTTTCAGATGGTTTTTTGGTATAAACTGTAATCACTTATCCTAGATCATTTTAATGGGAATAAAATAAGGATAATTCGGATTAATAATCAACTTGTTTGCCCATGTTTGGGAACCATGTTTGTTAGGCAAGTTACATGTGTTGTATGTCATCTTATCTATTAATATAAGATGCATTGAGCATTGACTTACTAACCAGACATCGATAGTCTGACCCCCTTTGTGGCTTTTATTTTTGTTTTATATGTTTTGAACCCTTTTGGGATGGAATTGCTGAGTTCTGACAGTCAGGTGGAGGAGCGAGGATATGTACACGTATATCAGCATCCGTCATCATCTGGCATCTATTTTCATTGTTTTGGTTTCTTATTGTTGTTCAGACTTTGGAATTGTAACCGCTACATTATTTTTGGTATTCAATTTTAGACTAGTCAGTTTTGAATATTTCGGCTCAGGATTGAATATGTTGAACTTGTGTTTGAATTTTCAGCTTTGATATACATTCAATTATGAGTATCTTTTTACTATTGTTTTGTATTTATGTATCTGCTGTGTATATATTAGATTGTGTATGTTTGTCTGTTTAGTGTGACATCCACTCTCTACATTCTTTTCGTTAAGGTGGGAGTCCGGGTGTTACATTTGTTGTTATGGATTGGTTATCCAAACATGAAGCAATTATGGATTGTAGGGCAACGAGGATTATCCTTCAGTCTCCGAAAGGTTGGGTCACTTTTGTAGGTGATCGTAGGAATCCGTTTGACAAGGTTGTTTCACCGACTTTCGTTAATAAGATGCTTCGAAGTGGATGTGAAGCGTTTTTGGCTCATGAGGTGGAAGTTGATAAGCCACGCTCTGATGGGAAGTTCATTCCAACTATTAACGAATTCTTAGATGTTTTTTTGGATGATATTCCTAGTTTTCCGCCACTGAGGGTAGTGGAGTTTACTATCGAGCTTGTTCCAAGTACCGCATCAATTTCTATGGCTCCTTATCAGATGGCCCTAACAAAATTGAAAAATTTGAAGGTGCAGTTGCAAGAACTCTTGGATAAGGGTTATATTCGGCCGAGTACTTCACCTTGGAGTGCCCTAGTTATTTTTGTGAAGAAGAAAGACAGAAATTTCGATTGTGTATTGATTATTGACAGTTCAGCAAGCTTATGGTAAAGAATAAGTACCCTCTTCCTTGGATTGATGATTAGTTTTATTAGTTGAGATGAGCTGGTGTGTTCTATAAAATTGATTTGAGGTCTGGGTATCATCAATTGAGGATCCGGGAGTCGGATATACCTAAGTCTGTATTTCAAACCAGGTACGATCACTATAAATTTATGGTGATGCATTTTGGTTTGACTCATGCTCCTATGGTATTTATGGATTTGATGAACAAAGTATTCAAACGGTTTTTAGACTAGTTTGTTGTGGTGTTCATCAATGACATTCTGGTTTACTCGAAAGACAAGGAAGAACATGTTAAGAATTTGATAATAGTTTTGCAACTCTTTGTGAGAAGCAACTTTAAGAGAAATTGTCCAAATGTGAGTTTTGGATGGAAGAAGTTGCGTTCCTCGTTCATGTTATTTTAATGGATGGTATTAAGGTGGATCCAAAGAAGATTGAGACTGTGATAGCTTGAGTTGAAGACTGTGCTAACCATTGAAGACTCACAATTCTTGAGTTGGTTGACTATTTTTATAGATTCTTTAATAACATGAATTATTAGAACGGTCTTTATTACAATACTAATCAATAGAACTAATGTGAATAAGCAGATAGAGAAAATTGCAAAACAAGAATAATCTGAGACATGAAATTTTTACACGGTTCGTGTAATGTTCGTAAATTGGGTCTAAATTTTGGGCGTATTTGAAAATTTTAAAAGTGTAATTATCAATACTTTCCTCATCTGAATAAATTGAAATACAATTAAGGGCATTGATGAGATTAGGAAAATTATTTTGAAAGGAAAAGACTAGGAACAGACTAGAGCAATGTGATATGACATGTTATGATTATTGCAATCGTACGGTGATTGCTAGGTATTATTTGTGATTAACTTCTATGCGATAAGGTGAGCTTTGAGATTCTCATAATATAAATGCATTAGGTGTGAAAGCATTTCATATCGATTAGAAGGTAAAAGCATTTGTATGTATATGTTTGGCATATGGAACGCGAACTAGACGTGTATCTGACCCTTATTTTCTTATTTTTTTCTTTTTCCCAAAATTTTATTTACAAGTTTGATTGAATAAAGCATATGGTTCATAAGGCTCTCATGGTGAAGTTTGTGTCATTTTCATATACATACATGTATTTGAAAGCTAATTATATTTATGAATACATTTTTAATGTAATTTAAAATTGATTGTAAAAGATTCCATATTTGATTGAAAATTTGTGTAAATCCTATTATATATTTTTTCTCTATAAAATGTCTTTAAGATAATAAATCTTTCGTAAGTCTTCCTCTAATTTAATTCATTTCACGACCGTCTTTTATAATTTGGACGCTCTATTCGTTTAATATTTGAAATTGAATATCGACTTTGATAATTTCAAAGTGAACTTTGAAATAAAAATGGACTTCAAATGTACTTCAAATTGCAAATGTATTTGTCATTGCAATTGTTTAATGTGGCAGCTGGACTTTTGTTTGGTCTCAGCCAGGATGGGGGTTCGACACTACATCTGTTGGGATCAGAGCACCAGTTCTCGGATGCTTTTGCTTGTGTACTTCTTTGCATCGGAAGATAAGATCTTTTTTTTTCTTTGGTTTTCAACTTATGACATTGGATTCATTTTTGAAAATTTAAAAAGTCATGATATTGCATACATGAAAGTCAAATGTCGAATGCTCGATTGATAGCCAATAAGGAGAAGAAAAGATATAGGGAAGTGAAGTATTCTAATCCATGCGTTCATCATTTGGTCAATGATGATGCTTGATTGTTAGACTCCCTTGGATAATGGAGTTTCTTATCCTTCCTAAATAGCAGGTAGATATTATGTTTCGCACCATACTAATGCATTGACATACAGTCCTTCAGTTATGAGGTAGTTTTGTTATGTTTTATCAACTAAGTGTGAACATGGTGGCAACTTGATCCCTCTTATCTTCCTTGTGCTCTTATGAGAGCATGCAATATTTACCAATGTTTTGGGTATGTCATTCGTGCCTACATGAATATTTTGCAAAAATAATTTTCAAAGAAGCGCTTTGAACTCGAGTTCCTAGGTGTTATCCGGGCGTGAATTCGTTGGATGCATCTACTTTATCTATATTATTTTAATTTGAAACTCATTTCTTCCATTCCTTATGCTAACCATTATCTAAAGAAGACATCATTGGTAGTAAGAGGGATAAGGTTGTAACGTCCGCAAATTGGGCCCAAATTTGGGTCAATTTAAAATTTTTGAAAGTTTGATTTTTGATAATTTCCTCATCAGAATAAATTGAAATAATATTAAGGGTAATATTGAGATTAGAAAAACTAGGATGAAAAACCATTATTTAAATTTAAAATTATATATTTAAATATAGATTTGGAAACTAAAATTGGGCTATTAGAACAAAACTTGATTAATTTGGAAGCATAGAATCTAAATTAGTTTTAGATTTGTAAAATAGTCAATTTTGAGAAAAACGTTAAATTTTGACAAAATTATCATTTTGTCCCTCTTAACGGAAAAATTCAAAATTTCAAAATTGATTGTGGTTTCTGACTCACTATATAAAAATATATTTTTTTAAGCACAAAAGTATTGCCTTTGGTAGAAAATGGACTTGAAATTGGATTGGCCCAATTTTAGCTCAATCCAAAACCAAGCCCATGTGTGTTATAAGATACCTCACCCACCCACTACACTCACTTGTTTTTCCTTTGACTCAATAAATAAGAAAAAAATAAAGAGAGGATACATTGACTCAATCACAAATATTACTTCGCGCATACGGACACAAGCTACCATGACCCGACTACTCATTCTATGATTTTATAATCTTCAATTACGATCTTCAAATGTCAGCTTCTATAAGAATAAACTGTGTTTTGATTTGACTTTGGTGGAATCTCGAATATGTAGAGGAAGATAATTCTATTCCTTAACCGGTAAGCAAATTTAAATTTTCCTAATTGTTTTATGCAACATTTAATTGATTGCTTAACTTGAAAATGTTAATTTGTACAATTTGAAATATTAGAGAATCACTGACAATCAAATCTCCCACACTAAATGCATATTAATCCGCACAGTAAAGATATCTAGGGACATATTCAATCATGTTGGAATTTCATGACACGTGCTTTATCATATGCACTCAACAGGCAACAACACGTGGTTGAATCACGTGTGAAATTGTAACTCATAAGTGAGTAACTGCCTCCGGAAGAAAGAAACATAATCTTCTGATGTTCTACAAGTTACTAGATACAAAAAGAAAACGACATTCGAGAGAGAGACTGAGAACATTCTACCAAGAGGAACGTCGGCTGCATTGGTGAATAGAGAAGATCGTCTGTGAAGTGACTTCTTCATTAAGAGGTTGAACAGTATTGATTCTTCAACTCTTATATTACTGTACAATATGTGTCTTTCAGTGCAGTATATATATATATAAAGTTCTTGTAAACTATTTATAAGTAACATATAAGACTTCAAATCACAACAAATCTTATTTAATTTCAACGTTCTAAAAATATTAAAAATTCAAATATTTATTTCCTTAGTGTCATTCGAGACTTTTTTTTTTTACTTTCCACATATTCAAGAAAGAAGATTAACTGGAACGCCATATAATCAGTTGTCCCTTGAAAGTGGGATTGCATTAAGGTTGGCAAAGTGGGTACGGTTTTTGAGACCCTACCCTTACCCAACTCAAAAAGGGTAGGGTCTTACCCTACCCATTTAATTAAAAATACCTACATAACTGGGTTTAGAATAAATCCGTTTATTTGAGGGTAGGGTAACGGTATAAGTTAGGGTCCACATTATACCCTATCTAGACCCTTACATTCTAAATGCAACTTTACCCTATCTAGACCCTTACCTTCTAAATGCAATTTTATCCTATCTAGACCCTTTCATTTTAAATGCAATATTTCTTATCCAAACCACACTAAGGTTTATTTGTTTGTTTTATCTATTAAATCTTTTTAAATTTTATTGGCCGTTCTAACACCAAAAAAATAAATAAATCCTTTTTTATTTAAATTATGCTATCCGTTTTTAATTTAATTTTATTTTATTTTTATAAATCATCAATCTATTATAAATATATTATATTTACTATTTATCCTTTTTTATCCAGTTTATAAAAATTAGTTTAATATATTAATTTATGTTTCTCTCTTGAATTAATAAATTCTTTTTATATATTATTTTATTAATCTTCCTATTTAATATATATATATATTAAAAGACAAAAATTATTAATTACTCATTGGAAATTTAAAAAGTGAGTAAAAATATAATTAATAAATGCATTTAAAATGAATTTTTTTTATTGTAAAATATTACATTTTCAATACAATAAATAATTAATGCATTAAAAAATAAGAAGAAACAATTAATGCATGTTATTTTCTAAATAAGAAATACTAATTTGCTTAAATTCTTATGTCTTTTCCTTTATATATTATTCTTTTAATTTGATAATAAGTGTATTTTTTTGTTTATTCTAAAAATAATATTATTTTGAAATAAATTTTTATCTATTGAAATGGTAAATATAATTTAAAATACACGAATACATGTTATTAATGTTTAAAAGAAAAAAGAAAGGAATATATAGGTAAATGCATTAATTGTGCATTGGGAATTTAAGATGTGAGTAAAAATGTAATTAATATAATAAAAATTTGCATTTAAAATACCACTTTTTAAATTCTCAATGAACAATTAATGCATTTCTTTAAAAATTATAAAATTAATACTTATTATAATTGTTTTAAAACAAATTACCTCTAATTTTTTAAAAATGTTATTATTTAATTTGATAATAAGTATATTATTTTTTAAAAATAATTTTAACTTTTAAATAACTTTTATCCATTAAAATTATAATTATAATTTAAGCTGCATAAAATTTAAAAAATAAAATAAAATAGGATAACTTTCATCCATTAAACCACGATGATTTTTTTTTCTAATTATTTGATTGTAAGTAACCATTATAGTATATTTTAAATTCCATTAAATTGATTTCATCTATTTTATAACTTAAATAAAATCAAATTAAAAATAATTTAATTTTAACATGTTTAACTCGAACCAATATTATAATTTAAATCAAATTAATTTGATATTCTTAAATAAAACTTTGATCGATTTGATTTTATTCCGTTGGATATTAATAATATTTTAAATAAATATTTCGTTTTTTATGTTGCATTTACTAATATGTAAATATATTATGTGCAAACTAAATATACAAATTTGAAAATGTAAAAAAATAAATAAACTATTAAAAAATATATCTAAATAACAAAAATAAATAAATAAATATATTTAATGAATTTTTAAATTTTGAAATAAATAAATTTCCCCATACATAAATGATTTTAATAAGAATATCAAATCATGAAGGGTTTTACTAAGGGTAAGGGTTTACCCTTACATTTTGTGGATAAGGGTCTACCCTTACCCATATCTTTTTAGAGAGGATAAGGGTAGGATTTAAACCCTAAAAAATTTATAGGGTCTAATAAGGGTTTGGGTAAAGGTAGGCCCAAACCCTTACTTTTGCCAAGTCTAGATTGCATTAGGTTGCTCTAAGATGACATTTGTTCTTTAAAAATTGGAATGTCTAGATTTAAATACATATATTTTAATATGTTTTTAGATCTTAATACGGAATATTTAAAACTGTTATTTTTTAAAATTTAAATATATTTAACGACTTAAAGTTGTTAAATAAAATAATCAAGTAGACAATTAAATTGAAATAATAATAATTATTATATAAATTTTTTAATATATTTATATTGAATTATATTTTTCAAAAATTAATAAAATTGTCAAATTAATTTAAAATAAGTATTAATATTATGACATAAATATTTAATAATGTTTATAATAAGTGTTAGTTAATAATAATTTTATATGTTTAAAGAAAATTATATTAAAATAAAATTTGATGATTAGGTAGAAAATATTTTAATATATATATATAATTTAATGTATTAAGAGTAAAATTTAAGTGGAGATCAAATTTTAAAAAAGAGAAAAAAAAAAAAAAAAAGAGTTAAGTTAAGAAAATAAATAAAATAGGAAAAATATTATAAAAATATATTTGGAAATTCTTGAGATAACAATTCGATATTTCTTAAAAAAAAATATATCAGACTTCTTTTTCCGAAATTCCTATCTTTTTCATTATTTGTCTGACAGTATTTATTTTAATCATTTCACTGGTGTCTCCCATGGCACCACAATCATATCCCAAAATCACATGCGGAAAAGGACTTCTATGTAAGTTCTTAACGAAAAAATCTAAACTTCCCTACTCAAAAGCAGACCCAGTTTCTCCTTTACTTCAATCATTCGTGAATTATTGTGATGAAAATTAGATGCCTCCAAACTCAAAAGCAAACCTACTGTTTGGTTACTTTACTTGTATCATTTGTCCTTCCACGCAGTTTTGACTTTTTGTGACAGTTCACTGCTCTGTCGTTTACACACAAAACAGTTCCAAATTCATCAGAGTAGGCAACCACCGGAAAGCTCAGTACACTATCAGTTACTTGTCGGATAGTAGATACTGATTGTCTTAAACTTTTTAATAATACTAGGATTGTCCACACGCTTTGCAGGTGACATTTATGCTAATTTTTTTATTATAAATATAATAATAATAGTTAAAACCCTTTTATTAATGCTACTTTAAAGTTGTATTTTTATTTAGTATTTTAAAATGGATTTGTTTTATTTAAAAAATAATAATAAAATATAGTTAAATATAATTTAATTAAAAATTATTTCTGTTAAAAAATCAATTGAAAACCCTAACCTACTTATATTATTAATTATAAATTTTAAAACAAAATTTAATATAGTTTAATATTTTTTATTACTTATATATATAATCCTTAATCTAAATTAATAGGATAATTATTTGAGAAAAATCTAGGTACGAATTTATTCAAATTAATAGACTTAAATATAACAATGGTATTAAAATCATGTTATCTAATTTATAAGAATATAATATTTGTATAATACATAAATATTTTTACAAAATAATTCATTTAAAAATTGTATACTATTAAATTATTTTATTTATTTAAAAAATCAAATAATGATATGTGTAAATTAATAATTTATTAAATTGATTGGCGGGATTGATCCAAATTTGTATAATTTAACCCAATTTCGATCCAATTATTAAATGGGATAAATAGATTGATCATAAAATTGGAAATAAAATATTACAATAATTATAATTATATAAAAGTATAATATTAATTTTTCAATGTAAAATAAACTATTTAAAAATTAAAATCAAATAAATCGTAAATATTTAAAATTAGTTTTATTTTAATTTGGTTTAATATACATTTTAACTAAGTTAAAATATTTAATTTAATAGTCAATCTTTGTAATCTATGTTTCACGGGCACTGGCACTGACACAAACACGGGACACAATAATTTAAAAACAAAAAATAGGACATGACACGGTTTCGACACAGTTACTAAAATAATAATAAAATAATATATAATAATATTTTTCTATTAAAAATTACAAGTAAATATTTATATATCTGAGTAAATAATTAGTTATATAATATTTGCACTTACATTTGTACTTTAAAATATACAATCAAGAGTATAAAGTCATAGATAATATTAAATCGTCAACATTCAACATATATGAAATTATTAAAGTTTATATTCAACATATATGAAATTATTAAAGTTTTAATTTGAATTCGAGCATTTTAATCAAATAGATTGATAAGTAACAAATTGAGTTTTTTTAATAAAATATATAAAATAAGATAATTAGTTAACAACTGTTAAAAGTATTGGATATATGTAGCATATGTACGAAGTGGCGTATGGGATACGTGTATCCAAAATTTTCTTTTATTATTTATTATTTATTTTATGGACGCGGTGTCAGATATGTGTCTTGCAATTAAAGTGTTTGAGACGTGTTCGACACGGTATATCACATCTTCAGAAATATTCGTGCATCATAGATTTTAACTTTCTAAAATAGTAATCTAATATTTAATTGAAAATTTTATCTAATTATATTAATTTACATTAGTTTACTTTTAAAAAAATCAAATACATTAATTATAATATTTTGCAATGTATCATAACTAAATTAAATTATAAAATTTATATATAAAATTTATAATACATATTGTACCGTCCCACTCTACTAAAATTTTATTGTTACGTCTTTGTTATCCAATCAATTTTAATCTCAATCCAACTCCACGATAAATGAGTCATACGCACCATAAATATAGATTTTAAGAGTTTATAAAATATTAAATAATATAAAATTAAAAATAAATATTATTTGAAATAATAATTAAAAAAATTTTAATTAAAATTAAAAATTTTTTAATTAAAATTAAAAAATTTTATATTTCAAGATCTATTTTACTAATATTTAGTGTTTTATTATTTAATAAAAAAAGTCACTTCTGAAAACTCATTCATAAAAATAAAATTTGAAATTAAAAATACAATATATAAATAAATAAAATATAACGCTCAAGAACAGCTTTCAGTTTGGCCAATTCTTTTTCAGTCCGAGGTAAAATTTCAATTAAACCCGTAAGGAGATAGATATAACTTGAGAGGAAGCGCAATTACTATACAATATTTTTATTCATGTGAAATCTTTAAATACCAAAGGATAGAATTGGTAGTTCCACAAGCAAGTTCAAAAAATTAAAATAAATAATTTAAAATAAATATACAACTATTAATATATAAATAAAAAATTTAAAAATAAATAACTAACAATCAATCTCTTTATTAATAAATTTATAACTTCCCATTTACAATTAAAATTATACTCTTTCCGTTCTATTTACGTAGACAAAATTAATTTTGCATGGGATTAAGAAAAACAGTTACTTTTTAATATTACCCTCCTTAATTTATCATTAACACTGTGTTTGGTTTCTGTCATCGTCATGGAGATCGAGACAATACAAAAATTTGGAGACAGATACAATACAAAATTTGTAGACAGTGAGTGTTTGGTTACGGGGGACAAAATCTAGAATTTTTATGTGTCTCAAAAATAAAACAGTGTTTCGTGGTAGAGAAAAAATAGAAAAGACGGTGTAAAAGACCATTTTATCCGTAGTTTGAAAAGTAATATATTATACTATTTTTAGCTATTGATCTATGGTTTTCCTCTACAATCATTGTTTCTTTGTGTTTGTTGCAAATTATTATCTTTTTTCAATTTTTTTTGTCTCCAAATTTATAATTTTCAATTAAATTAATATAATTAATGAATTTAAAAATATTTTTTATATCAAATTTTGTACTGCTCTCAAGATGTTGCAAAATCTGTTAACCTGCAAAATATGATAAAAAAATAATGTTAAAAAATAAATAACATAATATCATTGAAGAAGCAACTTATATCATTATAGAAATTCACAATCACCTGATGAATCAATCTCACATCCTCAAATTAGGGTGATCTGTTGCATCAAACACATTTTTCAACTGCAAGCATTTCTAGTCAATCTTGCACTTGGAAAGCTAACCTAGACATTGAATATTGTAGAATGTAACAATAGTCAAGTAATCATGATCCCAAAAAGAATTTAGCACCAAAAGCATTCACTGTCAATGAGTATTGTAGGACTCAAACACAGTCATCTAAAAGGCTCCTAACAAAGGCCTCCTTATGCTCATCAGTCAACCCCCAAAATAATTTTTTAGCCTCTGGATTTGAAGAGAAAACCCTTGTAACCTTGACTACCTCATCTGTATTGAATCCTAATTTAGCAAGTTCAATACCAACTTTCTCTTCACACTGTCCAACCATTGCAGTAGCAAGAATCTTGGCAGTCTCCTTAGTGTTTTCAACAGTTAAGTTAAAGGATGTTGCTAACCTATTTAGAAGATCAAAGTCTCTAACCTTTCTTTTTTCATTAGCTTGCTGGATCCTTGTGTTTCCTTGAGTGTTTGTGGATGAGATAACAGACCTTGAGCCACTTCGACCAATATTGGTCCTAGGGGATGTAGCAGTAGCAGCTATAGGATTGCCAGAAGAAGCACCAGTTCTATTTGAAGTATTCTCATCATCATCATCAAATTATTCCACAACGTCAGGAGCTACCATAGCATTAACACCATTAGCTCTATGTTTTCCAAAGACAAATTCAAGTCTAGGAAATAAAGGGAATGACTTTCCAGGTGTATAAAACTTGTTTGCATTTTTCTGTAAAATTAAAATTCACCACAAAAATCAATTAGTTTAAATGAAACCTGCACTAATGAGATCAATATTCATAAAAGTACAACTAATTTCAAAGCAGTACAAAACTACTATAACATTCGAACATAATTTATGCACATAACATCCTTTAAATAGCAAAATCTAAACTACACTGTCCAACATTTAAATTTAATGAAAATAGCAAATTTAAGATACTTCGTCATATTTGACCAACAAAACATTAGTATACTTTGGACACTACAATATGTCTCTTAGTTTATCAACTCATGGATGTACTTCTTTGGACCCTTTTTTAAATGGAGTTTGAAAGCTTAAATTGTTATAAGACGACTGATGGGTGATTTCGCCAAACACACTCAGCTTCACTACTCTCCTATAATAATTGTTTAAGGAACTAGAAGGACCAAAAAACTCATAAAGAAAGAGACAATAAGCAACATTTCAAGAACAGGGAAAACTATTTTCATGCTATCACAATAAAGATCAGACATCGAAATAACAAATACTAGACTCACAAGTATTTACAATCTCTCGATTAATGAAAATCAATACATCAAATCATTTTCTCCACCAAAGATTCTCAATACATGTTTGTCATCAAACTCAAAATATAGGTTAAAAGGTTTCGAATTTTGAGGGTTTCTATTAGATTCGAAACCCTAGAAGGAGAATCTTGTGACTTCCAGTCTCTCTCTCTCTTCTATATCCCACTTATCCAAAATTTGACAGCGAAAAACTTACGAGATATAACTAGAGAGAAGTGATCGACCACATATATATATATATATATACACATATAAAATATATATTTAATATAATTTTGAAAAATCAAAATCTAAGAAGTATAAAAAATTTAAGAGAAGAAGTATACAACAATGCTGATAAAATAGAAAACAAAACCAAACATCATATGATCAAAGCAAAAGAGTCACAGAAGATGGTACAAAGACTGAGAATATGACTTATAACAACATCAAATAACAAACAATAAGACATGCAAATGAAGAACCAGATGGAGGATAACAATCAAAACGTAAAAAGAGAAGAAAAGAAGTTTTATACCTTCATCCACTCATCCAGCACTTGTTTGCTATCCACTTCTACGCATTTCTTGTCATCGTTCCATCCAAAACCATTATAGTTGAACATATCTGCAACAGTCTGATACTTATCCTTTAACATTTTATGTTTGTTCTTAGTATGCTTCTTGTCTATCCTACATGTTGGAAAAAATTCAAGCATCTTGTTAGCTAGCAGCTGGAATGTCCCCGACTTAAATTAGCCATTATTAGCTCTGTGACCCTCCACTACCATTTCTTCCATGAAGGTAACAAAAGTCTAAGTCTCATCATTAGTCCACTTCCTTGCCATTATCAGTTGGAATTTGTTACTCTGTAAGAACTTGCAGAGTATAACATTTTACTGTAACAAGATTTAAGTGAGCAAACTGTAAATAGCATTTTCTTCATAGATTTATACATTAATCAAATAACCTCCAACAACATGCAACCAAACATAAAACACATTCAGAAACATCTAAAACAAAAATCAAACATACCTTGGTACATTAATCAAACCATCTCCAGAAATCAAGACATACCTAGATACATATATGAAGTAAAACATAAGACATCAAGACATAAAAATACCCAAATACATTAATCAAACACTCTCAAGTTAAATATAATAATACAAAATTCAATGGAATGTAAAATTACCTCAAAACCAGGTGGGTGAGTTAAAAAATGTGAAAAAAAAATTGATGAAACGAAGAAGATGGAAAAATTTAGATATAAATATGGTGTGAGAAGAAATTATTAAGAAGTAAGGTAACCGACCGTGAGGTGAGCAAAAATGATAAGAAAGATGAAGTAGATGATAAATTTAAAACATCAAACAAATAATTCACAAATTTAAACTAAAATAAGTACAAATAATAAGAAATGGATAACAAACAAATTCAATAATGACTTCTCTAATCATCGAACATTTATGTAGCTATGTCCTTCCTCCACTAGGTCCATTCATTACTAGTTTCCACACGATCTACATATAGAGAAAATAGTGCATCTTCACCTGCAAGCAATTCCTCAATAGCAAGAGGAGTAAGTTCAGCCGGGTCAGAACTCATATTCAATCTAATGAAGTTGTGCAAGATGCAACATGCTAGAATAATTTGCACATGAGTGTTAACAGAATAAAAAGATAAATTTCTAAGGATCTTCCATTTTTTCTTTAGAAACCCAAAGGCACGTTCAATACAATTTTGCTAAGAAGAGTGTCTTTTGTTATACAATTCTTATAGGGTCCTAGATGCCCTCCCATCATTAGTCCACTCATGAATATTATACCTTGTACCTCTATAAGGAGCTAGAAATCCAGGACGATTCGTTTATCCAGCATCTACTAAGTAATAATTTCCTAAACAGAAATTGAACTTATTATTGGTTGTTGCTTGCTTTACAATCATAATCTACATTGTTATTAGTTAAGCCTACATATTCCTTGGCACTTGCAAGCCATTAGCTCTAGTCACAACATCACGTAGAACTCTGGAATCACTGGCAGAACCCTCCCATCCCGCAAGCAAATAGACAAAATTTAAATTTCTATCACACACTCCTAATACATTGGTACATATTTTTCCCTTTCTACCTATATACCTTGGCTTATCAACACTTAGGACAATCATTTTTAAATAAGTTCCATCTAAAGCTCAAAGGAACCTTTTAAACCATTTCCATCTATTGTCCTGACAGTCTTCAGGGTCCGCTGCTGGTTTCACAAAAAGTATGTTTTGAAGCCTTAAAACTGCCTTAAGAACACTATGAAAAAACCTACTTATTGTTTCATTGGACCTCATAAACTTTACTTAGATTACCCTATTAGTTTCATTTTGTGTTAAAATTCTTAAGAAAATACAAACTTTTTCCTCAACACTCACATGCCCGTCACTAGATAGTCTTCCATGGACTTGCAACATTTTATATAATTGTTTGAATGCACTGATGTTCATTCTCAAGTCCCATCTAGAATATTTATCCCCTCACGTAATATACGATATAGCATAGCCTGCCCATGTGGAAATAGAAGTGCCCTTAAACCTCTAGCACTCTCACTCCTAATCATTTTATTTTTCTGCAAATAAATAACAACCAACATGATCATCTTCATCAATTCTAGTTGACCAGTCATCATTCCATAAAAAATCAAGCATCTTAAAAATGGTTCAAGATCCATTCCTAAACACACATGGAAAACCAGAATATGATTAATCACAATGAGATAAAAATTTAAAATGGCTCAAAAGAGATCAAATCTGCATTCAGATAGCTATAACAGATGCTTCAAATAATTACATTAGTAATGCTTTTAAGCAAACACGTAATGAAACACACTAAAACATTAGGTAAAATCAATATAATGACATGCCTCAAAAATCTGAATCTGATTGAACCATGTGGACAACCATGACTATGCTGTCACAAAACAATGCCAGTTCAAGGTACAGAGATCATGAGTAACCAAAAAGAAAGCTAATTCAAGTGTTTGGTCATCAAATAGAGAGAATTAGTAACCAAAAGTATATAATTGGCAACAACATATTCATCGATTCATAAATAAACAAAACAATAAGAACAAGAACTTCACGCATCAAAATAAGGGAATCAAAAACCAAACACCATGTGACCACACACAAATCTTCAAATATTCAACATCAACAGTAGAACAAAAAACACAAAAAAGACAAGGTCTTTATGTTTCACAGACAAGTTACCCTTGATCTTAAACCAAGTCTCAGCACATTTCTTATTAGCAAAACCCAGAGCACCTTTACAATAACAAACAAGCCAAATAACAGTCTACAACTTTTGAGATTTAGTCTCCATACTCAACTAACAAATCCTGCACATTCTCTCAACTTTTTCACTCAAATGCAGGTTAATTGTAGACACCCCACTTTCTAAATCCACCTCTAATGAAGAATTTGAGTCCTTATGAGCCCCAATTTCCACAGAAAACTCACTTGACTCCTCATCACCACTCTCACCAATAGTAATTGACTCAAAACTAGAAGACATGATTAATCAAAAACTCCCAATAATGACAAAATATCATCAAATTGTAAGAGATATAAATACCCACTTAACCTTTCAATTGATCTATGAGCTAATTCAATGTAAAAATGTCTTATTTTTCCTCTACCACCACCATCAAAATAAACCAGCAAAATGTTGAGTTTAGCACAAAAAAGTGTTGGTTTGCTTCTTGCTTTTGTATATCAAAAGGAAAGAGTAGTACACACAAAAAGAAAACAACCCCTCTTTCTTTCTTTCAATATATTTATATAGACACATAAATTATATATTCTACACACGTGTGTTTGAAGTGTACTTATGTCAGGATTTTCCTATTAGCCCTTGAATTTTAACCCAGCTCATCATTGTAACTATTATTCCTATCAAAACCTGTGAGATATATCAAGACTAGAATATATTTGTGTTAATGATAATAATATAGAATCTCAAACATGAATTGACCATATTTACAGAGCTGAGCTGAGCTTATGATTTCAGTTTAAGACTGGCATTAAAATCTAATAAGCTTTCTGACAACTTAATTAGAGTCATGAATGAAAAGGAACACAGTCATCCATTTCAAGAAATAAAATTAACAACCATAATTAATCAAACAAGAGATCCAAACGCAAGAAAGAACAAAACACTTACAATGATGATATCGAAAAGCGTGACTTGGCCGACTTTGAACCACTGTCTACGATCGAAATAACAACAAAACAAAATCCTAACACACCATACAAAAGTTCAAAATCGATAACAAAATTCAATCAAACAAGAGATCCAACCACAAGGAAAGAATAAAAACACTTACAAGGATAAGATCGAAAAGCATAGCTTGATTGACCATTGTATCTACTATCGGGTTAATCCATCGACTTTCAAATTTTAGGATAGTTTTTTTTGTAATTTGATGGAGAAGACGAATTAGGGTTTTTGTTTCTATGATGGGATTATGGACAAACTTGGAATTATGAAAAGTTAATGAGGTTAATTTTGTCTTTTCAAAAATTTGATTAGTTTTTGTATCTGGTACCAAAAAATTGTACCTATGTCTGAGAAGGTACAAAATATTTATGTCCTATCCTCTGGAGACGGAGACAAATGAGTTTGAGACGAGAACCAAACACGTTTGGAGATAGAGACTTATTTTTTTGTACACTGTCTCCACCATTTAGGACATAAACCAAACACACCATAATAGATTGTAATATGATTGTATAGTATTAGAAAAACAGTTATGTAAAGTCAAATAAAGGGTAAACTAGATATTTTAAGTTTAAAATTTTCTTCTTAAAGTAAAATTCTCTATATAAATAAAACACTCAAAAGGGGAATTTTCTCTTTATAAATAGAACAGAGGGAGTATTAGCATATAATAAGCACATCATCTTAATATTAAAAATACAAATATATTTAATTTAGTACTTAATTATTCAACCATGAATTTGATCCAGCAGTCCAAACCTATTAAATCAGTTCACCAAACCATTGTGGGTACAACTCTTGGGTAAACCTAAAATAATTACTTTTTCACCAAGTCCACACTACCCATCTAAGAAACCTCTGAATAGCTAAAACTTCCTCCTACAAAATCACCATGAAAAGTCAAGGTCAAGGTAAGTGTCCTTGTCTTCAATCGCTGCAGAGAGCAGAAGTTTAGAGACAAGATTGAAGAGAAAGCTACTGACAAATAAGGGTTTTGAAGAGATCACCACGAGCAAAGAACAACAAATGTGATAAATTACAAATCAACCCAAATACATATTTTCAATAAAATCCCTGAATAGATAAGATTGGAGTAAATTGATTTAAATGCTCTTCATCCCTTGCATGGCTTTCCTTAGTTATAATGTAATGTTGCCAATGTTATGAGGTTAAAATTGGTAGGAACAACTGTTATTAGCTGCTTCACCGCTCTTTTATATTTAGTAGGAACAAAAACTACTACAACATCTTCAATTTATGGTAGTTGCAGTAATTAAACTTGAATATTGTATTGTTCTTTTTAAACAATATAAAATAAAATATTTGGTATCTCGAAAATATTTTTATATTCTAAAATTGTACAAGTAAAATTAAAACACATTAACTAATTAAGGTTAATTATATTTTGATTCCTCAATTGTTTTTAAAGGTTATTATAGGTTTCCCATTTCAAAAATAATTTTTGGTTTTTATTAAAGTTGGATAGATATTTTTAGTCAAAATATAGAATAACAATCATATTCGATCAACAAATATGCTTTCGTCGATATTCTCCACCTCAATTTTTCCATCAAAGTCATAAATATTTGATGCAATTCAAACCATCGTCGAATCATTTTGCATTCGCTTTATTCTCATTATTGATATCTCAATCGATGTCATAATAAGCTATGACATAATCTAAATTACTTTTTCTATGCGTGCTTATGATATAAGGAGCTATACAACCAACATTAACATCATTCTCACCTTAATAAACTCAAAAGCTTAAGTTATTTATTTCTTTTACAACTTCTTGAAGGACAATTAGATTGGTGGACAACAACGAATGGAAAACATAAGCGATTGTCACACATAATGGTGGTGCAAGTAGCATTGATTTGGATTGAAAATAACAAGGTTAATATCTTGGAGGGTGGATGCAGATATGGATTCTAATAGATTCACAGTTGTTGATGAAGCTTAATGATAGCGTGTGGGAAAATAAGGGTCGTCATGACGGATAGAGATTTTCACTATGTGGCAAAAGATTATTACAACCACAACCAGAAAACATTCTTTACATCAAACCAATTATAAGTCTCACCTCAAGCCACAACAAAGAAACTCACAAGACAAAGAACTCTCAAATGATCCATCCAAGATTTATTCCAGTATATGTCGATACAACCCTTGCTGATTAGATCATGATGCAACTTCCTTAACTAACTTTCAAGAAAGTTCTTCAGCCATCGACATCTTTTCTACCACACGACCGCATTAACCCCATTCTAATGCGCATGTACTAAATTTGTGACCGCTAGAACTACTACATCCTCTTTTATGGCACGATGGTGGTTAGTGACCTTCCATGAGGATGCACTCATTCCTCCTAAGAGGAAATTACCTTATTTAGCTTATAGCTTAGAGACAAATGAAGTATCTCCATAAGTGGAGTCCTTTGCCGAACTTACTCCTCCTTTACAATCCTTCCTCAAATGTCCCTTTTGTCTATACTTCCAACACATGATGTTTTTCTTGGAGTACCCACTCTTTAATTATTTTCTCAAGGCATTAGAATTAACTGGTTATTAGAGTTATTATTTTCACTATTCAGTCTTTTCTCTTAAGAGATTAATTTATTTGCAACCTCTGAAAAAGTTTCCATTGAGTTTCCATGCATCAGGATTGGTTTCATGTACTTGTATGAATCAGGAAATGACCAGATCAATTTCAATGTCTTATCCTCGTCATCAATCTTCGATACAATAGACTTAACTCAGAGATATTCTTATTGAGTTTTGCTAGATGATCGAAAACCTTTGTACTTTCATCCATCTTCAACAGATGAAATTATTCCTTCATGTACAATTAATTGTAGACACCCTTTGCTTGGTACGAATCTTCAAGTCTCCCCCAATGTTCTTTTTGCAGAATTTGTTTCTTATATATTTGCAAGAACATTCTTAGTCAGGATAGTAGTATCAAACTTATAGCTCTCTCATAGAGTTTCTTCACTAGTTTATTTTTTCACCAAAGCTTTAAGAGACTACCACAGTTGTTCTTCCCTTCAATGCCTTATGTAATCCATGTTTGATTAGGATATCTTTGACTTGTACTTTTCGTAAGCTAAAATTGATTTTCATCAAACTTCACTACATCAAATCTTTCACCATATATCTTACTTGTAAACATGTTTACTTTAACAATAAAAACTCACAAAGACCTTGGTTATGATACAACTTGTTGGAAAAATCGGGCTCATCGTAACAGAATTTGTCTCGATCAGTAATAAGTAAATAAAATAAAAGACTAGAAAATAAAATATTAATGCACCAAGATTATATGGAAACCCAAATCGAGAAAAACCATAGACGTTAGGGTAGAATAAGATTTTCACTATGTAGTAATCGATTGTTATAGGCACAACCAAAAAACACTCCTAAACCCAATTATAATCCTCACTCTAAGCTCAATAGAAAGAAACTCAGAAGACGCTCGGGAACTCTCAATTTTATGTCTCTACAATTGAAGACTACAACATCATATTTATACTGAACAATAACTTACTCACCAAGTAAATCATAATAAACTAAAAAACTTATTATTACTAAAATTCCTATAAAAAAAGGAAAAATATTCTTTCCTAATTGTAATTCTAATAAGGCAAAATATATTTCCTAGTCAAGTATAATACTCCCAAAAGAGTCTTCAAATCTTTCTTAGTTTCCAAACAAGGACTAGTATATTAAACAAAAGTTTTTGTCAAATCCTAACAAGGTAGAGATTAATCAGTGGAGAAGAATCAATGATAAAGTGAGGAAGGCGAATGAGAAAAGAAAAAAGAAAAGAATACATAGTTAAAATACAATTCCAAAATGTTAGATTTGTGTCTGAAATAGCAAGTCTAAATTGATTTTGTTGACAAATTGAAATCCCTGATTGTTGTGCAAGTAATTGATTTTATTGAAACAAAAATTCCATGATTCGTGTGCCTATAAAATCTCTTTTTTTAGTCTATAAAAGTGAGTAATTTTGTTTCTTGTAGTTCTATAAATATAAACACCTTCAAGAGATTTATTCATCCATCATTCACCTACCTTGATAGCCCTAATTACATTGTAATTGAGAGTGTTTGGGGTAATTCCTCCTTTGTTTATCCTCTTTGACCTTTTACTCCTTGAAGGATTATTTTGTATTCTAGGTTGATTATAATAGATTTTTCTTATCATCGCCGACTATGATTTTTCCACACTGGATTTCCATGTCAAAATAATGGTGCTTATTTCCTTATTACTTTTCTTGCACTGTTATTTTTGTGTGGTTTACATCCTTTTACAGCTTTCGCATTTGCTCTGCACCTAACAAGTTGTATTAGAGCTCACTGGTTGGTTAAGGATGTCTATCGTTGTTAAATATAATATTGAGAAGTTCGATGATAAGATAATTATTTCTATATGGAAAGTTCAGATGAAGGTTGTTCTTACTTGGAACGGATTAAAGAATGCACTTTGGCTAAATCCAAGAAGCCAACGATAATGATTGATGATGAAAGGATAGAATTGGATGAAAAAACACTTGTGGTGATCCAACTCTTACTGTTTAAACAAGTTCTCCACAAGGTGATCCATATGGAGATTGCTGCAGGACTTTGGTTAAAACTTTACTCATTCTATATGAAGAAGCGTCTTCATAATAAGATTCGACTCGAGAAATATTTGTACACATTTGAGATGTCTAAAGGTACTTCCATTCAATCTCATCTTGATAAGTTCAATTAAATTATTTTAGACCTAAAAAATTTGGAAGTTCGAATTGATTATGAGGATAGAGCAATTTTATTGGTTATCTCTTTACCTATCTCTTATAAGCACTTTAAAGAAATTATGTTTATGGTGGTAATACGGGTAGTCTACGTCAGGCGGATGTCAAGTCCATTCTTATGAGAAAGGAGAAGCTTTATCTACTAAGGGTAGAAATACTAAAAGGGAAAGTGGTAAAAAGGTGGTAAAAAGAAAATTAGGTCTAAATCTATTAGACATAATTTGAATAATTCTAAAACCTATCGTTGTAAGAAATCAGAACATGATATTAATGATTGTTATAAGTTGAAAAATAAAAATGAGAGAGGAAAAGAAAGAGTGTAAGAAACATGTTCCCCAAACAACTGTTATTGATACTGATTTTGAGGGTTAGGTTTTTGTTATTGTTGCTGAATCTACTTTGTTAGAAACTCTTCTAATTAGATTCTTGATAGTGGTACTACATTTAATTTTATTTTTGTATAGCCCAACTTTAAAAATTTTACAAAAATAATCTTTCAAGCGTTCACTTTTAAAAAAAATGAACCAAATTGACCATTTTATCATTATGTGAAGACCTTTTACACTGATCTGCAAAGGTGGGTTGTGAAGAGGATTTGTGAATGTGTGAAGGTCTATTTTTGAAATTTAAAGTTTGGATATCTTAAAAATATATATATAAAAAAACTTTGTTTGTTTAGTTTTGAATTTTCAAACTTTGTTTGGTCCATTTTATGTAATTTTCTCAATAATAAACATGTTTTTTAAACATCATACCGGTACCTTCGTGTCTTGCTTCTACACAAACTCAATTGAAACCAACACATGAATCTAAGTTCAAAAACTTTTTTATACATGAATTTCCAAAATAGAAATTGGAAGTTTTTTTTTTTTTTAATATGTATTCATATAGTGGGTATTATATATTTTAATATGTTAGGTGTTGATTTATTTGATTATCTATAAAATCTATATAAATAGAAGAGTTACAAATAGAATTAACTATTGTCTTCTAAATACGAATCATGTTTATCATTCTTTATTCTTGCCCGAGTTAAAAGTTAAAATATAAATTGTAAAATTTTTTAAATTATTTTTATTAGTAAAATATTATTTAAATAATTTTCATATTTTTAAAATATTGCGCAAAAGGCAAACTAATTTTCTAATGAATTAATTAAAAGTAGAAGTAAAATAAAAAAATAAAAAAAAAACAAAAAAAAAAAACACTTGCATACACATTTATAATCAGCAATAAATTGATGTTTACCGAAATATCCCAAAATATAGTAAAGTTGTGGTGGCTTCATTATTTATTATGATGCGCTGCTTTGTGAAGATTATTTGAATTCATATCCCAAAATAAAAATGGTTATCGACGAGGTGTACATCAGCTTGTATTGTCTCCTAGCTTTGCTTGGGTGGAGGTGGGATAATATGTCAGTCTTTTGGTATCTTTTCCTTTTGTAACAACCCAAATCAATCATTATCAATTAAAATGACCTCATATGGAGGGAAATGCTTTGAATGAGTTGGTCCCATGAAAAATTGATATCTAATTACCATGTTCTGTGATTATCCTACAGATCTACTGCCAGAACTGTGCTTTCCAGCTACTAGTAGCCCTTAACAAACAGTAACGCTATAATCGTTTGTGGTGAAAATCCCAAACATGTTTCTCCTCTGTCTTAATTTTAAATGATTGAATTGAATTGAATTGAATTTGAATTTGAATGGGATAAATTATAAAGTAATATTTTTTAAATTAATCTATTTGAAATGATTTTACAATTTTTAAAATTTTAATATAAATGTTCAAAGGTTTTTTTTCCATCAAATTTTATCTCCATATCTTTCTATTATTCATCTAATCTATTTATACTCTTTTTGATTATATTTTAAATATATATATATTAATTTGAATAAATTCTATATGAGCATTGTTGTTTGGAAAAAAATAGAGAATTTTTTTAATAAAAAATTTAAGTAAAAAAAGTGAAAGAGGTAAAAATAAGATAGAAATTAGGGGGAAAAAAGTGAAAGATATATTATTAAAAAGAAAGAAAAAGCGGGAAAAAAAGGTGAGAAAGATTAAATATACAAAGAAAAATAAAAGGAAGAGAGGGGAGAACATGAGTTAACTTTAACCCGTAAATTTAAAGAGTTGCATTTAATCCATTAAAATGAGATAAATTTGAGCGGGGTAAAAAGTTAAGTAAACCCATATGCAATCATGATAATTGCTTGATTTTTTATCCAATTCAAATCTAACCGACAAAATAAACTAGGCCATCAATAAGTGCTCAATCATGTCAATTTTTTCCCCCAACAATTAATCATTTTATGAAAAATTTAAATTACGAGTCAACTAAAAGCGTCCATGGTGGTAACATCTCTTATTAAATGCTCAACTGAGGACCTCACACCAATAATGATATTTCAACATCTCTCCGTACATAATTGTCTTTCAGTGCTGACATCTCATCTTATTTAAATGTCCAAACTAACAAATGTCATATTATTGTTGGACCGAGAAAAGAAATTAATAAAATATACATTTTCTTCCATTTGAAGCATCGATGTCCACTCTAGCATCTATCATTCTTTCTTCAGTGAGCATATTCTCTAGGCAGTCACCTACAATGGTGCCACCCATTTTCTTTCCTCTAAACATCTGGGCATCCTATTGGAAATAGTCTAATAAAGTTTTAATTATATTTGTGAGTCATCTAAACTTTAAATTTAGAAAGTAATTTTGGCTTATTTTCAAATTCATCAAACAACACGACTTTTTTTTTTTCTTTCACTATGAATAGGTAAACATCGACCATAAAACTCAGGGAAATATGTGATGAACTTATGAAAATATCATTTCCGATTATGAAATGAATTTAAAATTTTTAAAAATTACTTTTGAAATACAAAATTTGTTAGACATATTAATTAATTAAAATTTTTAAATAATTAATAGTGAAACTCTCCCAATACGTGGGGTAATTACTTTATTTCTCATTTTCAAAAATAATATTCAAAATTCAACCATTTATAATTAATAGAAACTTATAAAAATCGTGGTGGGAAAAAATAGTTTTATTAAACATTCATTTTTTAAAATTAAGAACAATATAATAATTTTTTTTTATTGTTATTTACTATTTCAGAAAACATGGGATAAAAGTCTCAAAACCATCTTTAACCTAACTTTGTCATAAAAGGTAACAGTAAAATGAAATGAAAACCTAACTTTTTAAAGTCAGAAATGCTGACGGAATATAAGTTTCAAATCCTGCTATGCTACAGGGTACTTTTCAGTTTGAATCACTAATTTTATACAACTTCTCAAAACCACTCATTTGACATATTGACTTTTCTAAACTCCACAAGTGGACATTTTGAGTAAAAATATGTACCTATGAATCCAAAACCATCTTTAACCTGGTACAAACCTATGACTCATAAAAGATGAAGGGTAAATCAAAATTTTCCTTTGTAGGACATAAAGCTGATATAATAATCACGTGAAACGACATTTCAAATCATGGACAACTAAGTTATGTACATCTGTTCTATTGAACACCAAATGCACTCTAAAAATCATCTACAATGTTCTGTTATTATCCTAAAGATCTATTACCAGAACTGTGCTTTCCAGCTCCTACTACTAGTACCCCTAAGAAACAGTAACGCCACGCAAGGGAAAAAAAAGGCTAATTTGTTTCATCAGATTGGATGCCTGATATAATTTAAAGTGATTGAATTGTATTAGTTTCGTAATGTTGTATTTAGGGTTATATTGTAGGATTAAAGTTAAAAGTAAAAGTAATTAAATTAATTTATTTTAAATGATTTTATTATATTTGAAGATTTAATATAAATATTCAAAGGGTTTTTCAAATTTTATCCATAAATTCCGATTATTCATCTCATTTATTTATATTCTATTTAATTTATATATATATATATATATATATATATACTCCCTCCATTTCTTACTAGTTGCAACATTAAGATTTTTTACACTATTCATCAACTAATCATATTTCATAAATTTTGACTTATGTATATGAAAAAGTTTAGTTAATTGAAATATTGTTTTATTCATTTTAATGTATATTTTTTTAATATAAAATTACCATAATTTTTAGTCCTGTATAATTGAAGATAATTTCCGTTGAAATTATGTATAGGTGCAAAAAGCAAATGTTGCAAAATAAGTAGGACGGAGCGAATATTAATTTGAACGTATATGAGCATTGTTGTTTGGGAAAAAAATTAGAAAAATTTAATAACAATTTTGAGAAAGTAAAAAAAAAAAAAAAGTTGTAAAATAAGATAGAAATTAGGAAAATAAAATTAAGTGGAATATATATTAGTAAAAAGAAAGAAAAAATAGGTGAAACATGAAAAAAGTGTGTAAGATTAGATAGAAAAAGAGAAAATGAATAGTGAAGAGAACATTGGTTAATTTTAATCCACAAATTTAAGGAGTTACATTTAACCATAGAATGAGATAAATTTGGGAGGGGGTAAAAATTTGGTAATGAGTTAATTTTTTATCCCGTCCTAAACTACAAAATAAATCAAAATAAATTAGGTCTTAGGATTAGCCACCAAAAATTACAGTAAGTTGTCGATCATGTGAAAATTTCCGGCCACTAACCATTTTGTGAATTAAATTATGAGTCAACTAAAATTTTCATTATATTAATGAGTCATCTAAACTTTAGATTTTAAAAGTCATCCAAATTTCAAAGGTGGAAGGTAAGTTTCAAATTCATCAAACAACATTACTTATTTTCTTCACTGGGAATAGGTAAACATTTGCCACAAACTCTTGAAAAATACATAATTGAACTTTTATTGATCGGTGACAAATGTGAAAATGTCATTTTCAATCATAGAGTGAAAATAAAATTTTTTAAAATTGCTTTTGAAATATAAAATTTATTAGATTTATTAATTAATTAAAATTTTTAAATAATTAATAGTGAAACTCTTACAGTGTATAAAATAATCATTTTATCTGACATTTTAAAAGTAATATTCAAAATTCAACCATTTAAAAAATTTTGAAAATTATGATAGAAAAATAATATATAATATTCATTTTTCAAAATTTTAAAATTAAGGATAATATAACACATCTATAGAATTCAAGACAAATATTTGTTATTTTTTTCCTGATTTACCATTTAATGTTTTATTTATCCACTTAAACTCCTTTTATGTCTCTAAGAATACCATTTGACGATAAATGGACACTGATGGAAGAACAGTGTAATGAAAATATAATGTAATGAAAACAATATAGTGTAATAATGAGTTAAAATAAAAATAATAATGAAAATACAATGTAATGAGAGTTACAATAAAAATAATAATCTAATAATCCCATTTTTCATCTCTAACATGTTAAAACAAAAACAGGAAAGCAACAAGAGAGCAACACACCTAATTTTTACTCTTTTTTTTTTGGTGATACAACTTCAACACAGATACACCCATTTTTATATTCAAACTTCATCAAAACAGAACTACAAAACAGGAGAAAGTGGGACAAATGACTCATGCAATCCCTCTCACACAACTGACCAAGTTTAATCCGAACTGAACTCCTATTTTTACTGCTACTAGAATTTAACTTTTTATTTGCAAACAAATAATTCAACTAAAGCGTACGAAACACAAAAATCAACAAGAATAAAAAGTTTAATTAACTTTAATATTCACTCCCCTTAAACTTTTTTATTCTTTTTGATCAATTGCTTTCATGCCTAACTTCCATCGAAGCTCTTCAAACCTTTGCCTTCCTAGAGGCTTTGTTAATATATCAGTCAGTTGTACTTCAGTATTAACGTACACCAAGTTAATGCTTCCGTCCTGCACACAACCACTAATGAAATGATATCGAGTATCGATATGCTTACTCCTATCTTGATATACTAGATTTTTAGAAAGAGCTATGGCTGATTTGTTGTCCACTTTGAGTGTTGTTTGCACTTCTGTACCTTCAACAACACTAACCACTTTACTTAACCACATTCCTTGACAAGTACCTCCAGTAGCAGCAATGTATTCTGCTTCACAAGACGATAAAGCTACAACTTTCTGTTTTTACGACACCCAAGTGACTGGACTACTACCAAGAAAATATAAAATCCCAGTGGTACTTCTTCTGTCGTCTATATCACCAACTAGAACATTATCACAGTAGTCAATAAGATTCATATCTGATTGTTTCTTCAAGTAAACACAACCAATGTTCAAAGTACCTTTGATGTATCGCATAACTTATTTTACTGCTGCCATGTGAGTTGTTGTTGGCTTCTCCATAAATCTGCTGAAGACATCAACAAAGAATGTGATATCTGGTCTTGTATTAACAAAAAATCTAAGGCTTCCAATTATGCTCATGTACAACGTTGTATCAACCAATGTTTATCTTCGACAATCTTGCTCAACTTAGTTCTTGGATCCATAGGAAGCTTGCATGGGTTGCACTCCCCCACTCCCATTTTCTCCAAAATCTTCTTGGCATAACCTGTTTCACAAACAAAAATAGAGGTTGCAGTCTGTTTAACTTCAATGCCAAGATAAAAACTCAACAATCCAAGATCAAGCATGTCAAACTTCTTCTGCATTTCTAACTTAAACTTTTCGATCACATTCTGATTTTCTCATATCAAAATGAGGTCATCTACATACACACCAATAATCATAATTTTCCCTTCAACTTCTCTTTTGTACAGAGCATGTTCATGTGTACACTGTTGAAAGTCAAGTTCTTTTAAACACCCATCAAGCTTCAAATTCCATACTCTAGGTGTTTGCCTTAACCCATATAAAGCTTTATGTAACTTCATAACTTTATATGGATTTTTCTTGTCTTTGAATCCAATTGGTTGTACGACAAAAACATCCTCCTCCAAGTCACCATTCAGGAACGCCATTTTAATGTCCATATGATGAACCTCCCAATCCTTTTGAGCTGCTATCGCCAGTAAAACCCTTATTGTTTCAAGTCATGCACTGGTGCAAACACCTCATTTTAGTAGACGCCTTCTCTTTGCACATAGCCCTTTGCCACTAATCTGGCTTTGTGCTTCACAATATTTCCATCTGGATCTTTTTTTAACTTGTATACCCATTTTAAGCCGATTGGCTTGTGACCTTTCGGTAGAACTGTAAGTACCCATGTACCATTTTTATGAATAGAGGCAATCTTCTGCTCCATTACGCTTCTCCAATTCTCATTCTTTTAAGCTTCTTCAAAAGAGGTAGGTTCCTCCAATGAAAGAAAACAAAGGCTGACTTCTTCTATTTCTCTAGTATTATCATAAATCTCTTGAAGAGATTTATAATTTTGAGGATGGCTTGAACTGGAACTTGAGTTTGAGCTTGGAGTTTATGGTATTGCTACTTCTAAAGATGTTTTTGCTTCTAAAGGATTAACTATCTGCTTGTTGAACTTTACAGTAAATTCTTCGTCTTCCTTTATCATCGCCTCTAGATCATTGTTTCATGTCCACTTTCTTCCTTCCTCAAATACTACATCACGACTCACAATAATTTTATTCCGACTTGGATCAAATAACCTGTAAGCTTTAGTTCCACTTTCATAACCAAGCATTATTGCTAGATCACTTCTATCAGCTAATTTAGTAAAATTAGGAGTTACATCTTTTACACGTGTTACACATCCAAACACACGAAAGTGATGAACATTAGGAATCTTACTGAACCAAGTCTGATAAGGAGTCAGTTTTGGAGCACTCTGCGTGGGAGCTCTATTCAAGATGTACACCGCTAGTGCTACTGCTTCTGCCCAAAATCTTGATGGGACCTCTATGGTTTTTAACATACATCTTGCCATTTCTATGATTATTTGATTCCTCCGCTCCACCACACCATTTTGTTGGGGGTGAGTATGGAGCTGTAAGAAACTGTTTGACTCCATGTTCTTCACAAAATAATCTTAATGTTGTAGAGGTAAACTCTCCTCCGCGGTCTGTTCTGATTGCTCTCAGCCTCATATTAGATTCAGATTCAACCATTTCGTTGAACTTCTTAAAAACTTTTAGAGCTTCATCCTTGCCTTTCAACATATATTCCCACATGAATCGGGAAAAATCATCAACCAATAACATGAAATAGCTATTACCTCCACATGTTGTTGGCGTTATTGGACCATATAAGTCACTATGGACAAGCTGTAGTGGTTTATTTGCTCTAAACTCTATTTTCTTCGGGAATGAAGTTCTATGTTGTTTCCCCACAAGGCACTCATCACAAAGTTTGTTGACTTGATCAATATTGGCAATCCTTTCACCATGTTCTCGCTACTGAGTTTTCTTAACGAATTGAAGTTAAGATGACCGTGTCTAGCATGCCACATCGACGATTCGTCGTCCATCCTTACCATTAAATTTATTGGTATATCAAGCTTTAATTTTTCAACATAAAGCCGATTTGTTCCTCTTTCAACATCCACTACTAGCTTCTTTCTCCAGTCATATAACTTCAGATGTCCATCGCCAATAACAACTGTGCTACCTACTTTATCAAACTGTCCAAGGCTTATAATATTGCTTCTAAGCCTTGGAATGTAATACACATTCTGTAGAGTCAAATGTTCAGTATTTTTACACTAAAACAAAACCGAACCTTGACCACATATATTAGCCATAGACCTATCACCAAATCTCACATTACTAGTAACGGTTAAATTTAATTCAGCAAAGCAGTGTTTTTCACCTGACATGTGGCTACTTGCACCTGAATCAAAATACCAATTGCTTTCTTTCTTTATGGCTTCACTTGTATTCTCCTGCAGCATGATAATTTCACACTCCTCAGCGGGTAATAATTCTGGAACACATGTTTCCAGCAGCAAGGATGGTCCATCATCTTCTTGTTCTTGAGCTAAGTTAGCCTTTTCATCTCTCTCTTTTGTGGGGCATTCTGAAGCATAATGTCCCATTTGGCTGCAACTATAACATCTGATTCTGCTTTTGCCTTTCTGTGGTGTCCACTCATCATCACCACTTCTTCTTGGATCACTGTTACTTCTTCCTCTACCACGACCGCATCCTCGGCCTCGTCCTCTGCCTCCTCTTCCACCATTGTCATTTTGAAATTCCTAAGAAGAAATTCCTTCTTCTCTGGCCTTCCATTCAGCTCTAGTAAGAAGAACGGTTTCGGCTGAATTACCTCCACACCCAAGCAATCGTTCTTCATGAGCTTTTAGTGATCTAATTACCTCCTCTACCGATTTGGTTTTTAGATCACTAAATTCCTCTATAGCGGAAACTATCTACAGAAATTTTGAGGAAGTAGAACCTAAAAGCTTCTTGATCACCTTCTCATCTTCAACCATGTTACCAAGACCTCTCAATTTATTGACAATAATGGTGAGTTTCCAAGGAATTTATCTATTGTCTCTGAATCACTCATCTTCAGTGCCTCGAACTCTCTCCATAAGATTTGAGTTCTAACTTCCTTTACCTTTTTTACACCTTGGTTCATGATTTTGAGCATATTCCATGCTTCATTAGCTATTTTCTTAACCCCTAGTTGAAGCAAGGTATCCTCACTTATACCTTGATAGATGGCCGCCAATTCTATCTTGTCATTTCTTTTGTCAGCTGTACCTTCAGAATCGATCGGATCCCAGACACCTTGAGCTGTCATAAACACTTCCATTTTAATAATCCATGCTGCATAGTTGCTTTTTGTCAACATGGGATACTTTATCGTAACTGAGCCATCATTCTCTTGACCTGAAGCATAGCTAGCAGCATCTCTCTCTTTCAGTTCTCTTTCTCTTCTCGCTCTTTCAATCTCAAGATGAGATATATTTTAGGCCTTGATCGTCTAGGCTCTGATACCAAGTGTTAAAACAAAAACAAGAAAGCAACAAGAAAGCAACATACTTAATTTTTACTCGTTTTTTGTGGTGATACATTTTTAACACAGATACACCCATTTTTATATTCAAACTTCAGCAAAACAGAATTACAAAAACAGAACTACAAAATAGGAGACAGTGGGACAGATGACTCCTACAATCCCTCTCACATAACTGACCGAGTTTAATCTGAACTGAACTTCTATTTTTACTGCTACTAGAGTTTAACTTTTTATTTGCATACAAATAATTCAACTGAACGTACGAAACACAAAAATTAACAAGAATAACAAGTTTAATTAACTTTAATAGAACATTTTTATACACCTAACTTTTCATATTCTTCATATTTTTATTCATTTATAAATACAGTATCAAATCAGTTCTTTTATTTTCATATCTATATCTTATGGAAGAAAATAATACTCTATACACTCCCAAATTTTTATTACCTGATAATATCGAAGATGAAAAAAAAAAGGAAAATCTTCCGGAATTAGATTTTAGTCTTGATCCGAACAAGTACTATTTTGAAGAAGGAGAACTTCATGCGGACAAGGAGATGCAAAACGTGATATGGATGATGTTGAAGATTTATCTCCCAAAGTTCTTTTAGATAAAGAATATTTGCCTTGTTTTTCTTTTTTCTTTTAATCTTAGTGTTTCTAAATGAATGTTGTTATTTTCTTCTAAAGTTCAACCTCTTTATAATCAGAGTTTCCATTCTTTTGTGCTTGTTATGATGAATTGTTGATGGAGGAATGTGTACTCTTTTCCATCATTTTGACTCTCTAATGTTGAACTATCTATAGATTAATATCCAATTTTTCTAATGGAGTGATTAGAAATACTGTTTAATTTCTTTTTCTTAAATATAATGAATAGTTAACTTTACATTTCGTTGGTTTATTATTATTATTTTCTGACTTTTATTTTAATGTATGTAGTTATTTACTCTACTACAAATTGGTAAACTTTTAGTGTTTATATTTCTCTTTAGCATGAAATATAATCTATACCTTAATAAGTTTATATTTCATTTTTATTATTAAACTTCACATAAATATAAACTATTTATGGAATAATATGTACGTATTTTTTTAAATTATTTTTAATGGAATTATTAGAAATACGGTGTAATTTTAAATTTAATAGATTGAAAATATATTTGAAGATGCAATCTTTATATTTGGTTGGTGTATTTATATATTACCATAAAATATAATTTATCTTAAATTAATTAAGATTCATTTAAAAAAAAAAAAAAACTACTGGGAAGAAATACAATTGTTCTAATTGTATATACATGTCATGTCTTTGAGTGGAAAGTTGACAAAAACATATTTTATCTTTAATATTGAAGATTGGTAAGATTTAAATAAAAAACATGATTAATTTGCCACTCAATTCTTCCTCAATATGTTCCAATTCCACCAATTTCCGCGTCAAAACTATATGGTTGAAAATTGAAATGGGAATAAAACTGGAACAATTGATTATTTAAAGTTACTTGAAGGATTTATTTATTTATTTGTTTGATTTGTTTAAATATATGATTGTATGATATTGAATGTATATATAATTTATATATTTATTTTATTTTTAAAAAATACTTAATAACATATTTAAATGAAAAAATAAATAAATACAAAGTTTGTATAAATTAGAGAATTAAAAAGAAAAAAACTAGGTGTAATTTGTTAATTAATATTTTTATTTTAGTTATATTGTTATTTTTATGATATCAATTACTTAAATTTAAAAAAGTATATTAAATTATATAATTAAAATAGTATAATATAAATTTTTTAATTTTAAAATTACACTAAGATGCTAATATATTTATTACATTTTCTATTGAAGTAGAATCTAACGTAATTTTTTCAAGAAGACAACTACTTCTTTCGAGAGCAGTTTTGTTCATGTGAGGAATTTTATATTTGTTGGATCCTCCGACCTTCATTATTTCTTGCATGCACAACTGTAAAGTAAAAAATATACGATTCACTTTACTTGTTGGGTAGTCATCGAAAGACTTCTTAATCGCATTGATAAGTTCTTCAACCGTCTATGGACACTCCTTATGCTGCAACGATTGAATGACACTGAAAAATCCAAGATCCAAAATATTTAAATTTGGTGAGTTTGGCGGTTAACATACTAATTTAATATCAAAACCATTTTGTGAAGTTGCTTTTCTAAATTCTTCATCATTTGGATCAATATGTGTCATTGCATTGTCTTGTTGAATGAATATTTTTTTTCTTGAATCCTTACTTGGCCACATAAATTGAATTGCAGGTATAACTTGTTCAATCATATGTACTCTTATATTATCTCTCTTGACTGAGGTGATTGACTTAATCTGTAACGTCCCGACATCTCTATTTCGGCTCCGTCTTTGGGCAGGTTGTGTGGTAACGAATGAGAAGACTCCTATATATCCTGAGAATGTTTCATTTCCTTCATTGTCAAATCTTGGACGTGCCATGAAAAATAAAAACATTATTTTCTCAATGTAGTCTTTACTCTGACATGTGCACAAAGGTTCTTCACTCGGAAGTAAATAATATTTTTCAGCCTTCTTAGTCATGTAGAACCATTTTTCATCAATATGTACAATATTGTACATATAAACAAATTTCAGTTCATGTAGTAAGCTATTACATCTATCATTGATATGCAAAACTGCAAACGAGCTCTTTTGTTCTCTTCTTTTAAATATGGTTTAATAACATTTGAATGACGCCGAAGTTGAACTTGCTTTGTGAATCTACTTAATGATGAAGAGTTAATATTAGTTCCGATAGCTTTCAATGATTTGGAAAGTGACCTCAAAGTGACCTCACATACTTGATTAACATTAACTTCAATTTGTTTTCGCCCACAGCTTTTTATTTTCATATATGGCACATCAATAGGAAGCCCAATTGGATTATTATTTTTTTTTTTGCTTGTTTCCATATTCTTTGTACTGTTCGCAATGGTACTTCAAATAAAGTTGAAACCTCCTTCGTGGTATCTTATTTCAATTTTCCATTAGAACTTTTTTCTAATAAAACATTATATATGGTAAATCTTTGCTCATTACATAAAAACTTTCTGGATTTCCTTACTGCATCTTCTTCTTGATTTAGTTGAAATTTTGCTGCATATTAAAAATATAAAAATAAAACTACACACAACAACATTTATATATACCAGAAAATAACAAGTGAATTTAAAATATTATTTTAAAAAAAACTAACTAGTGAATTATAAATACGCTTAAAATTATTTTTTTTGAAAAAGCAAAAAAAAAAAAAAAAAAAAAAAAAGAGAGAGATAAAATAATTACCTGAGTTATCATGTGTTGTTGCATCAGAATTGTTATTTCTTTCCACATTCAAATCAATTACAACAGACTCCTCTAGTTCTACATTTAAATCAATTACAACAGAGTGTCTTGTTGACATTATAAGCGACTCTAATTCAACATCTTGTTCAATAAATTCTGCATATAAAAATAACAATAATAAATTCAAGAATATACATAACCAACTTACGATAAACAAAACTAGAAAAAATAATTTTAAAAATTTATTTTGAGAATGAAAATTCAATATCATGAAAAAAATAAAAATACACTTAAATATTTTATACATGAAAAAAATAAGAACTTGAATTTAAAACTGGGTTAAAGAAATTTTATAAGAATTTAAAATTAAAAAGATTATTTTTAAAATAGAGAAGATATTAAATTCTTACATGAAACGTTTTCCATATTTTTTTCCAGTGATTCTTCTAATTCTTCATTTAAATCAACAACAAAAAAAAAATTCTCTTCTTGTAACAGCTGCATTAATATGTTCTACATATTAAATAATAATAATAATAATTAAAAGATAAATAATATATATAATTAACTTTACCCTAAAAGATGATTCTCTTCTTAAGGTTGTAGAATCAATATATTCTACATATTAAAAATATAAAAATAAATTAAACAATATGCATAATCACTAAAAAAAACGTGAGATAAAAATCTCAAAACTAGCCCTATCAAAATTTGTCCGTGGACCGAGGGCAACCCTTGACCATCCGTTTTTTTACGGGCTTAGATAGAACAAAGTTGACCGCGGATTTTCAAAACTCGACCCGCATGAATCCGTTAAATTTACAGACCGATCACGGACAGCCCGCGGGCAACTCACTGAAAAAAAAAATATATAGTATAGAATGTAATATTATATGTGTGCTGCTACATATAATAACATACTCTTATATATTTTTATATGCATAATGTGATATTTAATATATATATGAAACAGTGTGATTATATATACAGTATACATACCCTAACAATGATTATGATAATAAAATTATATAAAAAAATATATTATATGTATATATATTAACTAGATATAAATTAAAATTTAAAAATAATAATTAAAAAATAAAAAATAAATAAAAACGAGGTTGGCCGCGAATTTATATACAGACGGGTTCAAACATCAAAATTATGATCGTAAAAATACGAGGTTTTCGCAGACCTAAACCCGTGAATGTTCACGGACGGTGCGGACCAAGGTTGGGCGGGCCAGCCCGTTTTGACAGGGCTACTCAAAACCATCTTTTAACCTAACCTATTACTCTAGGAGTCACAAAAGGTAACAGTAAAATGGAATAAAAATCTAACTTATAAGTCAGAAAATGGAATATAAGTTTCAAATCCTGCAACACTACAGGGTACTTTTCAGTTTCGATCGCTCATTTTATACAGTTCTTCAAAATCACTCATTTGACATATTGACTTTTCTAAACTCCACAACTGGACAGTTTCAGTAAAAGTATGTACTTATGACTGATAAAAGATAAAGAGTAAATAGACAATTTTCTTTGTAGGACATAAAGCTGACATAATCACGTGAAACAATATTACAAATCATGGACAACTAATTTATCGAACACCGAATGCACTCAATAAAATCATCTAAAATTGGTCTATTCCAAAATACCAATTCTCCAAATAAAAAACATGTCACTATCTTTCCTCCATTACTCCATATTCATCACAATCATTCTCATCATCTTCCTCACCAACAAAAGAAAGAAAACAATCTTATGGAACCTACCTATTCTCGGAACAATACCACACGTTCTTCTCAACTTCACGTCGTTCCACGACAGCATCGCCGGAGTTCTACTCCAAAGAAGCAACACATTTCACGTAAAACGCAGCTTGTTCTCACCCTTAGACATCATTCTCACATGCGACCCTGCAAATGTCCACTTCATAACAACTTCCAACTTCGCTAAATTCATCAAAGGCCCCGAGTGGAACAAAAGAATGGGCGTTTTGGGACAACACAACGCCTTCATGACTGACAACGACGAATGGAAGCTTCGTCGCAACACTTTCCGTGCATTCCTCACTCACCACCAATTCCAAAAACTCGTTGCCGATATCGTCCCGGAGATTATAGAAAAAGGAGTGGTCCCAGTTCTTGATCATTTCTCTATACGTGAAGAGGTTGTAGACTTGCAAGAGTTGTTGAGTAGATACATGTTCGATTTCGCTAGCGTTATTGCTATAGGCTCGAATCCTAATTCGCTTGAAATAGGGTTTAAGGAAAATGTATTAGCAAATGCTATAGACGATGCATGGGAAGGTATATTCTTTCGGTTTATTGTGCCGGAGAGGTTTTGGTCTTTGATCCGGGTGTTTAAAATAGGTAAAGAGTGTAGAATGAATGAATATGGTAAAGTATTTGAAGATGAGTGTAGGAAGTATATATCAACTAAACATGGTGATGGAGATGGGAGTTTTAGTATTTTAGATCGTTATTTAAGTGGAAATCAAATAACGGGACCATTTCCTAGTGAAAATGTCATGAGAGATATGATACTTAATACGTTGTTTGCAACTAGGGACACGTGTAGCACGACATTAACTTGGTTCTTCTGGTTGCTATCAAAGAACCCTCGAGTTGAAATCAAAATTAGAGAAGAGGTAAGTAGAAATTCGTTGAATAAATATTTGGATTTGGCTGATTGGAGTAAATTGGTTTATCTCGATGCAGCATTATGCGAAACGCTTAGACTTTATCCACCGGCGGTTTATCAATCAAGGTCTCCGACTGAAGCACTAACTCTTCCGAGCGGCCATCGTGTTGATGAGAACACAATGATAGTGGTCTCGGCGTATGCAATGGCGCGAATGGAGTCCATATGGGGAGAGGATTGCTGCGAGTTTAAGCCGGAGAGATGGATTATGGAAAATGGAGAATTGAAATATGTACAAGCACATAAATTTCTAGCATTCAATGCTGGGCCGAGGATTTGTCTCGGGAAAGACGTGGCTTTTGTTGTAATGAAAGCTGTTGCTTCGACTATTATTAGAGATTATGAAGTTCAAGTGGTGGAGAATCAGGTTGTTAGGCCTACAATGAGTATCATCTTTCGTATGAAGCATGGATTGTTTGCTAGGGTGAAGAGGAGATGCATTTAGATTGCGTGCTTTATATCGTTTTCGTTGTTTTGTTAACTTGTCTTTGTTTTGTGTGATTGTGTTGGTGTGCTCAGTATTGCTTCTCTGAAATAAATAGTGTCGTGTGTTTTTGTAGGATGTGTCCCCTCTCTCTCCATCTCCCTTTCTTTTAATGATCAACTAATGCTTTTGACATACAGCCTGGGAATGGCAGGCCTTTAAACAGAGCACACTTAGTAGGTCCTCAATCACACTGAATTTATTCCACCTTAATGTCACCTTTGAAAATATATTTCAATTCCAACACCATCTAATTCTTAATGTTACCACAAATGCACCTAAAATATCCTAGGTAATTATTATATCAATAAAGATCTACGTGAACTCCTATTTGGAAAGTTCCAGCAAATCCTGTTAATTCACGATTATGGTATCTATGTGTTGATCCATTTAATTTATTTATCTTAAAATAATATTATATTAATAAAAAAATATTTATTTTAATAAATTAAATAATATAATTGTAAATATAGTATAAAATAAAAAATAAAACTATTACAATATTAATCAATAAAATAATATAAATAAAAATTTATTATTATATATTTAATAAAATATTATAAATTAATAGTTGATTTGAAATTCTTTTATATAAAAACTCATTAAATTTTAAGAACTCGTGTCACATCAACCATAACTGCTTGATGAAGTTGGTGTTTAGAGTTATTATCATTAAATCACAATAGATTAGATTATATAGACTTGTTCAGAGGGTGAAATTTCAATATATCACCGTTTAGAAGATATTCGCCAAATTTATTTTTACATGGATTTCAATAGAATTTTGTTTTTTAAATGATGTAAACATGCCGTGGTTTAACACACTTTTGAAATTTGGTGGTTTAGAGTAAATTTAAAAAATTGAGATTTTTTTTAAAATATTTTTTTATTTATTTTATATATAAATTAAATAACGAAAATATATTAAAACTAAATATAAATATATATATATATATATATATGTATATATATATAATAATCGTTATTTTTTCATTTATTTTTCGTTGATTTAGTGAATAGTTAACAAATAGTGATTTTGTAGGGCGACACGTGCCTCTAAAACATTCAATAAAAAAAATATTCAATAGATTAATTATATTTATTTCTTTATATATATATACAGATTGCATCGTATTTTAATTTAAAATATTAATTTACTTTTATAAAATTTTATAATATTATATTTATATTTAGCATATCATTATATAAAGGACAACAAATTCATTCGAGGAGTATTATTCACAAATTTTTATTGTCGTCTTTTTATGCAATTAATTTTATTTAAAGTTTTAATAATTTTAGATTTGTTTCATCCTTTTATATATTTTTTTTTTCGTCTTTTAGATATTATAAACTATGAGGTATGTTATTCCTTCTTATTTATCCATGATCATTGGTCCAATCAGTATTCATCTATCATTAATCTAATTAAAATTATTATATTCGAATTCACTCATATTTATTTTCGATGTTGTTCCCTACTATTGTAATATGTGAGAAATACATTAACATATACAATTATTATATTAGAATTCACCCATATTTATTTTCGATGTTGTTATCGCTTGTAACATATGAGAAATACATTAACATATACCGAACATTATAATTATCTTATTATGTTTTATGTCAAATAATAAAATCAAATATAAAATAATAATTGAAATAGTAATTTATGTTTTTTTAAAACTAATTTTAAATTACATTAAAGTGTTATTACAAATTGGTTTTGAATGATTTATGACATTTAGGATATTTTAATAATTAAATTTGTAGATATAAAAATATCTTAGATTTTATAATCAGAGAAAAACATAAAATGGACATTAAATCACTATTAGGATATAATTGGAAATTATGGCTGTGACATCATTCCATTATGAGATTTAGTAATGCCATACATTAATTACAAATAATCAAATATTAAAAAAATAATATTTTTATAGATTATAGTAATTTATATTTAATTATTAAAGTGAATAATTTTAAAACCATTTAAATTACAATATTATAAAATTATTATAAAATAAGAAGAAATAAATTTAAAAAAAAACTGCAAAGGGACAAGATTGTCATTGATTTTAATATTTTTATTAATTAATAAAATAATGAAATATCTTAATAGATTAAAACTATATTAAAATTACTATATAAATTAAAGGACAAATTGTCAATTAAAAATAATAATTAAAATTTTACAATAAAGATACAAGATAGAAAACAAATACTAATAATTTTTTTTGTGAAAATTCTTTTAAATGAGTTTTTTAAAGTTCAAAATACAATTATAGGTGTGTTTTTAAAAACATTCCAAAATAAGCTTTTAAAAGTTTGGTTTTCACTTCATAGGCCAAATTTCCCAAAATACCTCTGAATTTTTACAATTCACAAATTATGTGAATTACGCTCACAGTCTGTGAATTACAGTCACAGTCTTTGAATGACCTAGGAAGTGAAAACTAAAGTTTAGTTTTGCAAACTTTTCAAAATAGGCCTATAATTGTATACTAAACTTTTTATGGCCTAAAACAAAAATTTTTCCATAACTTTTTCACCTAACATCTAAATTAATTTATATTAAATTTTAAGTGAAAAAAAAAAAACTTATTTTTTGATGGAATGAAAATTTTAGTTTATTGAGTGTTTAATTTAAACATTTCAAAATAATTAGAATTTATTATTTTCTAAGTTATTTATTATATTTCAGTTAAGTTTTAGTTGACATTTTGGAAATTTAGCCCACTCAATATTTCTTCTCATAATTAATATATATATATATATATATATATATATATGACTTTTAGACTTTACAAAGTTTGATTTAAATATATACACCAAATCTAGAAAATTTTTAAGAATAAATTTCCGTAAACTTTAAATTTAAAAAGTAGGTATTTAAAATTGTATGACGCTGTCATACATTTTTAATTTGTTATCACAAGTTTGGGATTTGCGATCACATAAAATTATTTTAAAAAATTAGTCTATTTTTGAAAACAAAGTTTGTGAACAATTATTTTTATGGCACAGCATAAGTCCCTAAACTTTGTCAACCCTTTCAATTGGGCCCTCCACTATATGATATTACGTTTTAACCCATTAATTGTCTGATATCTCACCTATGTGGTAAGATTGTTGTATGTACTTCGTCCTAAATCACCTGCCGCATCATATGTCACATAGGTGGAGAGAGCCAAATTAAGGGGCTATATTAAAATCTTGCATATTCGAAATGTCAAATTGAAAAAATTAGCCAAATTTAGGGTTCCAGTTATTATTATGCCTATTTTTAATTTTTTAAATCTAACTTATAATTTTAAATGAAACTTTATATTATATATGATACTATTTTACTTAATATTCAAGTCAAACATTTAAAATATGAATACTCTTTAACATAAAGCGAGTTATTTGCCCCAATTGTTTGCATGCAAATTAAAACGTAATTGTGTTTGATTTTAAAATCTTAAAACTAAAAATGGACACGTGTAGTCGATTTGAATATAAAATTAAAATATTTAAGTATTTAGTTCTATGTTAAAAGCTAACAACTAAATATGAACTAAATCAGAAGAGAGATAAATTGGACAATATTCATAAATTGATATGAAATATTCAAATATATTGAGTTATATATATATATATGTATTAAAAATAAATTAGCAAATATTGCAATATTTAAAAAATATATACATTTCAATTACATGGATATATAATATACTAATGTTTTAAATCAATTATAAAGTTTAAAGTGTAATATAAGTTATAGATAATCCTTATAAGACATTTTTTTACTTGAGATATTTTTATGCGGCTAAGTTCGAATCGGTTCAGTCTTTATAGATTTTCTCTATAAATTATTCAAACTAGACATGTCTATTTTTAACCGCAATTTTATATTGATTTCGTCTCTAACGGATTTACAAATGGACGTATACTATTCACGAACTTCATAAGACGCTAGAGAAAAAGAAGAAGAAAATAATTTGGTATTTAATACCTAATCAAATATTAAATAAATAGTAATTTGATCTTTGACGTAGTAGTAGTAATAATAATAATAATAATAATAATATATTTTATATATTTTATTTTTCTTTTGAATAAATTAATTATTTTGAAAAATAAAATTTTTAAATAGAATCAGTCGTACCTCGATGAGTTTGAATATATTAATGAAAGACTTAAAATAAATTATGGTATATTGTGGTGAAGAATTTTGATAATCAAAGTATTTTAATTTGTGTTACAATAAATTTATTATTTTTCAATATAGAATAAATGTTGTATGTTTTATTTATTTTATTTTTATATCAAAAACATATTTGCGAGTATATTTATTTTCCGTCCTTAATGAATCACGAATTTACATTATTCGGATAAAAAGAAAATTTATAGTTCAAACAAGTATTTAAGTCTAAGTGTTCATATTTATAGTTCAAATGAGTATTAGTTTATGTGTTCATACCCTTATAAATATATGGACAAATCCGGACTATGTATTAGTATAAAGTATATTTTGATAGTACTATGTTTTTACGTGAAAAAATATATAACATTTTAATATTTATTTACTATTTTTATATTTATTTTATTATTTTTTTAAAAAATTAAAATTGAAATCGTGCGTTTCGCACAGACCTACGTGCTAGTGTTAGTTAAATTAGGAAAAGAAGAGAGAAATTACTGAAGTAGTCGTAAAATTTGTTTCATGACTTATATGAGTGGCGATAATGCCACCCCAACTTCACTGCTTCTACACCCCTTTAGTTTTAACACCCCATTTAAATCTTTTTTTAGTATTTAATTTGTATTTAAACATCATTTAATTCCAATTATACCATTTAATTCATAGATAGGGTGAATGTATTTGTCTTCACACCCCAAAATAAATCGAAGAAGAAAATCGCAATCGCAGGCTCTAGAACCGGCGGAAGTTCCCCAAGCCTATCCCTATGTGAGGCACTTCAAAATGTCATACACACTTTGATTCTTGAGCAAGTATGTGAGCACGTGAGGCACTCCCGAACCGGCAACTACCGTTTACTTTCCAGAAATGATAATCATCTGGAAGTAGCGAGAGAGCCTGAATACTGCTGGTAAGAGTTCAAGTTCGTGACTACCGGAGCACGCGACGAAGCACGAATCGACTGACAAATCTCTGTTTAAGAAGATCTCTGACAAGATCCACGGAGATGACTCATCTTCTTCTGATTCCGATAGCGATAAGCCTTCGGCCGTTGATGCTGTTAAGTCTAAGATTTTTAGGCTGTTGGAAGAGAGAAGCATGTTCATCATGTTCTCGGCGGTGGAAAACGTACTCTCTTTTACTTTTTGTTTGACTGCATTTTAATTTATAGTGTGTTTTCTGTTGCTGTTTGCTAGACAGTGAAGCTATGGAGGTTTTTGAGTGAGATCTGAGTTGTTTGTTGACTTTTTTTACTAGATTAGACTTTGACGATGAATGTGATTTTTTCAGATCGTGAATCGATGGATTATATCAGTTTCGGAACTTAGATCGTGAATTTGAATTTTAGATGGTTGAAATCATTTACTCTATTGTTTGTCTCGATTTGATTGTTAATTTTATGATCGAATATTGGTGTTAGTTTCAAGTGGGGTTATTTACAAATATTATACCCTATAAATAATTTCATATTGCAGTATTTTTATTAATATTTAATTAATTATTTTGAAGTATTTTTATTAATATTTAATTAATTATTTTGGGGTGTACAAACAATAAAAGAGAGTGGTGCCATTATCGTCCCTCGACTTATATTCCTATGCTTTAAGCTTGTAATTGCTTTGGCCAAAAGAATTTTAGATCCCATACTTGGCCCAGTTATATGTTTTTGACTTTTAGATAATATTATTGAGTGGAGTCCGAGTCTTCCTTTGAAAGCCCATGTAATCAATGGCTTCTTCAACTTAATTTTCTAGACGATGTCGCCATCCCTCACAATTGTCAATACACCCGAAGTCATGTTATAATATTAATAATGTCTGTAAGGGCTTTTTGGCCAACCATTTAAATTTATTATGTTTTTAAAATAAAAATTCAAAATTTCAAAAATTAAATAATTTAATAAATAATTTTCATCCAATAAATTAAGAGTATCATAATACCCCTCCCAATTAAAAAATTAATTTAAAATATATTTATTTGATTAAAAATGTGTAAGGTCTATTATGGCCTTTAATTTAAAATATTGAATTTAAAAATAATATTCAAATATTGACCCCATCATATTTCATAAAGGCCCCCAACAATTTATTAATGGTCCCCACATAATAGGACAAATAATTCCCAATTGTATTGAATCCCTAACTTTTACAATCTCAATTCCACACATTCTTGGAACATCAAATTTAACATTGTTTGTTCCTTAACAATCCATAAGCATTTCTGCACATATCTCTCCACTATATTTCTAAAAATACGTATTCCATCACAACTCAAAGGTTTGTTTAAAATGTTTTTCATTCTTGAGCATAGTAGAATTAATGTTACGGTGTGAGGGTGTAGGGGTCTTGAGTATATGGTTTTAGAGTTCATGGTAAAGTCATTATGGATATTGGATAATATTTGGAGTTAATTGTATGGTATAGGACTGCAACTTTACGAATTAAGGTTAAAATTTCCAATTTTACGTTTTCCAGCGATTTTCTGTGTAATGCCTTATTTTGAGACAAGGTTAAAAGGAATTGAATTGCTACCTGTCCGAATTGATCGTCAAACTCGGTACCGAGTGTCGAACATTGATTTGAGATAATTTATTCACTTTAAATCCTACTTTCAGATGGTAATTGCAATAATATGTAATCACTTATCCTAGATCATGTTAAGAGGATTAAGATAAGGATAAATTGGGTTCTTAATCAACTTATTTGATCATGTTTGTTACCCTATGTTTGTAAAAAAATCTGCATATGTGTGTGACATTTTATTCAGTTAAATAAGATGTATCCTGTGTGTTTGTTAGGCAGGTGTGTGACATTTTATTCTGTTAAATAAGATGCATCTTCTGTGTGCTTGTTGGGCATTGGCTTACTAACCAGACATCGATAGCCTTACCCTTCATGGCTTTTATTTTTGTTTTGTATGTTTTTGTATCCGTTTGGGATGGAAACTATTGAGTACAGACAGTCATGTGGAGTAGCAGGATATTACACTCATGTCACCATTAGTCATCATCTAGCATATTTTTCAAGACTTTGTTTCCCTTACTATTATATCTTAATTTTTGACTTAATGCAGAACTTTATAACCGCTGCATCACGTTTTGGATTTTGATTCCAAACTAGATATTTTGGTTATTTCAGTTTGATTATATCTTTATTGGATTTGTATTTGAACTATCGGAGTTGGTGCACTTTTGGATAATTAATATATTTATGTAAGGTTTCTTAATTAGGTTTGTTTATGTTAATTGTATTCGTCTGTCTGTTCCGCTCTGCATGTGACATCCGTTCTCCGCGTCTCTTCCGTTGGGGTGGGGTTCGGATGTTATAAATAAAATGTGGATCTAGCCTTCAAGCTCCATGTTAGAAATCAATTTTTAAATATTTCTTCACCATATACTCTTATATCTCAATCTAGTCGATACCACAAAATACAAATGTCTTGGAAATTATTCTTCTAGGATTATGGTTTTTTTATGTTTGGGCATCACATCTACACTCAAAGTATCCACATTCCCCCCTTTCATGGTCATTTATTGCAATTATGATTTGAGATCACAATAATTTGATATATTTGTGATCTCATATCACAAATTGAATAATTTATCAATTTAATAATCTGATAAAATCTCTTGCACTCGTTAAACTACCAAATTCAAACCCATTAACATTTATGAATTTACGAAATCCTAAAATTAACAACACAAGTACCTAAAAGGTTGTTGTCAACCTAACAAAAATCAAAATTCAATAGTAGCAATAATAATCCTAAAAGACTCATTTGTTTAAAAAACAAATCAATGGTACAAATCGTATTCTTTAGTGTGTCAATAATGGGAAGAAATTAAATCTGTATAACCAAAGCAATAAACAGAGACAACATAGACACTTATCTCGACCATGCACCAAACATATGCACCAAACATATGGTAGTGGAACAAAATTTTTGAAGTAAGTGAATAATTATTGACCTAGATTCAACCTCACCACAATGAAGAATGACGAACTGCATTGACAAAAGTCCAAGAAAGTTGAAGACAAATTTAAAATGAAAAAGTTTGACTAGAATTTATAGAAATTGAATGAAGGTCTATGAAAAGTGAAGGCCTATTTTTTTTTTTCTCCTTTTAGAAATTGAACAATAGTTTTTTTTCATATGATGTGCGTCAGGAGGGAAAGTTAATAATTTATATGTCATATGGTTAAATTCAGATGGAATGGAAAATTAAATTTCAACAATTGAGTAATAGAAAGTTAGTTTAGTAAAAAAATACATTAAAATAATTCATCAAATTTATTATAGTGGCAATTTTTAAAGTAAAAATTGAACTTAAGGGTAAATTATAATGACGCCGAAAAATAAACTATAAATTTATTTTTTATAACTAATTTTATTATATTATTAAAATAATATAATAAAATATAAAAAAATTAGATGAGTCAAGATATATGGAGTTGAAGTTGGACTTAGGAGGAACTTAAAGAGAGTTCGGACTTAAGTTAAATTGGCGAGTATTTTAGGTTTTAATAGAATGCCAAAACTATAAAAGAGTTGTAAACTATTTAAGAGTAGTTCTTTTGTATAGCTCTCAAAATGTCTAGCCGACACAAGAAGTGAAAAGAAAGGAAAAATCATAAAAAATTAAAAAAAAATTAGAAGAGAAAAGAAGAGAAAAATTAGAGAAAGAAGCAACTTCTCTTGTTTTTGAGTATTGTTCATCGTGGAGCTTGTAACCATCTGATCCTCTTCAAATTTGGAGGTAAGATGTCTAACACCTGACATCACCATTATGATTGTTATTCTAATATTCTTGTTGAGAGAAATCTAGTAAGTTACAGGGCTAGTCGGAATCGGAAGCCTTCTTTATGCAGTAAGTTTAAAATTAGATTTTCTCTTAATTTAACTGTTTGATCATCTTGAATTTTGGATATGTTTCAAAAGACATGTAACACCTGAACCCCACCTCGACGGAAGGGATGCGAAGAATGGATGCCATGTGCAGAACAAAACGGAGAGACAGATACAAAATATTATACATACAAAGTAGATAAAGAATTACGAAACAAAAGTCAAAAGGTATTCATTAATGAAAGTATAATAAGTCCAGAATCCAAGTACAAAGTTTAATAAAATCCAAAATTGAGAATTCATAAACCAAATTCAAATAGTGCAATGGTTACAAAGTTATGAAATAAGTCTGAAATCGAAATAACAATATGAAATCAAAGCTTTTAAAATAGATGCTCGATGATGATCAATGCTGACATGCGTGTAATATTCTACTACTTCACCTGACTATCTTAACTCAACAATTTCCAACCCAAACGAGTTAAAAACATACAAATAAAAAATAAAAGCCACGAACGGTCAAACTATCAATGTCTGGTTAGTAAGCTAATGTCCAACAAGCTCACAAAGGATGCGTCTTGTATTAGTAGGATAAAATGTCACATAACATATGCAGATTATTTTGCAAACATAGGATCACAACATGAGCAAACAAGTTGATTAAGAACCCAAATTATTCTTACTCCAATCCCCTAAATGTAATCTAGGAAAATGTGATCTAGGATAAGTGATTACAGATTATTACAAATAGCATTTAAAAATAGCTTAAAAGTTATAAATTTATTTAAAAGGAAATGACTGACACTGAACTGTTAATTCAGTATGGAATTTGGCATGTAATTTAGTCAGGGAGTGTTATCAGCTTTACCGTATTGTTATTCAATAAAGATTTCGGGAGTCAATTCGATCAGAAAGATTATTCGAGTTCTATAACTAATTTAAGTGATAGTAAGGTAGACAGTTCGTTCAGAGACAAAATTACACGATTTTAGCTTAGTTAAGTTATGATTTTCGTTATACAAAACTTTAAACATCTACTTGGATCTATTCATATCGCCTACGGCCAGTTAGCAGTCAAAATCATGCTACCCAAGGGATAGAATTCAATTAACAAAGTAGTGCAAAGAGATCAAAGCAGATATATAGAAGCAACACAGATTCATATCTCGACATAATAGATTTCAGATTATCACATTATTATGGTGTTTAACTTACCAGCACCTGTTCTTAGCTTAATAACAGAAATCGAGAATAGAAACAGAGATAGGGTAAAACCCTCAAAGATGGATCAAAGATCCCTAAAATGATATTGGCCCATCCAGACATGAGTAAGGCTCCAGAATGATGTCATCACATCTAAAAATAAGTCGGCTACAAGGCCTAATATGCTTTTGCGAATCGATGTATACATCTAGTTTTCCCTACAGAATGTTGGTATTATCGTATTAATTTAAGACAAGACTTTGGACAGATTGCAGAGTTTATATTTTTAGTTTAACAGACATTTATGAATATCAATTCATATATCCACTTTAAAGCAGCAGAGTGAACATATAGTCATGAAATTCACAGAATCAATCAGACAGATGTACAGATAAAATTCAGTAGATATATCTCAATTAATCCATACTCAAATGCAACAGCAATAATATAATAATTCAATCTCAGATTTTAGCTTATAATAATTTATTTACTTTTACACACATAGCGAAACAAGCAGAAACATATAGACATGAGGGCATAAACATGGCTACTAACCTTTATCGCTAATTCAATACACCGAATCACTCCAGTCGACGATCCCCGATTTGATCTTAATCAAATCAAGAATAAAACATATAAATCCCTAGTTTAAAAAGTTAGGATTTTTAATCTAGCAACTAATAAAATCCCCAAATCATACTCAATTAAACCCAAAATATATAGATTAAATACTTAAGGTTTCAAAACCCAAATCAATTGAATTAAAAACCCCCAAATTGCAAACCCTTATTATATAGAAATCCCAAATCAAAATTAAAGCGGTTAAATCAAGAAGAGAATAGAAACCATTACCTGTAAAAAAAAAACAATGAAAAATACTTAGGGTTTCAAAATCCAAATCAATTGAATTCAAAAACCCCAAATCGCAAACCTTAATTATATAGAAATCACAAATCAAAATTAAAGCGGTTAAATCAAGAAGAGAATAAAAACAGTTACCTGTAACAAAAAAAAAACCAATGAACAATCAAATCCCCAACTTAAAGATCTCGAAGGACGAATGTTTGGAAATCCACGGCGAGGGTTTTAGTTGAGAGAAAACATAGAACACGTTGAATGAGTTTTTAGGTTCTAAAACTCTTTATTTTACTTTATATATGGGTGACAAATATCACTATACATCCATTATTACCATTTGACTTTAATTTGACCTAAATTGAGAAATAATTACAGAATTTGTCTAAACTTATTATAATTTTTAAAACTGGTCAAAAAGTCAAATAATTCAAAATAGATGGTCAAACCAAAAAGTTAATATTTTTAAATACCCATTTTACCTTTGAACGAAAAATAGGTTCAATTAAATAAAGTACAAATAACTAAAACAAAATTTCCCAAAAATTTGAAAACGAATAGCCCAAACTTATGGACGTGACAAGACATGTCAATATAGATGTTGAATAGTGGAGAACTGATTTAGTGGTCTTTAGGTGGAGCGACCAGAATAAAAGTCTTGCTGTTCACAACTGAATTAATTGTCGAATCATGCGGAGAGATTTAAGGAGTATGAGTATATTCGTAGTGAATTTAAGGTCAATTAATCGATCTTTTAGTACAGTTCATGTAAGTATCCTTGTATTTATTGAGTCATTGGAATAGTTAAAAGATTAAGTTATATTATTTAAACTAATTAAGATATAAGACATAATTTCTTGTAAGTTGTGAAGCACATGAAAATTTTTAAATAAGTTGTAAGGAACAACTATAGATGTGTAACAACAATATTGTACTAATAGAATGATTAGCATCTAACATTTCTATAAATGTTATTTCTATTCTAACTTTAAGTGTTGATAAATATCTAGTATTGTTCAAGGTATCATACACCCTGAATACTAAAAGTTTAATAACTATGGATTTGAGAAACATTTCTTACTTATATTCTAATTGAGTTGTTATGATAATATATTAATAGAAAGAATAATAATTTTCTTTCAAATTTGAAATAAAACTATGATAGAATGTTGACGCAAATTCAATTGATTCAAATAATAACTAGATATAAAATTATATATACATTACTTATATAATATGGATATTAAATATAATTGTATTTTGAGAATTTTTTAAATAGTATTTAAAATAAATTATTAAAACTACTTCAACGAAAATACTAATTTTAAACCATATGGTGTGTAGTTCTACTTACAAAAACATTATTCAAAATATCTAAAAGCTATGTAAAAATCTAATAAAAATTACTTAAAATAAATTAATGCTAATTTCAAATTAAAAATAAATAAATAAAAATACAGGGTAGATAGCATTGACATAAGCTACCCATACAAAGTGTTAGCAAGAGGCTAAAATATGTGGTCGATGGCATGACACCAACTACGTATACAAAATGCCAACTAGATGCTGCTACGTGCTTTCATGTACTTAGTTTGGTATTTTAAATTAGGGGAAAATTACACGGAGTTTTCATAATTACATTTAAACTGAGTTTCGTTAATTTTTACTATAAAGTGATATGAGTTTTTAGAAAAGTGGCAGGCAGTACTGACGGCATTAAGTCAAACTTTTGACCCTATTATTTGTGGCATTAATAAGTGAAAAGACGATTTTACCTTTAACCAGATCATATTTTTAAATATTCTTTTAACATAATTTTTTATATTTTGATTAAATAAAAAATTAAATAGTGTGAATATTTCTTTTTATTTACCATTTTATTATTTTTATTTTTTAATCTTTTTTTATTATATATTTACTATTTTTTATATATTTTTTAACTATTCTTTTTTGTTATTATTTATATTATTTGATTATTCGTTTTATTATTTATTTAGCAACTTAATTAAAAAAATAGCAATTATTTTTACATTATTTTTTTTATTAAAATAGTCAAAAATAATAAAAATGGTAAATAATAAAAAAAGGAATAGTCAAAAATAATATTATTTAGCAAATATTATTATTACTAGTTTTTAAATTCATTTGCTAATAAATAATATAATGAATAGTCACAACTAATATAACTAATAAATAAAAAGAATAGTAAAAAATAAAAAATAATAAAAATGAAAATTAATAAAAATGAAAAATAAATAATAAAAAGTATATTATAAGAAAAGGATAATCACAATAAAAAAATTAAAAAATATAGAAAATATATAATAAAAAGAATAATAAAATAACAATTATAAATAAAAATAGAAAAGATAATGTATAAATAATTAAAAAAATTTTAAAATATAATAATAAAACAATATTTGAAAAGAGAAATGAATGATAAATAATATGAAAAATGTAAATTATTATTATACCCACCCACCAGTGCCACATCAAGGCCATACCAGCATCACATCAACGCCCCACAAACTTCAATGAAAAATTGACACGACCTTAACGGACACTTGGCATCGTTAGTGTTTGATTGCAACCTTTTCAAAAACTCATACCACAGCAAAACTCGGTCTGCATGTAATTGTGAAAAACCTCATTGTTCATCGGTGTAATTTTTCCTTTAAATTAATGTATTAAATTGAATGTGGTTGATGGCTGGACACAAACTACACGTACAATCCACCTAGATTCGTTAGTACGGTATTTTCATGCATTTAGTTTGATAGTTTAGATGCATTGTCAATCCGAATGGTTAATATAACTTTGTAATAGGTTGAAGATAAATAAATCAATTTGACGTACGTCCACCATTCATTTGTCAGGATGATAAATGAGTCGGGTCAAATTTTATTAACAGGTAAATCCTGTTAAATCTGTTTAATTAAAAATTACTTTTACATATTAAATAGAAGTATAATAAATTTTTAATATATATTTACCCAAATAAATATTAATATCAATACATATAATATTACATACCTCTTTTTGAATAAAATAATAATAATAATAATTCGTATATCTATTAAAGAATATTTTGATTGAATTATTTAATATTACTTTTTAGGAATTATCATCATTTGAACTCTTTAAGTTGGTACAATTTTTTTATGGACCCTGAAAGTTTGTGCAGTTTCATTTTAACTCTCGAAATTGTTAAAAAAAAAAGTTATTTACACCTTCTATGTTGACATGGACAAAAGTGTGAATCATTAACAATAAAGAGTACGTGAACCAGGATTTTTTTCTCTTTCTTATCCAAGTAGATACGCCCTCGAAACTGACTTAGACCCTCGAACTTGACATTAATTTCCATTTTGACTCTCTAACTTTGAAAATTTTCATATAGACCGTCCAAGCTTGCGAAATCCATTCATTTAAACGCTTAACAATGAGTAAATAAATATATAGTATATAAAAATTGATTTGACAGGGTTGTGATGTCAAACAAAAATATTGGTCAACCTAAAAGTTTCGTCAACCACAATCTCCAACCTCTATATTTCATTCAACACCATCACACTAACCCAATCTCTCTTCAATAACTAAATCTCCGTCTTTTTGACAATGAAATAATAGAAACCACTATTAACTTTCGGCAAGATATCAAGTTCTTGCAAGTAACGTGATCTTAAGATAATATTAAATTCTTAAGCATGCAAAATACTAAATGAGAATATATTATTATTATATTTAGATTTAAGGATAAACGTGGAATAAAAAGAATAGGGAAAATCACCACTAGTTTGCTTAATTAGCAAAAAAACTCAACTTTTCTATTTTTGGCCAAAAAACCTCTTTTCAACCGAATCTATTAAATTTACTGTTCATCCGCCAGGGATGAACAGTAAACTGAGGATATTTTTGTAATAACATATTTTTAATTTGAAAATTTATTTTTTTTCTTTTTCTCTTCTTTTTTCTTTCTTCTTCTTCCCAAATCCTTTTTTTCTTTTATCTTTTTCTCTTTTTCTTTCTTCTTTTTCCCGGATCTTCTTTTTTTCTTTTTTTTCTTCTTCCCCGATCTGCTTCTTGTTTGCTTTTCCAGATATGCTTCATCTCTCCCTCCCTCTCTTTCCTTCACTTCACTCACACCCCTTCACGTTTTATTTATAAAGCCAACTTGAAGGATATAATGCATATTAATCCTATTTTATTTATAGATGTTTTAATTTATTTATTTTGCTTTATTTGATAGTTTTATTATAAGTTACAGTTAAGCAATGTATTCTTTTGGGTGATTTTCAAAAAACCACCGCTAGTTTGCTCAATTAGCCAAAAAATCTTAGTTTTTCTATTTTTGGCCAAAACACCTCTTTTTAATATAAATTAATGTGCATTATACCCTTTGAGTTGGCTTTATTTTGTACTTGAATCTTTAAAGTTTATAAAATTTCATTTGAACCCTCAAAGTTGCCAAAATTGACTCGTTTAGATTCTCCAATACCGATATAGACCAATGCATGAAGAATACGTTCTAATTGGCGTTTAATTAGTCTCCTTAAAAGGTTCAAGCGATTTTTTTTTCTAAATTGGAAAGTAAAATAAAATTTCACAAATTTTGAAGATTAAATAAAAACTCGTGTATGGTTATTCCTTTATTATTTTATTATTATTTTATATAATAATAAATTAAAATTCAATACGTCGGTTGATAGGGTTGAACATAATCGATGATAAATGGATTCGGTCGTGGTTAAATGAATCTACTCCATTCGATTATAAATTAGCATAGTTGGTTTGGTCAATATGATTTTGACACCCTGAGTCTAAATTAATGCGTTAAATTGAATGCTTTCTTTATTTAAAGTTGTAGATAGATCTGAAGTTGAAATGATATTCAGTTATTAATGGATGTTTCGTCTATTTTACGAATAAATCATTGTCATCGGTTACAAGTAGGACTGCAATTACTTAAAATGATTTTAGGTTGCTTTCATGTATTTCGTACAAAATTAGCTGCTCAGTAGTAATTGAATGTTTCCACCTCTTATATCAATGTGATACTGTCATTCTATTGATATTTTGTGAAGTGTTAAAATACCATTTAGGGTAGATACAACCACTCTTCAACTTCTATCTAATTTTCAAATAAAACAAATATATATTTTAATTTTCACTCAAAATATTATATATCTCCAATCAAACTTTAACTCTATTTGAAGGTAGGAAATAATCAATAATTTTATACAATAAAGTATAAAAATGAATCAAAAATTATTCATTACATGATACTACTAATTGATTTATTTACACTAATTAAATATTATTTTTATTATTAAATTATTAAAATTAATTTTTAAATTTAAATTGATAAATACTTCTAAAAATATTTTAAATTTCAAAGTAAATATAATATAATACCAGTAATATTAGCAAAAAATTCTTTTAAAATAAATTCTGAATTTTAATTTATTGAATGAATTCTATATTATGATTAATTATATTACTATATTTTTAGTTTTATTTATATTTGTAATATTTTATTGGGTTATTTTCATTTTTGCTATTTTTTAAATTTTATTTATATTATATAGCCCAATTTTAAAAATTTTACAAAAATAATCTTTAAATTTTTACTTTTAAAAAATGAACTAAAATGACTATTTTATCCTTCTGTGAAGATCTTTTACACTTATCTGTGAATGTGGTATGTGAAGAGAAATTTTGAAAGGTGTGAAGGTGTGAATGTTTAGTTTTGAAAGTCAAAGTTTGCATGATTCAAAAATAAAAATAAAGTTTTGTTGGTTTAGTTTTGAATTTTTCAACTTTCTCTAGTTTATTTTATGTAATTTTCCCTATTTTATTTTATTTTACGTAATTTTACATAAATAAAAATTTAAATTAATACTTAAATATTCCATTCACTAAAGAATCTAATACCTTCTTAATAAAGATTAGAGTTTAACCATTACTAATTATAATGATTTAATAAATTAACATAATAATTAATTAAAAAAGTAATATTATTTTCCATACATATATTCTGATAAAATTATTAAAATAAACAGAATTCATCAAAAAATTTTAAATATTTTTAAAATTATTTGTATATAGTAAAATTTCAATATCTTAAGGAATAAAGTAAATTTAATCTAAATAATTCAATAATTTAAAGGTAATAAATTATTTACACTACTTTCAATGTTATATATATTTTTCATGGCTGAAAACACATTTATATTCAAAATTTGATATGATCCTGAGATTTAGCCCCTTTTTAATTTTTTAAAAATAGATTTATATGGTTCTTTTTAAGCATCGAATTCCTGTATTTTTATATTTTATTGACCATTGGCCTCAGCATATCTAATTTGTATTAGCATTCTTTTTAGATCCTAAATTATTATTATTTTTTTTTAAACTTTAAATTTTCATTGTACTAGAGAGCTATTTACGGTAGCAATGTTATATTAACATGATGCCAAATACGTAAATACGTAAACAAGTGTCAGTGGTTGCTTTCTTGGCCAAAAAATCTGTTAAACTATTAACTTTTTTCTTGATATATGGACAACCGAAAATCTGTTAAACTATTAACTTTCCTTGATATATAGACAATCCAAAGGGACCCTAACAACTACAGAAAATTCAAAATGTCATTCACAACAGTTTGGAGGACAATCAGACATAATCTAATATCTTTTAAAGTAAACCACAAAATCTGAGCATCTATCTCGACAACGATAATCTAGAAACCACAACTCAAAGTTGCATTAAGAACTTCCATTAAAGCATAAGCCTTAGGTACTGAAGATGAAGGACAATGACTGATATATTTTGCTTTTGCGTAAATGATTAGCCCAGCAGGATCCTTAATAGGCATCCCTACATCAGATCCTCTACTGGAAACGCTCCAAGATGCATCCACGTTGAGTTTCAAACCTGAATTTTTTGGATGTCAAACAGAATATACCAAACGATGAAGCAAACAGCCATTAGAATCAGTAGGATTCGAAAGAGAAACATCAGCCTCATTAAACTCCTGCACAAAACTATGCGCCTAGATAATGCTGTTATCAACTTAATTTAATTTATTATTACATATCATATGGTTCCTTTTCAACTAAATATGCCAAATAGAAGGTGCCAAAAAAAAAGGAAAAAAACACAAATCATTAGTACTCAATCTAACAAACATCTCAACTACTACATCCACACTCAGCCCTTTAAGATGTTTCAGGATATCAAAAAATTTGGAATACTTCCACTCTTTCTTTACTATATTACACATAAGAAGAGCATGAGCTATATCCTAAAAAATAGCTCCAAATCTAAAACAACTAGTAAGAGTCACAATACCTTTTCGCAGAAGGATCTGGCCTACCACTAGGAAACCATTCACAACCCTCAAAATAAATATACACATTTTCGGAGGCATAGGTAAGCCCCAAACAGACTTCCACCAACTAGTTGTAGAAGAAGAACAAGATATTGACGCTAGGTTCTCCCTCTGTGACAGCCAATACCCAAACTTAGCAGTCTACATGCCAGATTCATAAAAGTATTACACAAGTTTATCTTCATAATGTCCTTGACCTAATGGTATAGAGTTTAAATTAAAACTATCATAGACAGAGAACAACACATTAATTTTCCTATGATTCCAAATACGACAAGCATTAAAAGTAATCATTAAATCTGCCCATAACATTAGAAGGGTAATCCAATAGGATAGTTTTAAAACCAACATTTAACAGTAGCCAAGGATCGGTTATTTTTCGAACTGATTTCCCATTACCACTCCATCTAATCCTTTTCTTATCTAATTAAGGACCCCAGATACGGCTAGACCAGATCGCATAAATGGAATTTCTATACAGAACATTCAAGAACCCATTATGAACCCTATATTTCGAAGCCAATAGACGTGCCACTAAAATTCTCGGATTAGTTATAAAACACCACGCTTTACTAGCTAAAAGGACTTGATTAAAACCCCTCATCTCCCTAAAACCCATACCTCCAAACTTCTTTGACTTACACAATGATTTCCAAGCTAACCAAGACATTGTCCACTTGCGAATTAGACCCGACCACTAAAAATGATTTAAACAGAGCATGAATCTTAGTGATAATTTTGATTGTAAGACAAAACTTACTCATCGAATAGACTAGAATTTCTTGAAGGATTGATTTGATTAGTGTTTCCCTCCCACCACTAGAAAAAGAAAATCATTCCAAGAGTTTATTTTATAGGAAATTCAGTCAAGTATCACTCTGAATGTTCCAACACTTCTCTTATTATAACGTCCTAATTTTGGGGCTAAACGTTTATAGCTTTTGGATTAAAGTTGATTTTTCGAGATATTGATTCCTTTCATGTAACTTTTGAAAGTTCTTGAATATTGAATTGATATTATTCATCTTTGGATGCTCTAAGAATGTTTAATGGTATTGTAATGTTCATATTTTGAAAATTGAAGCGAATACGAAGCGGAACGAAAGAAGGAATAGAAGTGCGTAGCACTAGTCGGGCTGGCTACATAAGCTTTATGTAACCAGACTTGTCGCCAGCGCTGGCGACAAGGGGCTATGTCGCCAGCCTTGTTGCCAGCGAGCGAATTCTGCAATATTGAAGTGTTTCTCTCGGTGCGCTTTGGCGACATAAGGCCTATGTCGCCAGCCTTGTTGCCAACCACCGAAATTGGGTTTTTAAAACCTAAATTGGCCGAATCTTCTTCATTCGCAACTCTCTCGAATTCTCTCGCCTCGCAAGTGTTTGGTCTCTCCGTTTCCTCGCAATCTCTCTATTTGATCGTCTCCGGTAAGTCTCCAATCGACCTTTATCTTCTACGCTATTAGTATAAGCATGATTGATGTTGGTTTCTGATGTAATCGTTATCGTCTCTAATGATGGATTGGTTAGGGTTTGTTGGAAACCCTAGGTTTTGGGGATAATTGATTTGGATGGTACATTGTTGATGATTGGATTGGGTTTTAGTGTATTCGTGTTATCATCACCGTTTATTGCTCGTTCATTTAGCGACTCTTCGCGATTAGAATAGGTTTCGATTATTGCGTCCTATGTATTCGATCGATTTCCTAATCGAGTTATCGTTCCTTGTTCCTTGTTAGGCGAAGCGGAAGGTCCTGTAGAACGTACCGGTGACGCCTAGCTAATTGTCGTCGGAGGAAAGGTTAGCAACGTCGTCTTGAACTCCATATTGGATGTTGCTTGTTTTATGAATTGTGCATTAAACTGGCTAATAAGATAATCACTTGAATTGACAATTGGATAGGATTGGATAGTAAATGATAGAGTGATATTGTTTGCTGTATTGCTGGTTATTGCTAATATAGAACTATTAGTGAATCTATTGCATGTTAGACTTAGGCTTTGGTTAGCTAGAGCTGGAAATAATCGGATAAGGCACTAGTAAAGTACCTATCACATATTGATTGAAAGCCAATGGATTGTAATGATGAGATTGTTAAATTGTTAAAGGAAGAATTGTGTGTTTGATCACCTAACTACTGAATAATGATTGCCCTAACTATGGTTGAAAGTAATGATAGAGTGACATGTCATTAGGGGTATCCGAGATATCTCAACCTATTGAGCAAAATAGGACCTTTGGTTTAGCTAACCACATTGAAAAATTGAGTGACGACTCCTATTGGGTGTGACGGCACCACCGCCTGCGGGCATATTGTTATTGGTGGTCTTTGGACCTAATTGATGGGATTCTAAGGTAGTAGTCCGTCCCGAGGGGGGGGGGATAAATGGCTCTATGGATCTTGGTCTTCGGACCATATTAGTGGCTTTGGCCTAATTGGCCCCGTTTCATTATTGATCCTAGATTAGTGGCAGTCAATAAAACTAGAAATATAAATTGATTAATATTGCGTGATGATTGCTAGTGACTAGTTAATTGTTTTGGGGGATTCCTAAATAAAATTTGAGATCATAATTGGACATTGATAATATTGAACACACCTAATGAATAAAATCAGATTTAGTGGACTATCTCACTTTATTGAACCGAAATGGCGTTAGACTTGGGTGGGATTGTATTCTCTTCCCTTGATTGCTAGATTTAGGTGCATTTGCGTGCCTTCTCATCATTGAATGTTTAATCAGATGCATTGTGTGTGTATGTTGGAGTATGACTTGCTAACCAAACATTGATAGTCTGACGTTGTTTTCCTTCCATTTTCTTGTTTATCTATCGAAATGTGAAACAGGTGATCGAGCAGATTGAAGGTCTCATTGCATTTTCATTTCATGTTTTTGGAACACTACTGAGAGCTGCCTTCTTCTTGTATTTTGATTAGTTTTTGAAAGACATGTAGACCCTTTTGAAGTATTTCAGTTTGTAATGTTTTAAGACAACTGTTATGGGATTTGTAAGTCTTTTTAAAGTACTTGAGTACTTAATATTTTCGGATAATTATTTGAAGATTTTGAACTATTATTTGGATGATTGATATATTTGGGAACAGGTATATTTTCTAATGAATTATCTGGATTATGTAATTATTTTTGGAAACAGAATGATTATTTTGTAATTAACAATTCTAATATTAATACTTATATTCCGCACTAAAGAATGAACGTATTGATTGTTAATGTGGCGTTCCGGCTTCCGTTCGCGACTCTGCCGTGGCAGGGGGTAGGACGTTACATTTGTTGGTATCAGAGCACCGGTTCTCGGTTGCTTCTTGTCTGTGTGCTTGTATGCATTAGTGTATAGGAAGTGTTTTGTAAATTATTTTTGAAAACTCATGACATTGCATTCAAATCATAAAGTCTAATGCTCGATCACTTGTGACTGTTTCAGATAGTAGAAAAATTCCGGATTATGGCCAGAACACGCCGTAACCCTAACGAAAACCCTTCTGGTTCTTAAGCTCGTGGAAGCGATAAAACTGTCGATAACAAAGAGCCATTGGATGCTAATGCGGCTCAAGCGCGGGCATTTGAGCATATTGCCCAGTTCATGGAAGCATTTCGAGGTGGTCAGTTTGGAGGACCAACTAGGCAAGAAAGGCCAGCAGTGGAAAGGTTGCCCAAGAAGAAGATTGAACTCTTCAAGGGTACTAGTGCAGAAAGCTCTGAGATGGCAGAGAACTGGTTGGAAGATATGGTCAGGGTTTGTGATGAGATCTACTGCACTGATGAGGAGAAATTGGAATGCTTGGTATCTCTGCTTAGAAGTGATGCTACCAGGTGGTGGGAGTCTATCGTTCTCACTAAGCCTGAGGAGGAAATGACCTATGAATTCTTTCGCACTGAATTTCGGAAGAATTATGTGGGTCAGGTGTACTTGGACAAGAGAAGGATGGATTTCATTCACTTGATGCAGAGGGACAAGACAGTGATGGATTATAAGCTGGAATTTGTGAAGCTCAGCCGATATTGCCCAGAGTTGGTACCGAATCCTAAAGAATGGTGCCTCAAGTTTGAGGAAGGGTTGAATCTCGAACTCCAGCGAGATTTGCTCACTCTTCGGACTGAGAACTTCAATGATCTGGTTGATGCTACATTGAGGGCAGAGCAGCTTCATAAGGAGTTAAGGGCATCAGTCGAAAAGCTGGTGAGACGAAGAGTGCAGGGCCTTCGATTGGTAATAATCCGAATAAGAAGGCGAAAAATTAGAGTCAAGGAGGTTATGGAGGTGGCGGTGCTAGTTGGCCACAAAATAACAATAGGGGACCTGGAAAGCAACTTACTGTATTTGTTGCTAGTGTTCCTTCTCGTAGTGGTTCTAATCTGGATGCTCCATTGTGTAACTACTGTGGCAAGTTGCATAGGGGCGAGTGCAGGAAAGCCTCAGGTGCTTGTCTTCTGTGTGGTGAGCAGGGTCACTTTGTGAGGGATTGTCCCTAGAATTCTAGAGTACCACTGAAAGCGACTCCATCTGAAGTAGTGTCTGTTCAGAAGAATGTCAGATCCGCTCCTACTGCTGCTCAGAGTGGTCATCATGGTGGAGCACCATCTGGGAATGTGAATAGAATTAAAGGGCGTGCTCCTGCACGTACTTATGCATTGAGGGGACATGATGATGTTGATACTCCTGATGTGATCACTGGTACATTTTCTATCCTTAATGCTCCTGTTTTCACTTTAATTGATCCTGGTTCAATGCTGTCCTACATATGTAGTAATGTATTGGCTGATAAGGGTTGGGAGACTTCTAAGATAGCTTTCGACATAGTTGTTACCAATCCTTTAGGGAATAGTATGGTTGTTAACAGGGAGTATAGGGATGTGCCTTTAGTGATTCCGGGTAAGACTTTCAAGGGTCATTTGTTGGAGATAAAAAGTCCAGAGTTTGATGTGATTCTGGGAATGGATTGATTATCCTATCATGGGGTAATATTGGATTGCAGAGCTAAACGGTTTACGTTACAGTCTCCGGAAGGAACTATAACGGTATTGGGGGATTATAGTGGAACGGTTAAAGGGGTTATCTCTGCAGCTTTGGCAGACAGATTGATGAGGCAGTGTTGTGAGGCAGGGTTGTGAGGCTTATTTAGCCCACATAATTGATGGTAGTAAGAAGCGATCGAATGGGAAGTTTATACCAACGATTTCTGAATTCTTGGATGTATTTCTGGAAGAATTGCCGGGTTTGCCACCGGAGCGTGAAGTAGAGTTTTTTGTAGAGCTCATTTTGGGAGCAGCTCCTGTATCTATAGCTCCTTGCCGGATGGCTCTAGCTGAATTAAAGGAGTTAAAGGTTTAATTGCAGGAATTACTCGATAAGGGTTACATCAGACTGAGTGTTTCTCCTTGGGGTGCTCTGGTTCTGTTTGTAAAGAAGAAGGATAGGTCATTCCGATTGTGTATCGACTATCGGCAGTTGAACAAGTTGACTGTGAAGAACAAGTACCCGCTTCCCCGAATTGATGATTTATTTGACCAGTTGAGGGGAGCAGGTGTATTCTTAAAAATTGATTTGAGGTCGGGATACCATCAGTTGAGAATCAAGGATAGCAATATTCCAAAATCGGCGTTCAAAACACGGTATGGGCATTATGAATTCGTAGTCATGCCTTTCGGATTAACTAATGCACCAGCAGTGTTTATCGACCTAATGAATCGGGTGTTCAAGGAGTATTTGGATTAGTTTGTTGTTGTCTTTATCGATGACATTTTGGTTTACTCGAAGAATGAAGAAGAGCATGATAGGCATCTGCGGGTTGTGTTGCAGATTTTGAGGGATAAGCAACTATATGCGAAGCTCTCAAAATGTGAGTTCTGGATGACCGAAGTCTCTTTTTTGGGACATGTTATAACGAAGGATGGGATCAGTGTGGACCCTAAGAAGATAGAGGTAGTATTGGCATGGCAACCGCCTAAAAATGCAACTGAAATGAGGAGTTTTCTGGGACTAGCTTGTTATTACCGCCGGTTCGTCAAGGGATTCTCTTCTATTGAAGGTCCATTGACTAAACTGCTTCATAAGGGTACCAAGTTTGAATGGATGGTCAAATGTCAGGAAAGGTTTGACAAGTTGAAGAAGTTATTGACAGAAGCACCAATTTTGGTTCAACCGGTTGAAGGGTTGGATTATGTGGTGTATAGTGATGCGTCTCTGCAGGGTTTGGGATGTGTATTGATGCAAGAAGGAAAGGTGATTGCATATGCCTCAAGACAGCTTAAGCCGCATGAGTGTAATTACCCAACTCAAGATCTTGAATTAGCGGCTATAATGTTTGCCTTGAAGATTTGGAGACACTATCTGTATAGGGCTAAATGCTATGTGTACACAGATCATAAGAGTCTACAGTATCTGCCTACTCAAAAGGAGTTGAATTTGAGACAATGAAGGTGGGTGGAGTTTCTGAAAGACTATGATCTGGTGATTGATTATCATCCAGGAAAGGCGAATGTAGTGGCCGATGCATTGAGTCGGAAGTCAATGCATTCTTTGGCATCGATGATGGCTAGATTGGAGATTGTTGAAGATGCAATTGTAGCCGAGTTGGTTGTGAAACCTACTTTGATTCCGCGTATTCTGGAAGCGCAACGGAAAGATGATAGAGTGGTTGAGTGGTTCCGTAAGATTGATGATGGTAGCGCCAGAGATTTCGTCAGGAAATCGAATGATGGATTGTATTATCGGGACAAAATTTATGTACCGAACTTTGATGGTGTTCGTGAGGAGGTCTTGAATGGAGCGCATACCCATGTACTTGCTATGCATCCGGGTGCCACAAAAATGTTTCAAGAATTGAGATTAATGTATTGGTGGCTAGGGATGAAGAAAAACATAGTTGAGTATGTCGGTAAGTGTTTGATTTGTCAACAGGTAAAGGTAGAACATCAGGTTCCGTCTGGATTGCTTCAGAATATTGTGATTCCGGAATGGAAATGGGATCTGGTTACAATGGATTTCGTGGTCGGATTGCCGTTAACCAAGGAGAAATTTGATGCTATTTGGGTAGTAGTTGACCGTTTGACGAAGTCTGCCCATTTCATACCAATTCGGGTGGATTATTCGTTAGAACAGTTAGCAGAATTGTACATCAAGGAGATTGTGAGACTGCACGGGGTTCCGTTGTCGATCATTTCTGATCGGGATCCTAGATTCACGTCTCGGTTCTAGAAGAAGTTTCAGGAAGCAATGGGGTCGAAAACGAATTTTAGTACAGCTTTCCATCACAAACGGACGGGCAATCTGAGAGGATCATACGGGTTCTCAAAGATATGCTTCGCTGTTGTGTATTGGAGTTTAAGGGGTCATGGCTGAAGTACTTGCCGCTGGTTGAATTTGCTTATAATAATAGCTATCAGGCGAGTATTAAGATGGCGCCATATGAGGCTCTATATGGGTGGAAATGTCGTACTCCCTTATGTTGGACGGAATTGAATGAGGCAAAATTTGTTGGTCCTGAATTGATTCATGAAGCGGAAGAACAGGTAAGGTTTATCCGAGAGAAACTGAAAGAGGCTACGGACCGTCAAAAGTCTTATGCTGACTTGAAACCAAAAGAGATTGAATTCCCCATAGGCGATAAAGTGTTCTTAAAAGTCTCTCCATGAAAGAAGGTGTTACATTTTGGGAAGAAGGGAAAATTGACGCCGCGTTTCGTTGGTCCTTACAAAGTGCTAGAACATATTGGACTGGTTGCTTATCGTTTAGCGTTACCGCCCGAAATGGAGAAAATTCACAATGTCTTTCATGTTTCTATGCTACGGCGATATCGGTCAGATCCTTCACATGTGATTGCCCGTGAATAGATTGAGATTCGACCAGATTTGTCGTACGAAGAGGAACCTGTTAAGATTCTTGATAGGGAAGTGAAGGTATTGCGAAGAAAGTCTGTACCCCTTGTTAAAGTGTTGTGGAGAAATCATGCTGTTGAAGAAGCGACATGGGAGACAAAGGAGGCGATGCGAAAGCAGTACCCTCATCTTTTTGCTACAGGTTAAATTTCGAGGACGAAATTCCCTTTTAGTGGGGTAGAGTTGTAACGTCCCAATTTTGGGGCTAAACGTTTATAGCTTTTGGATTAAAGTTGATTTTTCGAGATATTGATTCCTTTCATGTAACTTTTGCAAGTTCTTGAATACTGAATTGGTATTATTCATCTTTGGATGCTCTAAGAATGTTTAATGGTATTGTAATGTTCATATTTTGAAAATTGAAGCGAATAAGAAGCGGAACAAAAGAAGGAATAAAAGTGCGCAGCACTGGTCGCGCTGGCTACATAAGCTTTATGTAGCCAGGCTTGTCGCCAGCACTGGCGACAAGGGGCTATGTCGCCAGCCTTGTCGCCAGCGAGCGAATTCTACAATATTGAAGTGTTTCTTTCGGTGCGCTTTGGCGACATAAGGCCTATGTCGCCAGCCTTGTCGCCAACCACCGAAATCGGGTTTTTAAAACCTAAATTGGCTGAATCTTCTTCATTCTCAACTCTCTCGAATTCTCTCGCCTCGCAAGTTTTTGTTCTCTCCGTTTCCTCGCAATCTCTCTATTTGATCGTCTCCGGTAAGTCTCAAATCGACCTTTATCTTCTACGCTATTAGTATAAGCATGATTGATGTTGGTTTATGGTGTAATCGTTATCGTCTCTAATGATGGATTGGTTAGGGTTTGTTGGAAACCTAGATTTTGGGGATAATTGATTTGGATGGTACATTATTGATGATTGGATTGGGTTTTAGTGTATTCGTGTTATCGTCACCGTTTATTGCTCGTTCGTTTAGCGTCTCTTCGTGATTAGAATAGGTTTCGATTACTGCATCCTACGTATTCGATCGATTTCCTAATCGAGTTATCGTTCCTTGTTCCTTGTTAGGCAAAGCGGAAGGTGCTGTAGAACGTACCGGTGACGCCTAGCTAATTGTCATCGGAAGAAAGGTTAGCAACGTCATCTTGAACTCCATATTGGATGTTGCTTGTTTTATGAATTATGCATTAAACTGGCTAATAAGATAATCACTTGAATTGACAATTGGATAGGATTGGATAGTAAATGATAGAGTGATATTGTTTGTCGTATTACTGGTTATTGCTGATATAGAACTATTAGTGAATCGATTGCATGTTAGACTTAGGCTTTGGTTAGCTAGAGCTGGAAATAATCGGATAAGGCACTAGTAAAGTACCTCTCACATATTGATTGAAAGCCAATGGATTGTAATGATGAGATTGTTAAATTGTTGAAGGAAGAATTGTGTGTTTGATCACCTAACTACTGAATAATGATTGCCCTAACTATGGTTGAAAGTAATGATAGAGTGACATGTCATTAGGGGTATCCGAGATATCTCAACCTATTGAGCAAAATAAGACCTTTGGTTTAGCTAACCACATTGAAAAATTGTGTGACGACTCCTATTGGGTGTGACGGTACCACGGCCTGCGGGCATATTGTTACTGGTGGTCTTCGGACCTAATTGATGGGATTCTAAGGTAGTAGTCCGTCCCGAGGGGGGAGATAAATGGCTCTACGGATCTCGGTCTTCGGACCATATTGGTGGCTTTGGCCTAATTGGCCCCGTTTCATTATTGATCCTAGATTAGTTGCAGTTAATAAAACTGGAAATATAAATTGATTAATATTGCGTGATGATTGCTAGTGACTAGTTAATTGTTTTGGGGGATTCCTTAACAAAGTTTGAGATCATAATTGGACATTGATAATATTGAACACACCTAATGAATAAAATCAGATTTAGTGGACTATCTCACTTTATTGAACCGAAATGGCGTTAGACTTGGGTGAGATTATATTCTCTTCCCTTGATTGCTAGATTTAGGTGCATTTGCGTGCCTTCTCATCATTGAATGTTTAATCAGATGCATTGTGTGTGTATGTTGGAGTATGACTTGCTAACCAGACATCGATAGTCTGACGTTGTTTTCTTTCCATTTTCTTGTTTATCTATCGAAATATGAAACAGGTGATCGAGCAGATTGAAGGTCTCATTGCATTTTCATTTCATGTTTTTGGAACACTACAGAGAGCTGTCGTCTTCTTGTATTTTGATTAGTTTTTGAAAGACATGTAGACCCTTTTTAAGTATTTCAGTTTGTAATGTTTTAAGACAACTGTTATGGGATTTGTAAGTCTTTTTAAAGTACTTGAGTACTTAATATTTTCAGATAATTATTTGAAGATTTTGAACTATTATTTGGATGATTAATATATTTGCGAACAAGTTTATTTTCTAATGAATTATCTGGATTATGTAATTATTTTTTGAAACAGGATGATTATTTTGTAATTGACAATTCTAATATTAATACTTATATTCCGCATTAAAGAATGAACGTATTGATTGTTAATGTGGCGTTCCGGCTTCCGTTCACGGCTCCGCCGTGTCCATTTTAGGAGAAAAATTATCTGAAAATTGACAATTCTAACAAATTTTTCCATTTTACTTGGTGGCACAAAGGAGAAAAATTGATCCTAGCCTTCCAAGTATTAAGACATTTAGGCCAAAAATTTGTTAAGATGTTCATTAATCTCTAAGCCTATGGATCTCTCTACCTTATGGACTAGAACAATGTCATTGGCAAAAAGCAAGTGACTAATTCTTGAGCTTTCCTTTCAATATCTGAAACCAATACCTGGACATCTCTGTTCACTGACTAAAAGCCTTCTAGAAAGAACATCTAAGCACAAAACAAATAGGAAGGGAGAGAAAAAGCAACCTTGCCTTATGTCACGTTCGTAATCTGGGACTATTTGTCTGCTTATTTTGAAAATTTTCATAATTTTTATTTATTTTTGTTATAAGGGTAAAATGGACATTTTTGAAAAATGTTGACTTTTCTGGTTTGACCAAATGATTTGACTAAGTTGACTATTGGGTTGATTTTGAAAACAATTTGATATTTGAGTCAATTATGTAATTAATTCCAAAATGAAGTTATTTTAAATTAATTTATATACATGTGGGTTGGTGGTGATATTAACCACCCATATATATATGAAAAGATGCTTTTAGAATTCATTTTCACCAAAACCTAGAAACTTGATTTTTACGTATTCTCATATTCTCTCAAATCAAGAACACACACTCACATGTTTCTAAACTTTAATTGTTGAGGATTTCACTTGGCTTTTGATATTTGTCTTGATTTCTTCATCCTAGGTAATAAATTCCTTCTCTCTTACTTTTAATCAACTTTATATGATTTGGGGATTTTGTCATATTCGGTTTTAATGGTTTGAATTGTTGATTTCAAAAATTGATTCGGGGATTTTGTTTCTAATGGTTTGGATTTTGAAACCCTTAATGTAATTTCGTAGATAGGTCTTAGTTGAGTTTTAATTGATTTGAATTGTTCCTTAGCATAAACCCTAACTTTTGTGAATTGGGGATTTATGGATTTTATGCTTGATTTGGTGTAGACCAAGTTTCAGGATCGCCGACCGGAGTAGATTCGGTTGATTGGATTCGCGAATAAGATTAGTAGCCGTGTTTACGCTCTCATGATTGTCTGCTTTTGTCTGTTTGATTGTTTGCGAAATTGGTTAATAGAGATATAAGCTGGAATCTGATTTGAATCTACTGCATTTGACATAAACTGTTTGGGTAAAATTTGCTGCCATTATATCTGTATATTATCTGGATATATTCAGTTGGATTCTGCTGCTCATATGTGGACACATTAAATTGATGTCTGTAATTTGAAATTGGAATTCTGTAATCTGTTAAAGTCCTATCCTAAGGTTAATACGATAAGACCAACATGCTGTTAGGAAAAACTATATGTATACATCGATGCGCGAAAGCGTATATGGCCTTAATTGCCAACCACTTTCTGGATGCGACGACATCACTTCTGGAGCTTTGCTCATTGTCTGGATGCGACGACATCACTTCTGGGATCTTTGATCCATTATTGAGGGTTTAACCCTATCTGTCTGTTTCTGTTCCCAATTTCTGTTATTAAACTATGGACAGACATGGTAAGTTAAACAACTAAATAACAGGGTAATCTGAAATCTGTGATTATGAACTGTTTCTGCTTCTGATCATGTATGTTTGATATGTTTGGTTTGATTCTGTTGATGCTTGCTATTGTCTTTTGGGTTCTAACTTTGGGAAGTACGAATTGTGACTCCTAATTGGCTGTAAGTGCTAGGAATAGACCCAATTAGATAGTTAGACTTTGATTAGCGATCGACATAATTTGAACTAGGCAAAAATGTTCCCAGTGTTCGTAACCGGACTGTATACCGGACTAGATACCGGATTGTCACTTAAAAACTGGAAAATTGGACGTAGGATTGTCTCTGGTCGAGCTCCTTACCGAGCTGGTTACCGAAATACAATTCGGTCAGCCTTGAGATCATTATATTCACTCTCTAACCGAATTTCTTGACGAACTAGCTACCGAACTGTAGTTCACTGTGAGTCTCAGAAGACTGTTCAACCTCTCTGACCGAGCTCTTCACCGAGTTAGATATCGAATTGCAATTTGGTGTGTGCCTGAGAGACTTGAAACTCTTTGACCGAGCTTAATACCGAATTAAGAATCGAACTGTCACTTAAACCTTCCTTGGAATCGTATAATTGCTCTCTGACCGAGCTACCTACCAGACTATTTACCGAATTACAATTCGGTAAGTCTGATAGTCCTCTCTGACCGAATTACATGCCGGACTGCTTACCGAACTACTATTCGGTTTCGGTCTTTCTTCTAAAAATAATTTGACAACTGTAAAGCCTTTTCAGACGGTAAATGCAATAATCTGTAATCACTTATCCCAGATCATTTAAAGGGGATTATATTTGGGATAACTTGATTTGATGATCAACTTGTTTGCTTCTGTTTGTACCCTTTGGTTGTTAACTAACCTGCATATGTGTGTGACATGCTATTCTATTTAATAAGACGCATCTGTGTGTGTTTGTTGGGCATTGGCTTGCTAACCAGACATCGATAGTCTGACCCTTCGTAGTTTTTATTTTTGTTTTGTATGTTTTGAACCCTTTTTGGGAATGGAAATTGCTGAGTTCAGATATGTAGGTGGGATAGCAGGATATCACTAGCATCGAGCATCACATGGCATCCTTTCAGACTTGGATTGCATTTCTGTTTTATTTTAACTAAACTTATTTCTGTTTTGTACCCGCTGCACTATGTTTTTGGGATTTGTTTTCAAATTAAATATTTTTGAACATTAAGAGTTTTATTCTCGAATTATGTTGAAGTTGTTTTGGACCATTGACTTTGGAATTATAAGAATTGTCTTTCAGCTTTGATTTCCGATTTGCAAGTCTGTTATTGTATGCTTATTTTCTGTATCTATATGTATGTCTGTTATCTGTCTCCGCACTGGTAGCATTCGGACTCTGCATTCCCTTTCGGGACGGAGGTTCGCGTGTTACACCTTAGGCCCCTACTAGGAGTGAAGAATTCTGATCTTTTATTTTTTTTATTACCACAGAAAAAGCACACAAACGAGACACATCCATGACCAAAGTTCTGAACTTATAGGAAAACCTCGTCATTGCAAAATATAATTAAGAAAATGCCACTTCATATGATCATAAACTTTAATAATGTCTAATTTAATAGCAGCCCAACCCTCAATTTAACTTTTATATCTAGATATTCAGTATGAGATATCAAAACTTAAAATAGCTATCATATATTTGACGGCCTGTGACAAAAGTGATTGGTTATCTGTTACTAAAGAAGGGAGAATTAGTTTTAGCCTAGCCTCTACACATTTAGAAACTACTTTATACATCACATTACATAAGCTGAAGGGTCTAAAGTCAATTACCCGTAATGCGTTATTACACTTGGAAATCAAACAAATAATAGTATAATTCATACCATGTAAACTCCCACCCTCATTCAAAACAGATAAACAGACATTAACCAAATCAGTTCCCATTACAGTCCAAACGTGTTGGAAAAAAATAGCGTGGAATCCATCCACACCCGGGGCTTTGAAAGACCCTATCTGAAATAGAGCACTTTTAACATCATCATAAGTATAGTCATTGTCTAACCAAGATAAATCCAAATTATTATCAAACAACACCACATCATTGTAAACATTGAAAACACTAAGATCATCCTTGCAAAAAAAAAAAAGGATTCATACAACTTGGAAAAATAGCTCATAAAAAGATAAGAAATACCTTGCGAAGTATCAACCCACTCACCTCTATCATTCTTCAACCGGAGAATTCTCTTTCTCTCCTGTCTGATTTGTTGCTGCTCGATGAAAATTGGCTATATTCCTGTCTCCTAGCCTCATCCAGTCTCTCCTGCTTCTCTATTTCCAAAAGAGTTCTTCATAAGCAATAGTTCTTTCATCTTCCATTCTGCCATTACAATATCACTCTTAGACATAGCCAAATGGTTTTCATAATAATCATTGATCAGTTTCTAGAGTTTAGCAATCATTTCTGACAAGTTTGAGAATCTACGCTTATGCCAAGATCTAAAAACATGTGCACAGTGAGAAAGATGGTCCATAAGCCCAGAGCAAGCTACTAACTTTGACCAACATTGAGCCACAATATCACCAAATTTAGCTTGTCAATCAATATGGTTCAAACCTAAACTGACGACTCTTAGGTTGAAACTTCCCCAAATCATTACAATTGTTAATTAATAGTGGTCTATGGTAAGAAAATGGTAAATCCAAGTGACTCACAGAATGGGAAGGGAAATGATCAAGCCATTTGCTATCAGCAAACATTCTATCTATGCGTTCCTTAATATTTTGGACAACTATCCGCTTATTTGTCTAGGTCTACTATTCTCATGTGTATCCTAAATTTGTAAGACCCACCTCTAAAATGGTTTCCTTATAACACTCCGCTTGTCTATAATCAAATCCTAACTCACCTATTTTTTTAATTTTTATATAAACATTGATTGAAAAACGTAGACATAACTAGGGCAGATTATTACAATCACAAAATCTACATAAAAGAGACCCAGTATGAAATTTTTTAGTACCCAAAGGAGAACCATATATACTTGAAAGTCGCCATTTGAAGCCACCAGATTCAACTATGGTAGCATCAACATGCTGATCTAAATAGGAAGAAACCAAACGATTTATGGATGATCGCTACCAGAGATGAATACATCTACACAGACCCCTAGCTGGAATGTGAAAGCAGTTTGCAAAACCCAAAACTTGGCATAGGCGAGCCAAGCCATCCAACTGAACCTTTCTTTCTAACATTACCACTACTTCTGGGAGGACTTACTGCGAAATTTCCTTGAGGCTTTGAACATTCCGAGTCGTCCCTAAACCCCGAACATTCCAAAGTAGAGCCCTCATTGATCCAAGCGGCCCTGGAACCCATGAGGCATCATTTCTTATTCAAAACTTGCCAAATTTGAATTCACACTATATTCAAGAGACAAATGCTTGCGACTAGGAGGTAAAGCCTCATCCATAGTCAAATCATTCCTTTTGAGTATTCTAGACGATGAAGCACACTCATGAGTTCCAAAAGTAAAGCTCTAAATACCTAGCTCTTCCTAATACCACAAGAAAGGATCATTTTTTTATCTCTTTCCTTGGCTCGAATCTCTTCCTTCGTCAGATCTACCATCACCACTTCTCTAGCATCAGCTTTTCATTTTCTAATTTGTGGTGGTGTTAAGACTTCATTAGGATTAGGGCTCTGCTGTTGTGAGTGAATAGGATAGGGCCACCCCACTTGTATAACAGGCGGTGGAGTTTGTAGTGTAGTATGTAGAGGCATCCCAAAACTATTGAACACTGTAATTGAAGCTTGCAGCTGACCCTTCGTTGAACAAGTTTTCTCACGTAATCCATCATATGTTGATATAGGGCAGCTAGAGGGAATTACATCTATCCATTTTATTGACCCCCATTTTGTTGAAATATTCAAATCTCTTTAGGAAGACCGCTGACTAGGTTGTACATGACCCTCAGTAAAGCAAGTATTCTAACATAATCCATCAGTCGTCGATATCAGAAAGCTGGAGGGAATAACATTTGTCTCCTGTGTGGACCCCTCTTCAGTTGAAATATTCAAATTCATTTGGGAAAAGCACTAACTAGGTAAGGGATATCTCTACCATGCACCATTGGGTGAAGAGTCAGCCTCATGAGCCCTAACTTTCTCTTCTAAATCACAACAATCTTGATTGATGTGTCCTAGGCGTCCATAGAAACACCTCTAGGCATTGTCCCGAGTCGTCCCCCACTAAGTGCAGCCCCCTCTTCAATGGTTCGTTAACATTAACCAACACTCTAAAATAGACTATAACCCCTTTTCATGTATCATTATTTGGCAGCAATTCAATAGGGTTTCCCAACAACATCGGTATAGTTTTGGCCATTCCACTTGTACGATAGCTAAAGGTAACTCATAGGCATGCACCCAGAAGCTAACAAAAAGAAAGTGAAATTCCCTAAAATTACCCAGCCAATTAGCTTAGCTAACAACAGGAGTGTAAATCCAAAACTCCATGGTCTTCTATTACACACTAAATCTCGATCTGTGGAAGAAAGAAAGAAAGACAGGAATAGATTAGGATTAGCTTCATGAATAGGCAATAAGCAGAAATTACACTAAAAGCCATCGATTGAAGCTTTGCATGCTCCCAATGCCATTGCCTTAGTGAGAAAACCTTAAAATCTACACATTTTGAAACATCTTGTATGCTTGCCAACAAAGAAGATTGTGTACAATAGCCTATGGGACTCAGTCTCAAATTAAGACAATGTCTGACACTTCTGAATAAATTCTTCATCTAACATTTTGTACAGAAACAAGCTTCTAAATCAAGTGTAGTTTTGTTTAGATCTAAGTAAAAAGGACCAAAGTCTTGGAAAGTACAAGCGTGGAGAAAAAAGTACTACTATTTTAAAAGGATATGGAAAGTGGGCACCATCCAAATTCAAAAGATTCTAAGAAAGGATGTAAATCTTTCTTGGAAGAAAGAAAGCGAATGATATTCAGAAACATAGAAATCTCTTACACAACAAGAAAATGGCTGCCATCAGGAATCACAGTCTAAGTCCCATGATTCCCTTAATAGTAAAGATAGGTCAGAGAAAGCTCCACTTATGTTGGTTCTAATTATATTTCAAATCCTAAATTGTAATGTTCATTATTTGTAATTAACTTACATAAATGTTTTAATTTTTAATTTTGAAATTTTCCCTCTTTCTAATAAATAAATTATTTTTTGTTTATTCATTATTTAATTGATTTTTTTTATTTTAACCCGTAATTTAATCATTAATTAAAGTTCATAAGCATTTATGAAAAACGACTATCATTTTTTTTCATTTTACTTTTATTTTTCAAAAAATGGGAAAAAATCATTCATTAATTATTTTTTATATTCAACAAAATTAAATCATTATTTTTTAAAAAAAATAGTTAATAAGCATAAGGACTCAAGAAATTTAGAATTTTAATTATTTTATTATTTAATATAAGAAAATTAATTTTTATTAAAAAGGGAAGTAAATTAAAAAATAAAATTTAACAATCATTTTTCTTAAAAATTTATGAATATTAATTAAAAAAAATGCAATACTTTCGATTGGAGTTAAGATAATAAATGAAAACTTAAAAAAAAAAAATCTTTGTTTGAAAGGAGAAAAATATCAGGTTTAAAATATTTAATTATAAATGAATATTAAAATTTAAATATTTAAATATTCAAATACAATGATTTAAAATTCAATAGATCAAAATTAAATATCACTAGTGTATACCAATTACATTTAATTGATTTTATGATACTTTTAAATTTATATGAAAGAAAGAAAAAATACATGCATGTATTTATTAATATTGAAAAAGTGATTTATTATTGACTATTATAGTTATTAGTTAATTTTTCAGTATATGGAAGTGGGTAGGAAAAGACTAATTTTCGGTTACATTCTTTTTAAGTATAAGATTACTCATGAATTAATCAAATGTAAAAAAAATAATTCTGGAGTTTAATAGATGAAAATTAAATGTAAAGGGCCCATAGATCCATTAACATCTATTCAAACTTTGAATGCATAGTAATAAATAATATTCATATTAAATGCAAATAGATTTTGCTAGATCTATAATGAGAAAAATTTAGGGATGGCAATTATATCCACATGTCCGTTTATCCGTGGATACTCGCTCAGTATGGACGGATATGGATATACTCACTTAAGCTGGCAGACGGATATAGATAGAAAAATTATTCTCGCCAAGGATAAATATATGGATAATGTAAAACATCCTTACTATAATGGTCTACCCCCACCCTAGTATAAACACAAGATAAAGAGTTTGACGCTATGCAGAACTAATGCAAATAACCTGTAATTTGAGGCAGTCTACATTTATATGCACAAATAACGATAAAATAACCATCAAATTATTTTATAATAAAAGAAAACAATATTACAATAGTTTTAAATACTATAATCCAATACTCTAAAAAAAACTGAAGAAAATAGAAGGCCAAGTAGCCAGCAAAAGAAAGAAAAAGTCTAAAAACAATATCCAAAGTCTAAGTATCTGAAAATACAACTAAATGCAAAAATAATGGAAAATGGAACATGTTAATGGATGCACCTAGTCGATCGATGTACTTGCAGTGAACTTGAGATTTATTCCCAGATTAGAGAATAGAAAGAAAAGAAAATAGACAACGTTAGACTACAAACTAGTCTAAGTTAACGACTCACGTTATAATATACACTCGCGACATCCTTGATTTGGCTGTAATCATAAGAGCACGCAATGCAAGTCTCTTTGGATTCTCTATAATTCGCTATAACAATCAACACAACAAGCAGTCCTACCAACCAGCCAATTATTGAATTCCTTGATTAAGACACGCATTAATCAAATTCATGTCTTATTACCGGTTCCATCATTATTATCTATAGGTTCTAATTTAAGGGGTTTAGAGTCAGCTAACTTATTGACCACTAGGATTACGTCATTGACGGTTTAGAGTTCAGGAAGAAAAATTTTCAATGAAGGGTACTGTATTAGTTTCAGTCCAAAATATTAAAATTACCAAATTATTTCCCAATTTAGAACCTAACTTAATATATATACTTTCTTAGTGAAAAAAAATAGCAAGATGATAAATTAATACATAACCACTTTGTTATATCTTATTCAACATACAAATAGCATATTACCGATCCTTTAATCAACCAAATTACAAATCGAAATCAATCTAATGCCAGACTTAACAATTTATTAAATTCTTACTTAATAGAATATTGTCCAAAGTAGCTAATTAGTGAAAATGAGATACAACAGTATTATAATAACATGGCTGAAGTCCAGTAATAGTATCAGTATTAGTATGGGAGAAGCTGAGCAGTATTAATATCAATATTAGCACATTAAGCCAATTATTTCAATGTGAGAATCCTCTATCCCTAGGTATGCCATAGATTCTACCAACAAGCTATCCTGAGGGAAAATATTCAGTGTCCTAATATAAGTTCTCAGTTTAGTTTATCATATTCAATTGTTTTTTTTTAATTTTTATTTTTAATTTCCCTATTCAATTTGACAATTCAGATTATAACAATCAGAAGGGGTAACTCGGGTATAGATATAACAGGCATACATAAATGTCACATGAAGTAAACAATAACATTCTCCTCTTCCTCACCCTTTGCATAATGAAACAGAATTTGTAATTAACTAACCATACGCTAGAATACACATTCGCGCCCTAACCCAAACTGATTTAATCCTAAACTAAACCGAAATGAAACCCTAGACTCTAATTTGAACTCTGACCAAATTAACAAATCCTACCCCTAGAATTCTAGTTCACTCCAACCGAATTCTGCACCCTAAATCCAAACTATACCAACCCCTTCGTAGACGAAAACTTATTTTATCAACTGTGTAGATCAGAAACCTACTACAAACATAGTAATAACCTTATTCAAAAGAACAATGATAGGCTTATCGACATTTATCTGATCTCTGACTGAATTCTTAACGCTTGAACTCTTAACGGAAAAACCTGTGCGAATACACAACCTAGATCAATCAAAATTCAAAACAACCCAATCAAATCATAGCCTAACTTAGGGAGAAAGGGATAAGACTTACTAGAGGTGTCAATGAGCCGAGTCGAGTTCGAGTATTGCCAAGCTCGACTCGACTCATTTCAAAAATTTCAAACTCGAACTCGAGCTCGAGCTCGTCGAGCTTCAAAATATGAGCTCGAGCTCGAGCTCGAGCTCGACTCGCTAATAAAATAAAATAAAATTTATAGATATAAAAATTAAATTTATTATTAAAACTCTATAATTATAGACTATATAATTAATATCCAATAAGAAATTCAAGTTCAAATTTCAAAAGAACATGTATTCGATTATGGAAATATATATATATATATATATAAAAGCTCGCGAGCGTAACGAGTCGAGTTTGAGTTTTGTTCGAGTCAATCTTGAGTAGCTCACGAGTAGATTGTCTCATTGACACCCCTAAGACTTACCAAACTCTTCTTTGTCCGCAACCAAAGAACCCCAACTTGAACCCTAGCAAAAGAACTCTCTTTCTTTTCTCTCTATATAAACTCTCTTACTTGAAGCGACTCTAATTCGTGAAAGACAAAATAATGACGAATTAGGTTCCTAACACTTATATAGGGTGGAAAAAATCCGAATACCCCCTAGATTTAGTAAAATATGAATTGAGCACTAATAATCTTATTACACTAAATACAATCCTAATAAGATTGAATTCGGTTCGTTACACTTATATTTAGCCTTTACTTGCAAAATAAAATTAAAATTAAACATAATTTAAGTACTATATATTATTGTTGAAACTCATATCCATGAAATAATTTTTTTTTTATGAAAAAAACTTATAATCGAAACCCTAAACTTTCTAAAATATTCAAATCGCTTGCGTCACATCTCTTCTTTTTTTGCATCTTTCTCATCCTCACTATCACTAGACAATCTCAAACAATTTTGAAGATTTTTTTTTAAAATTTTGTTGAAGTTATATTATTTATGTTAGGGTGTCAAACTCAGTGCCACATCAATAATACAATGGGATAATGCCTTCTATATAAAGTATCCAAAGAACTTCATTAATGTGAGACCTTTTGGATTGTGGTACCTAAGAACGAATCAATCCTGATTCAGTGTAACACCCCATATTGAGATAGGGTTAAAAGAAATTGAATTGTTATCCATATCACCGATGTGCATATTATTTTTCGAGAGCTCAAAACTTGAATGAGTAATCTCATGATGGGTGATATTCCAGTAATTTTGTTTAGAAAGCATGTAGGTGAGGACAAAGCTTGTTGGAAAGTGTAGTGGTGGTCTATAAAGCTAGTGGTTAGCCTTAAAACGTGTAATGTGACAAGGTGGTGCTCTACCACTTCGCCTCGGGTCATGTGGAGGCAAGGGTCGGATGTTACATATATGGTATTAAAATAAATAAAGATTATAAGCTATAAATACTAATTTTGTAATTATCTTTTGAAATGATTTGTATGTTAAAATAAGTTTTTAATCTATTACAAATACAAGATCAAAACAGAAAAGAAAATCAATTATGATTGATCCATATATAGACTTTCACATATTATCCTAGCCCAAGTACCGTACGACTTCATAATTTCCTCTTCTTCTCAATTTCTTTTTTTTTTTCTATTAACTTTCATTTGTAACTTTATCAAAATGATAAGCATCGAACAATTTCTTATTTCTGCAACATTTTTAACTCCATCAATTTTGACTTTTGTTTCTCCTATTCTTGTACCAATATTACCTAATTTCTTTCGATCAAGCTCCATCAATTTTTATTTCTGTTTCTCCTTTTTTAGTACCCAATATCACCTAATTTTTTTAAATCAAGCTTACTTTAGCTAATTATCTATTGTAGAAAGATCTTATTCTTCCTTTACTTCACGTTCTTCACTTGTCCGAGTACATTGATGGATCTCGACCTACTCCTCCATAAACTTTAGCAACTAGCAAATCCAAGCCATCATACCTAGATTGATTTGCACAAGATCAAATCTTAGGAGTTGGAGCAATTATTCTATGTTAGAATCAACTATACATTAAACTGTAAATTGTAAAACAACCATAACAATTCTTATGACAATTCTTGTCAAGCGTGGAAATTCTAATCGTGGAGCGACTAATGAGGTAAACGGAATCAAGGACGTGGCTATGGTAACTCTTACGAAAATTATTACTATTCTTGCTAAACCAATTCTAATGCAAACTCAAGTAGTGGACTAGTGTGTTACAATTATAATAGCAGTGGCCATGTGACAAGGCAGTGTTCCTCACCAAGATCCTCCCCTAGTAATGCCAATTATCATATAGGTGAACATTTTTTATGATTAAACTCTTCTGTTGTACTCTTTTGGTTCTTGTGTTATTGATATGAATGGTCATTCTTTCATATTTGATAACGTTATTTATTCTTCATTACTAATAATTTACTTTATGTCTATGCTTTTACCTCTCAAAATTATACATTCATTGAATTCTTTCTCGACTCTTATTTTGTAAAGGATATCCCCACAAGAAAGGTACTCTTCAAAGGTGGAGTAAAGATGGACTCTATCTCTTTCACCTGAAGCATGTTCACTCCTTTTCAACTAGAGCTTTTCTTGTTGCTATGCCTTTATGACATGAATATTTGGGTCATGCAAATATTCGTCTTGTTAAGCATGTTCTTAGGACTATAAATATTTTTGTTTATTCGAATAAACTATTTGATTTATGTAATGCTTGTAATGTGAGTGTAAACTTCTATTTTCTATTTTTTTTTATTGTGTAAAGAAACCTCTTGAACTAATTTATTTAAATTTTTTGTGGCCTTCGCTTTTTTGTTTTTGTTTATTGTTATCGATAGTAAGTTATTTTCTATGATCACTTTAGTAAATATTGTTAGTTGTATTTTCTAAAGAAAAAATTGGATGTCTTTCAAGTTTGCTCAAATCCACATATTAGTTGAGAAATATTTCGATCTTCCTATTAAAATTTGTTAGTCCGATTGGGGATGTGAGTTTCGATCCTTAACATCATATCTAAAAGATAATGTAATTACTCAACCTATTTCATGTTCTCACATTCTAGAATAAAATTATTGTGTTGAACGCAAGCATTGACACACTGTTGAACTAGGTCGTGCTTTGTTACTATATGCTTTTATTCCATATTCATATTGGACACATGCTTTTGATAGTGGTGCAAGTACCATTAATCATTTGCCATATTCCAATGTTTAAAATCAAATTTCTTATGAGCTTTCATTTTTGGAAAAACCAAACTATGATGCATTACGTGCGTTTGGCTCATCATGCTATCCCTAGCTTAAATTGTATTCTTCTTATAAGTTATCTCTTATGTCCTCTCCATGTGTATTTTTGGGGTACTATTAAATTCACCGAGACTATACTTGTCTTGAACTTTCTACTAAGCGTATTTTGTCATACTATATGTTTTATTTTTTGAGTAGGTGTTTCCCTATCAGTAGCTAGATGATACTGGCACAAGAGAAACAATGTCAATTCACTCTATACCAATCTCATTACCTCTATACTTATTAAATAGCTGCTAGATTTTTAGGATCCTATCTAAAACATAGGTCATATCCTTAAAATAACACCTAACGTGCAAGTTAAAGCTCAAAGGAATGTGTCTCACTCATGTACATCATTTCATTAACACGCCTAGACCCAAGGAGTTCTTCAATCCATGATCTATTGGCTAATGAAACATGACCTAAATTGCCAACCTAAACTCCTAGTCCAATCGATCCAACAGCATCAACAACCCAAACACTTCCACTTACTTTATCCTCAGCACGAGGAACCAAAACCTAACACCATACTCATCCACTTCAATTAATGTATATTTTTGAGAATGTATTGCAAACTACAAAGCCTCATTATATGGTTACATAATAAAAAAAACTAGTTAATTAAAGTCAAAGCTTCATTTGTCTCCTTAATCTCATAAGGTTATAGTTTATCCATTTGATCACACTTGTTATATGCAAGCTCTTTAAACTTCAAATAAGTGAGATACTATGATTGAAGAATTAAATGCCTTGATTCAGATAGGTACGTGAGAATTAGTTCCTAGAAGTACTACCTAGAATATTATGGATTGCAAGTGGATATTTTGGGTTAAGTAAAAAGCCATTGGCAACATTTATCACTACAAAGTTAGGCTAATAGCATAAAGGTTTCATCAGCAACCTTATATTGATAATTTTGAAACCTTCTCTCCTGTTTTCAAATGAACTATTACAGAATGATCTTATCTCTAACAATCTCTAATGATTAGGTGATTAATCAATTAGATTTTTCTTGTGATGTCCCACCCTCGCCCTCGGATGACCCACATATTATTTTGAAACCTTCTCTCAGGTTTTGAAACAAACTATTATCAGAGTGATCTTATCTCTAATAGTCTCTAATGATTGAGTGATTAAACAATCAGATGTTTCTTGTAATGTTTGACCCCTGCCCTTCATTGACCTGCAAATTATTTTGAAATCTTCTCTTCGATTTTCAAACAAACTATTATCAGAGTAATATTATCTCTAACAGTCTCTAATGAAAGGGTGATTAAACAACTATATGTTTCTTGTAACGTACGACACCCCTCGAATGATTTACGGATTATTTTGAAACCTTCTATCCGGTTTTCAAACCAACTATTATTAGAGTGATATTATCTCTTACTATCTCTAATGATTGAGTGATTAAACAATTAGATGTTTCCAATTATAATTGAAGGCGCTTCCAAGTCATCTCAGGTATGCATTCCTTAACTCTAAGGATTCTAGCTTACCTATTGTAGTATGAAATGAATTGACAGATGAGCAAGAGGAAAGCCTTCTACAAGTGGTGAGGAGACACAAGAAAGCGATTGCATGGACAATTGCTAATATAAAAGAAATCAACCCAACTTTCTGTACTCATAAGATCATCCTGGAGGATAAGCATACACCCAAAATCCAACCTCAAAGGAGATTAAACCCAACGATGAAGGAGGTTGTGAAGAAGGAGGTGTTAAAGCTTCTCGATGTAGGTATTATTTTTGCAATTTCAGATAGTGAATGAGTTAGTCCGGTGCAGTGTGTTCCAAAGAAGGGAGGAATAACTATGATAAAAAAATGAGAAAAACGAATGATCCTAACTAGGACAGTGACAGGGTGGCAAATGTGTATAGACTATAGAATTTTAAATGATGCCACTAGAAAGGATCACTTTCCCCTTCCCTTCATTGATGAAATGTTAGACAGATTAGAAGGACACCCTTATTTTTGTCTCTTGGATGGTTATTCTAGATATAACCAATTTCAAATAGCACCTGGTGATCAACACAAAACAAAATTTACATGTCCTTTTGGAAATTTTACATATAATAGGATGCCATTTGGACTATGTAATGCACCAGGAACTTTCCAAAGGAGTATGCTAGCTATCTACAGAACATTCATTAAAGATTTTTCAAAAGTATTTTAGACCCTTGTGTTTTTTGTTAGAAAAAGAGAAAAAGTTTGATTTCACTAATGAATTTTTAAAAGCTTTTTTGCAGTTGAAGGAAAAACTTGTCTCAGCACCAATCATAGTTCCACCTGACTAGAATTGTGATTTTTGAGATTATGTGTGATGCATCTGATTTTGTTGTAGGTGTAGTGTTGGAATAAAGAAGAGAAAGATTGTTCGGAGTCATTTATTATACCAGTAAAAGTCTGGTGGAAGCTCAGAGAAATTATACCACCACAGAAAAAGAATTACTAGCAGTGGTTTTTGCTTTGGATAAATTTAGATTATATATCTTAGGATCTAAAGTTATCATTTATACTGATCATGCAGCTTTAAGGTATTTGCTAAAAAAGCATCCAAACCTAGATTAATAAGATAGGTACTTTTGCTGCAAGAGTTTAACATTGAAATTAAAGAGAAGAAAGGATCTAAAAATGTGGTAGCTGATCACCTTTCAAGGTTGCACATCAGAGACATGGAAGCTCAAGTGGATATAAACGAACACTTTCCAGATGAGCAACTATTTTTGTGTGAGTCATCAGAAAAAAAAAAATTCTTCATGGAATCAAGAGATACATATGGGATGAACCATTTTTGTTCAGAAGATGTATAGATCAATTATTGAGAAGACTCATCCCAAATGAAGAAACTTTTGATATTCTTAAGCACTGTCATTCGTCAGAATATGAAGGGCATTTTGTTGGAACAAGAACTACAACAAAATTTTGGAATGTGGCTTTTATTGGCCATAAATTTTTAAGGATGCCCATGCATTTGTTGCCAATTGTAATAGATGCCAGAGGATGGGGAATATTTCAAAGAGATAAGAAATGGCTCAAAATTATATTCTAGAAGTTGAATTGTTCAATGTATGTGGGATAGATTTCATGTGACCATTTCCTCCATCAAACAAGTATGAATATATACTTGTAGATGTGGATTATGTATCCAAATAGGTAGAGGCTGTTGCTTGTGTGACTAATGATGGTAAAGTGGTGGAGAAATTTCTTCAGAAGAATATCTTCACTCATTTTGTCTTACCTAAGGTACTCATTAGCAATGGGGGTCTCACTTCTGAAACAAGTTGTTGGAAAAAGTGCTTAAAAAGTATGGAGTAATCCATAAGGTTACCACAGCTAATCATCCACAAGCAAATGGTCAGGTAGAAGTCTCTATAAGAGAATTTAAAAGAATTTTGCAAAGGACTATGAATGAGTCCAGGAAAGATTGGAGTTTAAAGTTAGATGATGCTCTGTGGTCTTATAGGACAGCTTTCAAAACTCCTATTAGAATGTCCCCATTTTGAATGGTTTATGGTAAAGGGTGCCATCTGCCAGTAGAATTAGAGCACAAATCTTATTGGGCAGTGAAATTATTGAACATGGACTCTATCAAACCAGGTAAACAAAGGCTTCTTCAACTTGATGAAATGGATGAATGGCGTTTGGAAGCTTATAAGAACCATGATATCTACAAGCAGAAAAAAAAATCATGATAGGAAGATTGTCAAGCGAGAATTCAAACCTGGACAATATGTGCTGCTTTACAATACCAAACAGAGTTTATTTCCAGGAAAATTGAAATCTAGATGGTCTGGACCATTTAGAGTAAAAAGTGTTTCCCCATATGGAGCTGTTGAATTATTTGATAATAAGTCTATTGATTCTTTTGTTGTGAATGGACAGAGACTCAAACACTACTTGGGGGGATACATCTACAGGACAAGAGATACTGTTTATATCTCAGACCCTGTAGAGGTGATTGAAAATCCATAGCAAACTTACCATGATCGATGCTAACGACCTTGAACAAAGCATACTCGTTACACAATTAAATTTTGAATTGAATTAATGCTTTTATTGCTTAATTGTCTAAATATTTGATTTATCAAGTTCATGTTTTGGAAGTATTGTTATTTTCAGAAGAACTTGAAAGAAAAGGAAGTTTGAAGAAAGTGGCGAAATGTCATTTATTTTGCCAAGTCAACTTGTCAAAGCTGTTTCTATATTGGCGAGGAGCATAGGAAGTCGCCATCATTACTATGTGAAAGTTGGCAAATTGCTAGGAATCACTATGAATTGCCGCCAGGGTGAAGGAGAGAAGAGTATATCACGCCAAAAAATTTCGCCCACCATATTTTTGAAATGGCGAAAATCCAAAAGACCACACCTTAAAATGTCGCCCAGTGCAAGGGAAGGTAAGGCGAATTCTCTAGTGTCACCTTTGATTTTTGTCATACAGGTATGTGTTCTGGCTATATTCTTTTTATTTCGCCAACATATGTTGCTTGAAGAAAAATTTAATGGGCGAAATTTAGATATGTCACTTTCTGACATCGCTTGTGCTAACACTATTATGGAAAATTTAATTCATGTCGTTTCATCACTTTGCCTAAATTCATCTTATAAGGCGAAATCATCTTTACATCGCCTATGTTTTTATTTCTTAAGGTGAAATTGGAAGTTTTCATTTGATTTTCTGGCCCAACTTCATTTATTTATAGCGAGATTAGTTTTTGTCGTCCACAAATATCGCCATTTTAAATTTTGAAAGACGAAATCAATTATGTTGTCTCTATTTTGGTTTTTCATTTCGCATAATAAGAGACGACGTAAATTATTTCGGCTACGTTATGTCACCTGCATTTATTTAGGTGGTGATCTGTTTTGGCGACACCTGGGCAAGCTTTTTAATGACCATTGCTACTGAAGCGAGATCGAACCTCTGCGCCTTCTCCCTAGTGATTTCATCATTGCACCTTCTCCCTACTAATTTCATCATTGCGCCTATTTTGTGTTTCATTTAAAACCTATAACTAATTTTTACCATTAGACTCATTTACATTCTGATTTTGAAAAGATTACTTAGCCCTAATTTGCGATTTTCACTCTAAATTTACGAACTGTGCTTGCATTCTTCTACTCATAAATCAAATAAGGTATGTCTTTCTCATTCTTCTGCATATTGTCGATCCTTGTTTCGATTAAGTAGTATTGATGTGGTAATTGCTACAGTTGGGTTTGATTTGAGTAAGAACGGTATATTTAGGGTTTAATTTGATTGGGTTTTAAAGTTTGCATTTCCGATTCTTGCTGGGTGTTTAATTTTGTGGAATCAATTGAATATAGGAAACTATTGACAATAGCTGCTAATAGACATACTGTGAAATGGAAGTTTGAAGAATGTGCTTATTTGATATTGTCAGTTTGATTGATGACCCTAAACCCACTTTACAATTCCTGTCACATGTTCAAAGTTGTCAACGCTACTGCCGTAGTTGCTCCTACGTCCATTAAGACTGATATGAGCTTATATTTACTGATTTTTTGTATTACTATAGATATCTAATGGCCAAAAGAAAGAATGACACTACTCCTAGTCCTTCAAAACAAACCAAGAAGGCTATGACTTCGGCTAGGCCGAAGATTTATGATGAGAAGAATTTCAGTGTGAGGTTTATACTTCCATCTTCACCAAATGTCAAGGATAAAACTCCCAAGACCCCCTCTACACCAACTGCTAAAAAGGGGAAGAAATATGAGGAAAAACGTTAGAAGAAGTCTGTTGAAAAGGCAACAGGTGAAGTTACCAAAAAGAAGGGAGTTCAGTTAAACTCTCCATCCTCAAATAAATGAAGGTGACAAGGGGAAGAAAATGGTAGAACAATCTGAAGTTGTTCAGAAAATTTAATTGGCCAAGTCTGCAGTAGGTGAAAAGAAGGAGCCAAAGCTGAAATCTCTAGTTGTAAAAGGGAAGAAGGTGAATACAGTTTCACTTCACATTAAAAGCCCTATACAGAAGGATAATCTACATTTTTGGCAAGAGAAGGGTGTTCTGCTAAAGGAGATTGAGGACAAAAGATTTGGAAATTACCTATGGAGTTGGGGTATAAAGCAGTTAGTAACACAACCCAAGAGAGTTTATGCTACCTTGGTTTAAGAATTTTATAATGAGGCACCATAAGAGTTAGACACACCTTTAGGGATGAGAGGTATAGAAGTAGATATCTCTGTTGCCAGCATCTGTGATTACTACAGTTTGATGAACTCAAGTTTGCAAGGTGACAGAGGTATGGATGCTTTAGAGGTGACAGTTGAGGATTTGAGAAGTTTGAGGAGGTTCCCAAACCCAACAAATGAGACAGATACTGATGTTTTGGCTTGTGAATTGGACATTCACTCAGCCATTTTCTTGAACTGGATCAGAGATAATGTGATGCCAAGATGTAAGGGCAGCCGGTTCACAACTGATGAAAATAAGTTTTTGAGAGATTTTAATCAGGATCAATTCATCCACTAGGATCAATTGATATATTTAGAGCTATAGAAAAGGGTGAACAATGTAAGGAAAGTAAGGTCAAGATAACACACCCTCTACTTTCCATCTCTCATTACTAGATTGTTGGAGAACTGTGGAGTCAAGAGTAAAAAGAAGGATGTGTGGCTAGCTGACTCAAAGCCACACACAGGAGAGCTCGAGGAAAGAATCTGGGAGAGCAGAGGGGGAAAAGATAATCCTTGTGCTGAAGCTATTGATAGGGTAATTGAACTGAAAGCATTAAGGGAGGCCAAGAAGGGATCAGCAAAGAAGAACAAATTTTCTTCTCCTCTTCCATTACCAAAACTAGTTTCTGAACCAGCCCAACCTACTCTTTCTGGAAGCAAAAGCAGTAGTTGAAGACCAAAGAACCTCTCACTAAAAATCATCTAGAAAAGTTGGTAAAAGAGCTCGTGGTAGAAGACTTCAAGATCACATTTATGAGTTCTTCAGAAACATCTCGGACCCACAAGAATTTATGAAAATGTGGGAATTACATAGAGCAAAGCAGGATGCTCCTGAAGTTGGTTTTGCTAAGTTTTCAAAGGGCATTTCAATTAAAGAACCAACTATGCAGGAGAAACCTATGGAAGAGCGTGAGACTCCACATTTTGAACAAGAAGAATTAGTGGACAGTCAGCCAACAATTTATGGTCAGTTGGAGGACTTACATGCTGTGGGTCAATTAATTGAAAGGTCTGATATTGGGAAGAATTTGGGAGAGCAGTTTGACTTAGCATCAGAACTTGTAGTAAATTAGATTATAGAAGCTGATGAGAGGAATTTAAATAAAGGAAAAACAAAGGCAGTGTAGCCTGAACCTGTTGAGGCTGAAGATTCTGTTTCTTCGTATTGTAAGGAGATTGATATTGTAGAGATTGAAAAGCAAAGTAAACTGTTGGCTTTTTATGCTGAAGCTGCAGGCAAGCTAGTGTTAGTTAAAGAAGCAGGTGAGGGATCTGGATCTCAGTTGGGAGTAGAAGTCCAGCCAGTTGAGGAAGAGCAGCCAGTGCAGAATGTGGAGGCAATGACTCAAGTGCTGTGCATTTCCACTTGCCAAGTTCCTGAAAATTTCAGACTTGTTCAGTGTACAAATGAATCTCTACCACAGACTACTGAGGAGTATATTCCAAGACTGCATATTTTACACCCTGAAATTCAGAGGATGGTGAATATGGCAAGGATGGGTTCATTTTCTCATGGACTAACTTTAGATCAGTCTGATGATTCCATGGCTTTAGTTCCAATCTACCAACCTGAGCCTATCTCTATGTTGCCAATTATTTAGGACATTGACAATTCGTCTGAGTCTAATTTTGATGTTGGGTCTGAGTGTAGTTCTTTTGATAGTGAGTATAACTTCATTACCAAGGATGAGAAGTATGCTAGAGAAGTGTTCAAATCAAGCAGTTTTGATGGGTAATTTTTGACAAATTACACTGATGAAGATTCTGGTCAAATTTGAATTGTGAATAAGTTGATGAGTTTTGATAAGCAAAGAGTGGAGAAAAAATTGGGTGGTCTGTGAGGTTTAAGCTTCATTTTTGTGTCGTTTTCTTCATGAGAGGGTTTATTTTGATTCTCTTCCTTATTAGACACATTATCTGATCAGTTTTCGTCTAAGTAGAATCAGGACCTTCATAGGTTTGCTTTGAATTTCTCATACATTCCTCAAGTGTACAGGGCATTGGTCGGGTAAGGAATTGTCTAAACTCTGCCAAATAACATGATCTGATTTGAGAGAGTGAGTGAAACTACTGAAAGCTTTTGCCTGCTTGATATCCAGACCTTGATATCTTCAGAGGTAAACTATTTTGTCTCCACTTTTATTAAAACCTTTTCTTTGGTCCCCAATCCAGTCCAAACCATAAAGATAGAGATATAATCTCAATCTTACCCTTTGGACTTACCATTAAATTGGGAATGAAGAGAATGGAAGTGAGGATTTACTAAAGAGTGTTTCTGAAAAAGCAGATAGTAAATTGCTTGTTGAAAAAAAAAGAGCCACTGTAAATAAAAAGTGGACAGCTATATATAAATAAAGAAGTGTTGTAAATAAAGTATCATTGAGGGGGGAAACACTATAGAGTGAAAAAGAGAGGGATCGAGAAGAATTTAGTGGTATGTCTAAATTTTAAATCCTTTGAAAAATTCTTTTTCTTTCATAAGCTAACTTGGCCCCATTTTCCCTATAATTACAAATCGGAGTTTCTAAGGCAAAGAGACAGACAGTTCTCAACTTAGGAACCTCTAAGTGCTGTACAGTGTATGAGTGAAGTTCAATGATCGTGAGGTTCTTAAAATTATCTCCATAAATGCTTGTGAAACACTAGAATTACAATTGCCTTGGTACGTAACTCTGATTCTTAAAAGTGACTAGTGTATTGCGTGAGTAAACTTTAGGATTCTGAGTGATCAAACACTTTATGAGAGACTATAGTGAGGAAGTAGTTTCAAAACTCTAACACTTGAATCTTCTCTGATACTTTGCAACATGAAGAAAATGACCAGGTTTGAGTTAGTTGATTTGAAATTTTGATAGAAAAGCTAGTCACTGTTTGGAAATTTTCAAAATATACTTGATAAGTTGCTTTGAATTATGTTTGCAAGTGTGCACTAATTGCTTTCTCAGTCGATCCTTAGTCAGTTTGCTTGAGGACAAGCAAAAGGCTAAGTAGGGGTAATTGATAAGTCTAGGATTTACCTATATTTTAGTATATTGATTGAGCTTAAATGAATAGAAATTTAGCTTAAAGGTTGAGATATTGCATGGATTTCTAGTGATTTTAGAATATTTTTATTGAGACAGGGACTTGGATGAAAAAATTTGGAAAAGGAGTTAAAACAAGCAAAAATCGGAACAAAGAGCGACTAAATAGAATTGCATCAAAAGTCAACAGAATTGACAAAATATTTGATAAGGAAGAAGAGATCGCCTGGTTAATTCGCCTACTTACTTTAAGGGATGAGGCGATATAAGAGGATTGGATATTCAAAACCTGGTCTAAAAAGACATAATGATGAAGGCGACATGAGGAAACCTGGTCTAAAAAAATCGCCTTGAGGAAACCTAAGGAGAGCGATAAGAAGCTTTCTCGCCTTTATATTTCGCCAAGTTTGGCGAAATCTTTAAACATCGAAAAGAGTATCTTGCTATGATGCAAATGATAAGAAGATGCTGGAGTTTGATATCGCCCAAGAAGGAGTAACATACTTGGCGACATTGGAGCTGTCTCGCCTGAAGTAATTTTAAAAGCAAGATAGAGTTGGCGAGAAGGAGTTAAATCGTCTGAGTATCGGGCGACATAAAAATGATGAAGAAGACATTTCGCCTATGATGAAATATTACTTGGCGGGATAGTTCAGCGATATTTTGTGGAAATCGTTTGTGTTCAGGTGGAGGAACAAGCGACATAAAAGGAGGAAAAGTGTTTCTTTGTTGACTTTATTTCAAAATTGTCACTGAACAAAACTGTATAAATAGTAGCTCAGTTGAAGCAATAAGGACCTTTTGACATTCTGTTATTATCGAGCTTGAAATTCTATAGTCTTTTGTATGCTTTGTTCATTGTTTTTTGAAGAAGTTTCTAGAGGAAATTTTGTGCTCTATTTTCTATGATCAATGAGATTTAGCTTGAAGATAGTGAAGTAAAAGCTGTGTTAGAGTTTAGTTTTTATCTTCCTTTGTTAGATTTAGATTCTTAAGCATATCGATGATGATTTTGTGTTGTCTCGAATATTCTGGAGTAGATATACTAGCTAATAGCTCTGTTTTGATTTGCAGAGATCTGCTGTGAATTATGATTTTGATTGTATGATTATTGTTTCAATTATGGTCAGATTTACTCAAGTTTCATGCACTGATTGAATTACAAGATCTAGAGTTAAGTAATGTTGTTATTTTGAAGCTTGATTTAGACCAGATATGGCGATTAGGTTTCAGATCTAAGAACAGAGGGTCGTTGTTCTAGAGATAGACAATATATCTGATTTTCTATAGATTGCGCTTATCAGTTATACAGATTGTGGTATAGGGATATATGCAATTGTGTAGTTGAGATCTATTAGATAAAATCGAGAGATCATTTATAAATCACTAATGATGATCTAGGAAGTGAATCTGTGATCTAGAGTTGAATTGTGCAATCAGAATATAATGAATAACAGAGATTAGAATATCGACATCATTATAGTTGAGATTACTTGAAGAACTGAGTACTGATTCCATATTTTGATTGGTGAACGTCATTAGTGTCTAAAAACCTCAACACAATTTTATGATTCTTATGATTCGGTTTGTACATAAATTCATTTGGCAATTCAATTTAGATCTTGATCTCATTCTCGCTTCTTAGCTAACAATCCTTGTGGAGACGATATCTAAAATACTACCTTAGACGTTGAGATGAATTCTATTAGTTATTATCATTTTATGTGTCAGAATATTCCTCATCTATTTCTTGGAGCCGTTGCCGGGGATTGTTCTTTTTGAAGATTAAGACTTACTTTGAATTGTACTAACTTGATTTATTAAAATTCTTTTTCAACTTCAAAAATTGTTTGTTCAAGCGTGTAGTATATGGAGACAAGATTTAAGAAAACTCAAGACTTGCAGTTTGATCCTTAATTAGAGAGGATTATTAAACAATCCAGATCACAATCAAGATCAACAAGACTTGCAGTTTGATGTAGACTTTTATTTTTCACATGCACGGATATCTGGTGTGACAACATCAGTGTGATATACTTATCGGTTAACCTAATTTTCAATGCACATATAATCATCTTAAAGTTGTGTTTTATTTATTTATTTATTTATTTTAAATTTTAGTTTAAAGACCTATGAGGTTAAGTTTATATGTATTAAAGATCTATCGGGTAAGGTTATATACCGGCTCTTCAAAACACGCCATCCAACTCTAATGTTTCAATTGACAAATTCAATCTCGGAAATATTACTTTTGTAATCATCACTAGTAATTATTGTTATGTTAAGATAAGTACATAACCTATTAAAAATAAATAAATTTCGGTTTCTAAAAATAAAAACTTGTATATCAGCTCATCACTATCCAAACATAGTTACTACCAACCGATCAACTGCGACAGTTATTTCAACCTGTGAGGAAACACAAACAGACAACAACCAGCTACCACGGGAGCCTATATATGAGATCAAAAAACTCATGCAAAATCTAAAACAAACAAGCAAACATAACAAAAATGAAAAACTCTCATGCTTTGGTGATTTCATTTCCAGCGTACGGTCACATAACTCCATTAGTAGAGCTCTCAAAGAGCTTGGCACTCCAACACGGCATGAAAATCACACTTCTACTCCCACAACACATTCGTCAGAAACTTACACACTCATTACCGTCCACCGATCAGCTAAGTCTGGTTTCGGTCCTAGACAATGAACTATCTCAACAGGACTTAGAAGAATTTGCCTTCCACGTAATGCCTAAGAAAGTTGAGAAATTTATTGAAGAATCGGAAGCATTTGATTGTGTGATAGTGGATTTCCTACTCGGATGGGGCGTAAATGTAGCTGTCGAACGTAAAATGAAGCGAGTTGTCTTCTCTGCTAACATGGCTGCTGGGCTTGTCTTGATTTCCCAAATTCCTAACTTGATTGATCAGGGAATTATTGATAATCATGGTAACATCCGTCTGCATCATTGTTTCTTATTTTCTAAACATAGGTACTTCATCAGGCAATTGATAACTTTTATAAAAAAGGAAAATATTTTTATTTATTTATTTATTTTATATAATTAAAGTGAATTCATACTTTTAGGGTAAATCCCAAAAACTCATGGACGGATTGGGATTTTATTTTATCATATCTTACCAAGTTAAAACATCATTTTTTAGATGATTTTTTTTAAAAAAAGTAATTTCTCCTTAATGAAACCACTTATTCATGAAGCCACTCATTGCCAACGAACCACCACTAGATTCATTTTTGGGACTCCACGAAAATTCAAAATTTATATTTAAAAATTTTTATCTTTCTTTTTTTTAAAATAAAAAATTAATCCGAAAAACCACCACTCTGAAATTATTATGTAACTATTTAATAAGTTGTGGAAAAAATCGTTAGGTTTGACGAATCAAACAAAATATATCTAGTGAATTTATATTATAAAATATTATATAAATTAGTTAAAAATTTTGATTATATATGATTTTTATTTATTTTTTATTTATTTTTAAATTATTAGTATTAATATTAGTTGGAAAATATTATTATCATTAGTATTAATATTAATGTTGTTTTTTAATTTCAGGAAACATTATGAGGAAAGAGACAATCAAATTATCTCCAACAATGCCTTCAATGAATTCATCACACTTCCCTTGGGCTAATCTCGGAAAGCCGGAAGTGCAGAAACTATTCTTCCAAAACGCAACTAAAAACAACAAATCCCTACAAATGGCTGATTATATCTTATGCAATTCAGCTCTCGAACTCGAACCAACCACCTTCGAAACCGATGAAAACATCCACCCAATAGGACCACTTCTCGAAACCAACACCACCACCGTTACAGACCCAAATCCACAGGACTCAATTTGTCTCAATTGGCTCGACAAACAGTCTCCAGAGTCAGTCATTTACATAGCATTTGGAACCACAACGTTTCTTAACAAAACAGAGTTTCAAGAACTGGCTCTAGGGCTTGAACTTTGCAATCGACCCTTCTTATGGGTTGTGCGTTCAGATATCACACCTTACTTGAACGAAGCATACCCACATGGGTTTCTAGAGAAATTGGGTTCACGTGGACTTGTAATAAGCTGGTCCCCACAAAAGAAGGTTCTAGAACATCCTTCGATTGCTTGTTTCTTGTTGCATTGTGGTTGGAACTCCACTTTAGAAGCTATGATCAATGGAGTTCCGTTGCTATGTTGGCCTACTTTCGCAGACCAGTTACTAAATGCCAACTACGTATGTAACGTTTGGAAAAATGGGTTGGGAATTGGAGTTATGAAGCGAGAGGAGATTAGGGATAAAGTGGAGGAGTTGTTGGGGAATGAGATGTACAGAGCAAACGCTTTGGATTTGAAGGACAAGCTCATTAATACTAGGAAAGAAGGTGGAAGCTCTTACAACAATCTCAAGTGTTTTGTTGAATGGGTAAGATCTTAAGGTATGGTCAGTTTCTAGAAGCTTGTGTTTGTTCCACTTTTGATTGCATGTTCTGTTCCTGTAGTAACATAATGGTGTTGTCGGATGACATTTAACACCAATCCTTATCTTTAGAGTTTCGGCTTTAGATTGTGTTTCGTTATTTGATTAGATGTATCTTGTACTTGATATATGCTAAGAAGATGCGATGGTCTTTCGTGCTTCTTTTAGAAAATATGTACTTGTGTACGTCTGCAATAAATGTACCGGTTGTTTGTTACTTGCTCTCCCCTTTTCAGTTCCTTGTTGGTGGTACACTTTTTCAAAGTTTATTTTTACAGCACGTGGTATCTTCTTGTGGTCAAGAATTCTTGATGCTTGATTTGAGAAGGTAATATGCAAGTTAGAGCATGTGGATGCAAACTTTTTTCTTTGTATAATGATGAGGTATATACACAGGAAAAGAGAAAAACAACATAAGAAAGAAAGGAATATTTGAAAAATAATTGAAAAAAATCGTGATGGCGTGTGATGCAAACACAATCTCCTCAACTAAATGGTAGTGCATGCACTTAACATCGGTGTGAAAAATCGGAATCAGAGTGCTGACTCTCTAAAAGACTTATGCAGTCGGAACCAAGATGGTTTTACTAAAAAAAAAAAAATAAATAAAAAATATATTGATTAACTATAAAATGTAACTAAAATTCAGTGTTTTAAAGTACGTCGGTATCAGAAATGTAATACGTATGTATTAACATATTTTTCAGTTTATGTACGTATTAAGACGAATTAAATTCGTATTAAATTTTGAACATATAAAATATACGGTATCTAACGTATTAACGTATACACGGGCATACTAATATATATATACTCTAATACGTAGTGGCTTTTTCGTAATTTTACACTTTTTCTATTTTAATATATTTTTTATTTTTTTAAAAGTTTTTAATTAATTTTTATTTTTGACGTATAAATTTCCATATTTAATGTATCACGTACTAAACAGTCAGCCTACGTATTCCGTACATCATATTTTAAAACATTGCTAAAAATCATATTATACTTAAAAAAAATCCAAACACATTTAAAACTTCATATATGTTCTCAATCTTGTAAAATCATAAGTCGTATAAATAAAATATACTCATACTGATTCAAATAAATCAATTTGATTTTGACAAACAATGCTGACTAAAAAGCGGACGCACGGATTGTGGTGCCAAATAAATCACAACCAAATATTAGGTTAAGATTGCTTGAGAAAATAGCTAAAAAGCTTACAGAGATAATCTCACAGAGTTTAGCTCTAATGAATCAAAAATCGGATCTTTTACAATCATCCCTACATTTTATTTATAGGAGGTATTTGGGTTCTAGTTCTATTTGGATTGGGACTCCCTATCTTTCTTGAATTCAGTCTCTTTTTCGGACTTGGTCTTTCATTGGGCTTGGTCTCCTTCTAGGGTTTGATCTCCTTTTAGGGCTTGGATTTTCATTGGGCTTGATCTCCTTCTAGGGCTTGGATTCCTTCTTGGACTTGGTAGTGCCATCCGGGTGCATCGAGTTCTTCGGCCGCAGAGGTGTGTCCGGCCGCGGGTTCGATAAGCCCATTTCGGCCGAAGGGTCATTGGTCTTCTTCAATAAGCCCATTTCGGCTGAAGGTGCATTGGTCTTCTTCGGCCGAAGGCTTTGGCTGTATTTTTCTATTTGTTGAAGGTCCGCAACTTTCTGAGACCGTAAGTTGTTTTCCCACCACAGTAATCCCCCTATTGCCATTACTTGACTTTTTCAAGTGTGGCAATAAGTTGGTGGCCTATTTCGGTCGAAGAAATCTCTTCTATTAGAGTCCTTTCGACCGAGAGGTCATCTTTTATGCTGGGTGTGTTGCTAGCTAGGATTCCACTAGTTAACCAATTTTTTCCTTTTGCCTTCCACGTCAGCGTTTGCGTATCAAATCTTTTAAATTTGACGGCTCCTCGACTGCTGTGCCCTAAAAGTGAAATCATTTCCTCTCTATTTAAGTGCTGGTTTGCTTCTCTCTCTTTTGTATCTTTTCAAATTCGTTTCTCAGTCTCTCTCTCTAAGACGAAGCTCAACCGCTATCGTCCCTTCCGGTGAAGCTTTTGGTGCTAGTTTTCGGTTCTTCTTCCTCGCATTCTTAAGGTTAGCTCCTGTCACTTCTTTTCTTTAGTTTTCCAGTTGCTTTTACTGCTTTGGTCTTGCCGATTTTGTCCTTGTTGCCTGTTTTGTGGACTTTACGTTTTGCTGTTGGGTTTGCTGTGGTTTTTCGGCAATCTGCCGATCTTGTTTGGTTAACGGTTGGGTTTCCAATCGATTTTTCTTCTGCTGACTGGGTTTTGATTTTGTCTTTTCGTGTTTTTGCCGCTTTTTCTTTTATTTTATTTTATTTTCCACGTGTACACGTGTCCGCGACTTCGTAGTGCTGCCTTTATCAGTGTTGCCCTAACTTCGGTCGAAGACCATTAATCTGCTTTTTTCGGTTGAGTGTAGATGTCGTCTTCTAATTCCTTGGATACGTCTACTTTTGCTGGTCTCACCTGTGATTTTTCTGCCGAAGAGGATAATGCCGAATGTTCGTCTGCCCGTAATCCTCCGGCGGAATCTAGACCGCAAGGTATTCTTCCTCCTTGGCTTAACGTTCGAAGTACTATGACGAGGGGAGAGTTGGAGGCTATGCGTTTTAACTACAAGTTTCTTGATTGGGTCGAGACTAGGCTTCCCAATGATAATGAGAAGGTCGATGATATTTTGGCCGAGGGATGGGAGCCTTATTATCTTAGGCATTTCGAGATTGGTCTCAGGTTTCCCATAATGGGCTTAGTTGAGGAGTTATGCACTTGGTGCCAGATCCACCCTAGCTAGTTGACTCCACTCGCTATCCGCATATTGCTGAGCGTGGACCGCTTGAAAGAGAAGTATAATTTATCGTTTTCGGCCGAAGACTTCTTTTATTCTTACTTTGTTAAACGCGAAAAACCGGATACTGGTAGATATGTCCTGAACGCTCGGCCTCATGGAAAGTTGTTGATTCTGGGTTTCAAGTCTAACGAGCGCCGGTGGAAGGACAAGTACTTCTTTGGCAGGGGCACCACTTGCTTGGGCAAGGGCCCGAGCTATTCGTTGTGTTGGATGGATTCACGTAGTCTTCTTGTAACATGTCTTATATTTTGTTGGTTCTTGTTCGGTCGTTGGTATTGATTGGCTTTTGTTATGGTTGCAGCTAAACACGGTGCTAAGAATTGTAAGTCGACTCCTCGAGCGCGTGCAAGGAGCGAAGCTATTCTCGCGCTTCCTGATAAGAAACGCGGTCACAAGAGGTTGCTGCACGAGCTACGCACGAGCCGTTTTTGGGCTTTCACCAGGACAAGTAGGTGGATCCTGATCCTCTAGTTTTCTAAGTATTTTCATGCGGTCGAATTAACGTGTTTTGGATTGCAGAAATCGCTGACTACGTGATGTCGAAGTCGTCGGGTCAACGGGCGCTCGCCATGCGCGCTATCATGCGTCTAATCCAGGCGGAGCAAGAGAAGGCCTTTGCCTTTGGTCAAGGAAGTGTGTCGGCCGAAGAGAGGCAGGGGTCGTCGGCCGACAATGCTCGTTCAAATCGGGCGCCATCTGATGGTGAGAGTCCCTATGAAGCTAAGGGGGCTACTATGGCTGAGCAGCAGCCTTCGGTCGAAGAAGATAGGAGTCCTATTGCTCCTATTGATAAGGAAATGAGGCCGAGGGAGGAAGAGGAGGAAGAGGAAGAGGAAGAGCTTGCGCGCCCGCGGAGACGGGTTAAGCACACTGGTAGGAAGCCTGCTTCTGGGGGGAGCGGCCTTTTCCTCGAGTTTCCCGGCGATTCTTCCACTCAAAGGGTTACGACCGGGATGGTGAAGGCTGTTGATGGTTTTTTCTTTCCTCAGGATGAGGAATGGTTGAACTCTCTGTCTTTCACCCAGTTCAACGAGATGGCCGTCGGTGGCTTGTACAGGGTAGGTTCCTGAAACTTTACCTTGTATTGATTTCTTTTGTTAATTTGCTTCTGATTGTTTGATCTTTTAGGCACTTCAAGGTGCGGTGGGGATGCGTCGCCACTTTTCGGCCGTTATGCGCGATCGGGGGGAGATGGAGGCGAGTGTAAGTAAGGCTTCGGCCGAACTTAAAGCTGCCCAATAGGACTTGGGGAAGGTAACGACTCAGTGCATTGAGGCCGTTAGACGCTCTGAGGCGTTGTAGGCTCACAACTTGGGTCTCGAGTCCTCTTGCAAGATGAAGGACGCTGAGCTCAACAGGCAGGCCAAGGAAATAGAAGATCTGAAAGCTTTCAAGTCTGCGGCCGAAGGGAAGATAAAGGACTTGGAGGGCCAAGTGGAAGTCTTGACTGAGGAGGCTGCTCAGGTTGAGGTCACCACTAGGACCTATGCCCTCGAGCAAGTTATCAGGGGGTCATTGACTCCGGAATCGGCGAAGACTGAGCTTGATGCTACGGCCGCATTGCGAGAGAGCGTCGGTTTATGATTTTTCTTTTCATTTTTTTGTAATGCTTCTTCTGAATGTAATATTTATCGATCAATGAAAAATATATTTTGCTGCAATTTTCCTTGTTTTCTTTATCTTCTTTTTGCTCGAGGGTTCAATCCCCCAATTTCTCTTTTCGGAGTTTTTGGGCGAAATGTTGTCGCCCGGGACCCTTTGGACTTACCAGAGGCTTGCCATCTTTTGAGCTGTCTTTTGCCAATGCGTTTTGGCCCGAAACCTTCTGGATTTACCAGAGGCTTGCCCTTTGGCAATTTTTTCGGGTTGCCCTTTGGCAATGTGTCTTCGCCCGAGACCTTCTGGATTTACCAGAGGCTTGCCATTTGGCAATTTTTTCGGGTTGCCCTTTGGCAATGTGTCTTCCCCGAGACCTTCTGGGGTTACCAGAGGCTTGCCCTTTGGCAATTTTTTTGGGTTGCCCTTTGGCAATGTGTCTTCGCCCGAAACCTTCTGGATTTACCAGAGGCTTGCCCTTTGGCAATTTTTTCGGGTTGCCCTTTGGCAATGTGTCTTCCCCGAGACCTTCTGGGTTTACCAGAGGCTTGCCCTTTGGCAATTTTTTCGGGTTGCCCTTTGGCAATGTGTCTTCGCCCGAGACCTTCTGGATTTACCAGAGGCTTGCCCTTTGGCAATTTTTTCGGGTTGCCCTTTGGCAATGTGTCTTCCCCGAGACCTTCTGGATTTACAAGAGGCTTGCCCTTTGGCAATTTTTTCGGGTTGCCCTTTAGCAATGTGTCTTCGCCCGAGATCTTCTGGATTTACCAGAGGCTTGCCCTTTGGCATTTTTTTTTTTTTTGGGTGCCCTTTGGCAATGTGTAAGATATAAAGGAGAGTAAGGGATGAGATGAATAGCTTGTTTTATTGCTTTAAGGTGGGGCCTCGTTAAAAACCCTTTTTGGGGAAAAGAGTGCCCGTTATTACAGTTATAGTGCTATATTTAAAATTGGTACCTTTTGAGGTGATGTATATTCCAGCTATGCTCTATCTCCTTTCCTTCTTTCGTGAGCAGCTTGTAGGACCCTTTTTCGGATGCTCGTTCCACTTGGTATGGTCCTTCCCAGCTTTCGGCCAGTTTTCCATGGGCTTGGTTCCTCGTGTTTTGGAACACTCTCCTGAGTACCCAATCTCCGGGTTGGAAGGCTCGGGCCTTGACTTTTTTGCTGTATTGCATTGCTATCCCCATTTGGTATTCGGCTATTCTTCGTTGTGCGTTCTCCCTTTTTTCATCCGAAGTATTTCTCTCGAAGGCCAGGACATGTTCATTCGCTCTCCCGTATAGCCTTTCTTGAGGTGATAGGATCTCTGTTGGGAGTACTGCTTCCGTTCCATAGACCATCGAGAAGGGGGTTTGCAGTGTTGAAGTTCTGGGGGTTGTTCTGAACGCCCAGATAACTTCGGGAAGGGCTTCGGGCCACAATCCTTTGGCCCCCTCCAATTTTTTCTTGAGGGAGTCTACCACGGCCTTGTTGGATGCTTCGGCTTGACCATTGGCTTGGGGGTATCTCGGGGTTGAGTATGTGAGTTTTATGTTTAATTGGTTGTAGAAGTCTTTCAGAGTTTGCGCTATGAATTGAGGGCCGTTGTCAGTGATTATTTCTCGTGGTATGCCGAATCTACAGATGATGTGTTTCCAGATAAATTTCTGTACTTCATGCTCTCTGACTCTTTCTAATGCTTCAGCTTCGATCCATTTTGTGAAGTAGTCGGTTACCATCAGTATATATCTCTTTCAACCCTGCGCGGATATTGGGAACGGATCGATGATGTCCATCCCCCATTTGTCAAATGGCCACGGAGAGGTGATGCTGTGTAGGTTTCCGGCGGGGAGGTTGGAGTAGTTGGCGTGCCTTTGGCATTTATCGCATTTCTTTACAAGATCGGATGCATATGTCTTCATGGTTGGCCAGTAGTATCCGGCTCTATGCGCTCTGAATGCCAGGCTTCTTCCTCCGGAATGGTTCCCGGCTGATCTTTCATGGAGTTCTTTCAACACTAGCTCGGCCTTGGAGAGGGAGATGTAGTTTAGGAAGGGACCGCCTATGGATCTTTTAAAAAGTATCCCTTCAATGATGCAGAACCTGGCAGCCTGGGCTCGCAGTTTTCTCGCCTATGCCTTGTCTTCCGGCACTTGGCCATGATTGATGTATTCGATGATGGGGGCTCTCCAGTCGCCCTGTTCTATGGCCAGGGTTTCTTCATATTCAATGGCTGCTTTAGGAAGGAAGGCATATACAATTGGCCCCATTGGCTCGTCTTTTTGTATTGAGGCCCCGAGGTTTGCCATAGCGTCGGCCCTTTCGTTTTCTTCCCTTGGGATCTGCTCTATTGCGGCCCTTTGGAAGCGCTTCATGAGATCTTTGGCTATCTTCAGGTATTTGGCCATCTTTTCGTTTCAGGCATGGTATGCACCGTTTATTTGATTCACCACCAATTGGGAGTCGCATTTGATCGTTAAATTGTGCGCTCCACTTTCTTTTGCCACCCTTAACCCTGCAATGAGGGCTTCGTATTCGGCCTCATTGTTGGTGGCTGGGAATTCGCATCGAATTTCTTGGAGTATCGGGGGCAGATTTGGGGGCCGGAGACATACGCCCAGACCGCTGCCACTTTGTCTGCTGGCTCCATCTACTTCTAATACCCATTCTTCGGTTGCAGAAGTTACTAGCTGATTTATTTCGATCTCTGTTACTTCCGTGGACGGGTTTTCTTCGAAGTCTACTAAGAAATCTGCAAGGGCTTGGGATTTGATGGCCTTTTTCCCTTCAAACGAGATGTCGTGTTCGCTGAGTTCTAGGGCCCATTTCATCAGCCTTCCGGATTTCTCTGGTGAGTGCAGCACGCTTCGCAAAGGCAGCGAAGTTATTACCACGATCGGGTGTCCTTGGAAGTATGTCCGGAGTTTTCTTGCAGCAAACACTAGGCTCAGGATTGCTTTTTCTAAGACTGGATATCTCGTCTCTGCCGAGGTTAGAGTCTTGCTGGCGAAGTATACCGGTTGCTGTTTCCCTCCGACTTCTTTGACCAGGGCTGTACTTACCGCAATCTGTGAATGCGAAAGATACAGATACAATTTCTCATTAGCTTCTGGTTTAGTTAAGAGTTGAGGGCTGGTCAAGAAGTTTTTGATGTCTGCTAGTGCTTTTCTGCAGTTTTCGGTCCATTCAAATTCTTTGGACTTTTTAAGTGCCTCAAAGAATGGCTGGAACTTTTCCGATGCCTTTGGGATGAACCTGGTCAGGGCCGCCAGTCTTCCAGTGAGCTTTTGCACGTCTTTCTTGTTTTGAGGTTTTGCTATGTTTAGGATCGGTTTGATTTGATCTGGGTTGGCCTCGATTCCTTTCTTCGTAACTAGGTACCCCAAGAATTTTCCCGCTTTGACTCCGAATTGGCATTTGGTGGGGTTCAGCTTCATGTTGTACTTTCGGAGGGTCTCAAATGCTTGACTTAGATGGTGAACATGCTGGTTCGTTTGTTCCGACTTCACTAACATATCGTCTATGTACACCTCCATAGTCTTCCCCAATTTATCAGCGAACATTTTATTCATGAGTCTTTGATAGGTGGAGCCAGCATTCTTTAGCCCGAAGGGCATTACTTTGTAGCAGTAGATGCCCCGTTCCGTGATGAAAGCGGTTTTTTCTTGGTCGCCGGGGTGCATTAGTATCTGATTGTACCCGGTGTATGCGTCTATGAAACTCAGCATCTCGTATCCTGCGGTCGCATCAATGGTGAGGTCTATGTGCGGCATCGGGAATGGATCCTTCGGGCACGCTTTATTTAGATCGGTGAAGTCGATGCACACCCTCCATTTCCCATTCTTCTTTTTCACGACCACCACGTTCGCGAGCCATTCAGGGTATTGGACCTCCCTGATTGACCCATTTGCGAGGAGTTTTTCCACTTCTTCATTGATGATCTCATTCCGTTCTGAGGCAAACCTTCTGCGCTTTTGTCTCACTAGTTTCGCCCCCTCTTTCACATTCAGTTTGTGGGTAATGACTGCTGCGTCGATTCCAGTCATATCTGTGTGTGACCAGGCGAAGCAATCTTGGTTGTCCCTAAGGAAGTCTATCAATTCTTCCTTTTCTTTTCTTTCCAGCATGGCTCCGATTTTCACTATTTTCCCCTTGTCCAGTGATATTTCGTCCATTTCGTGATCGGCCGGCTCAAGGGGTGCCTCCAGCCGCTTCTGTGGTTGTTATTCTTCCGCCGCTTTTTGCTTCAAGCAATTGGCGTAGCATTCTTTGAATGCATTTTGTTCTCCTTTTATCTACTTGATCCCGTGTGGAGTCGGGAATTTGATTAGCTGATGGTATGTTGAGGGTATGGCTTTCATCCCGTGAATCCAGGGTCTTCCCAAAATCACGTTATAAGCAGAATTGGAACTTATTACCAAGAAGGTGGTGTGGTGGTTTATTCCTTCTGCGTACACTGGCAACTCGATTTCTCCGATGGTTGAGGTGGCTTTTCCGTCGAAGCCTACAAGGGAGATAGCCTTCTTGCGCATCGCTCTTTCGTCCAGCTGCATATTTCTAAACGTCTCCAGGAATAGAATATTGGCTGAGCTGCCGCTGTCGACTAGTACCCTCTTTACCGTTAGGTTTGCTATGGAGATTTTGATCACCAAAGCGTCGTGGTGAGGTGCGTTTATTTCTCCGGCTTCCCCTTCGGTGAAAGTGATGGAGTAATGGTTGTTCGTGTTCTCATTCCTGATGCTGTATATGCTTTGAGTTTCTCTGAGCTTTCTTTTCGCGGCCGAGCTTATTAGTCCGCATATGTCGGATCCCCCAGCTATCATGTTGATCACCCTTTCTTCTGCGTTTGCTACCGGAGTTGGATTTATCCGCTGTCGGTTTTTGTCGGCTTCGGCCGCAATTTCCCTCCCTTTCTTGGTTAAATATTCTCGTAGGTGTCCTGTTTTAATAAGTTATGCCACCTCTCTTTTCAGGGTCCAGCATTCATCGGTGTTGTGGCCATGGTCTCCGTGGAATTGACAGTACCGGGACATGTCTTTCCTCGCAGAGGGGTTTTTAGATTTCTCGGGCCACCTGACTTTGTCCCCCAAGGTTTTGAGTATTGTCAAGGCCTCCCTCGTGGGTATGGTGAGGGGGTACGGAAGCAGCTCTTTCTCCCTGCGTATAGGATCGGGGACTATGTAACTTGGCCTGGAGGGACCGCTGCGATCGAAGTCTCTCTGGCTTCTTCTATGATCTTCGCTCCGTCCAATGTTACTGCGGTCGTTTCGTCCTCGTTGATTCGAGGTGTTTTCCGGCCCCCTAGTATTCCGAGGTTGGAATTCTTCTTCGTATTCCATCGCATCTTCTGCTCTTTCTAGGACGTCTTCGAAGGTCCTTGGTTTTATCATTTTGAGGCTTTCGTAAAATTTTGACGTTTTTACGAGCCCCTTTATGAAGGCCTTGATGGCGCTTTTATCCCTGCAACCCGGGATGGCCATCTTGGTTTCTTTGAACTTTTTCACATATTGCCTAAGACTTTCATTGACCCCTTGTCTTAGGTCGTAAAGATCGTCCACATCCTTCTCTTTTTTCCGGCTGTCGGAGAAGTGGTTGACGAACTTCATTGTTAGTAAAGAGAAGGATCTGATGCTTTTCCCAGGGAGGGAGGAATACCATCTCTGAGCGGTTCCGGTTAAAGTGGAACCAAAGGCTTTACACATTATGGCTTCCATATCCTCTTCTGGGATATTGCACGTCCCCATGCGAGTCTTGTATTCAGCGATGTGGTCCTCTGGATCTGTGGTTCCTTCGTAGGGCTTCATGCTGGGAGTGGAGAACCTCTTGGGCATTCTGGTGTCCAGGATCCAGGACGCGAATGGTGTGTCGGAATAGCGCGTAGTTGATGAACGCATCGTTATTCTTCTTCCTGAGGTTCGTTGTACCAGGTCCTTGAGTTCTCTGATTTCACGGTCACGGCGCTTTTCACGACTTCTTTTAGACGACGTTGGCTTCGTCTGTTCATCATCGGAACTGCTTGAGCTGTTTAGATCTAGAGTTTTGCGACTCTCCGTTGACCCGTCGCTCTCTTCAGACCCTTTGTCGGAGCCTTCTTCAAAGTTGAGTCTCTTCTTGCGGAGGGGTGAATATCTCCGGCTTGATCGCTTTGTTCTTCCCTTAGAGGAGGCTTTTCTGGATTCTGCTTCTTTTTTCCATAGTTCTTTTTCTTCCTCTACTTTCTTGAGCATCTCCGTCATTATGGCGAGTTGCTCCTCTGGCGTCTTTGGAGTCTGGTCTTCTACGACGACGGTGTTGGAATTTGCTGGTGCCATGTATGACGAGGATGGAACAGAGTCGGGATAATTGGGAATTGGGTTTTGTTATCTCTCTCAGATCTCAGCCTTGTGTGTGAGGTTTCGTAGCCCCACGGTGGGCGCCAAACTGTGGTGCCAAATAAACCACAGCCAAATATTAGGCTAAGATTGCTTGAGAAAATAGCTAAAAAGCTTACAGAGATAATCTCACAGAGTTTAGCTCTAATGAATCAAAAATCGGATCTTTTACAATCATCCCTACCCCTTATTTATAGGAGGTATTTGGGTCCTAGTTCTATTTGGATTGGGACTCCCTATCTTTCTTGAATTCGGTCTCTTTTTCGGACTTGGTCTTTCATTGGGCTTGGTCTCCTTCTAGGGTTTGATCTCCTTTTAGGGCTTGGATTTTCATTGGGCTTGATCTTCTTCTAGGGCTTGGATTCCTTCTTGGACTTGGTAGTGCCATCCGGGTGGATCGAGTTCTTCGGCCGCAGAGGTGTGTCCGGCCGCGGGTTCGATAAGCCCATTTTGGCCGAAGGGTCATTGGTCTTCTTCAATAAGCCCATTTCGGCTGAAGGGGCATTGGTCTTCTTCGGCCGAAGGCTTTGGCTGTATTTTTCTATTTGTTGAAGGTCCGCAACTTTTTGAGACCGTAAGTTGTTTTTCCACCACACGGATAATTTTTTAAACTATGCTTAAAATAGACTGGTTTGAAATGGTTAAAAAAAAACAATTAAAATTCATGTGTCAATTAATATCTACCCTGAAATACGCTGCATGGCCATATTGGGACACTTTGAATTCCTCTTATTATGTATAATAAAATAAATTTAATTATAAAATAATCGAAAAGTAAAAAGAAAAATTAATAAAATTGTGTAGAATAAAAATAGTAAAATTATTCAGGACAAAGATAATTGGATGGTGGAGAGTTGTCCCGTCCCTACCGAAACACTTAGGGGAGAGAAAATATGCGCTCATTACATGATGTGATTTAGTTTAAGGGAAATTGCTAAAAACCTCTTAAGGTTTATGATTTTCGCAAATTTACCACCTATGTTTCAAAATTATCTAAAATATCTCCTTAACTTTACAAAATTTACTAAAAAACCTTCTCGTGAATGGAAACCGTTACTTTAAACGGTTGACCGGTTTGACTGTAGAAGTAATTTAGTGATTTTAAAAAAATAAAAGAAAATATGTTAAAAAAACCTCCTAAGATTTGATTATTTCACTATTTCACCACCTATATTTGAAAAATATATTATCTACCTCCTTAATACTTTAAAATTAACTAAAAAAATTTCTATTAAATGAAATTAACCATAACTTTAAAAGATAGATATGGCCACGGTCCGGACTGACGATTTTTTTTTTTTAAATAAAATAGTTTTATATGTATGTTGTATGATACCTATTAAATTAACAAGTATTATATTTAATTATTTAATTTTTTACGCCTAATAAATTATATATATATAATTAAATTATATAATATTAATTCTACTACATAATTAAATTCAATCAATATAATAAGTAAATATATGCAATTGTTTGTGTTTTAGTTACTTTTATTTATAGAGTAATATATATAAAATAATATTTTTTTTAAAAACTAGTTAGATTTTTAGAGACATAGAGCAAATCAGATAGGTGAAATCAACCAACTCAAAAATTTTGGACAAATTAGAATTATTTATATAGTGGATGGGTAAATTTCGATCCAATTTGGATAATTTCCAGTAGGATTATTCTGGCCTCAAAATTTTTTCCATCAATTTTAAATATTTGACCCTTTAGGTAGTGTTAGTTTAGTAATTTTTAAAATAAATATATTTTGGTCTAAACTAATATTTAAATAGTTGAACTCATTTAATATGAGTTAAAAGAAGTGAATTCAAATGCAGGAGGGAAATTAGAGAAAAAGACAAACATTAGAAGGTTTTTTAGCATTTTTTAAAAAACATACAATAAGAATATTTTGGTCGTTTTATATTTTTTCATCCAAAAACTAACCGATGAGGTATTTTAGATAATTATCAAACGTTGATGGTAAAATGGCTAAATACGTAAATCTTAGGAGGTTTTTTTTGGCAATTTCCTTAATTTAATATTTTTTCATCAGTATTTTTTTTTTAATTGGAAGTTAAACTGTTATTGTAGATACCCTAGGTCAACTCCAACCGGTCACGCTAAGTGCTATTTGGACACTTTCCAAAAGAATCTGCACGCGGTTCAATAATTTTAACATTTCATATGTACAGTACATTGCCAAAAAGTCCAGTTATACGGTTGTCACTCTACTTTTATTTTTTTAATTTATTTTAATAAATTGTTATGTTTTCTTTATTATTTTTATTAATAATTCTGTAAATTTATATTGTTATATACTTGTTAATATTATATATATATATTATACATTTAATTACATAATATAAATATTTTACTAATTTAATTATTAATATTTTTATTTAAACATTGTTTAGATGTATTATATTTTAAAATTATTTTGTATACAATATTTATTATTCATCTAAAACAAATTTATAATTAAAAAAATATTAAATATTACTATACTATCCAAAATAAACTCAACTCAATATAAAAATGTTTGAATAAATAAAACATGGAAATAATACAAATACATAATCATAATAAAAAATAAAAATTTTAAAATAAAAAACGTAATGTATTTAAAATGTTGAAGAATTATCTCGATTTCCTGGAAAATGATCAAAATTTTGAGTAAATTCTAATTCTCCCACATCCTTGGGTCCTCTTCATTATAATTTCATATTGCTATTTTCGAATATATTTATGTAAAAAACGAACTTGCAATGGCTTCAACATCTTTAGCTAATATTTTATTTTCTTCACGCACTTTTTTATTTTCTTCAAGTTCTCTTTTGAACTTCAATCGTCCTCTTCAGAGTTCTATGTCTTATTGGACAAAAATTCTATTTTGTTCGACACGGGAACTATTATCTTTAACAATATTCATAATTTGTTTATTTTGTTCTTTCATAGAGTTAAAAAATTCAAACATATCATTATTGTGACTCTTTTTCATTTTTTCTTTATTTCTCCAATAGGTCTCTCTCAAGAATCATTAGTGTATTTAATTTGCTCTTCAATTTCAAAATCTTCATTCAAGTCAACCGAAAATGATGACATACTTGATGAATATGTAATACTAGCAGCCGATTGACTTCATTCAAAGCGATTTTTTCACTTTCTTGAAGTCGGTATAATCACAATATTTTTTCACATCCTTAAGAATGGACCACACGTGATCGAATTTAAAATCATTCTCATATTTAGCATCTTTTTGTCATTAATGCTTTAGCCCGAATTAATGTAACATCCCGATTTTGGGGCTAACTATATTCATGATGTTTGAACCGAATTGATCTTATTGAACCTTCCTTGTAATTATTGAACTGTATTTGATTATTAACATGAAATTTCTGATTATTGAATTGCATTGTAAATGTTCATTGGTATTATTCTTTGACATACGTCAGAATTGGTTAAGAAAATAAAGTCAAACGAATGGGGAAACTAAGGTGAGCAGCACTGACCATGCTGGCGACATAAGCTTTATGTCGCCAGGCATGTCGCCAGCGAGCGAATATTGCAAAGTCGAGGCGTTCTTCTCGGTGCGCTTTGGCGACATAAGACCTATTTCGCCAGCCTTGTCGCCAGACACTATAATCAAAGTTTTTAAACCTAATTTGGCCGAGTCTCTCTCACTCTCTCGAATCCTCACTTCTAGCAAGTGATTTTTCTCTCGACTCTTTCGCGATCTCTCCATTTTGGTGTCTCCGGTAAGTCTCTGATCAACCCTAATCTTCTTCGCTTTGAGCTTAAGCATGATTGTTGATGGTATTGGAAGTGATTGATGTTGGTTTAGTGTTGATTAGGTATTGGAATAGTTAGGGTTTTGTTGGAAACCCTAGAATTTGGGAAATGTAGAATTAGTTGATCGATTTTTGGAATTGAATTGGGTTTCAATGTTTTCGCGTTATCATTATCTTTTATCATTTGCCCGTTTATCATTTTCCTACAATTAGTATAGGTTTTGCTTTTCACGTGCCACGTGATCAATTATTGGTCTAAATGAATCTATTCATTATTGTTGTTAGGCGAAGCGGACAATGTCGAGGATCGTGTCGCTGACGCTTAACTTAGTTTATCCTCGGAAGAAAGGTTAGCAACATCGTTTTATACTCTATAGTAGTTGTTGCGTGTTTTATGTTTGTGCATTAATCGGATAAACAACCTAACCACATGAATGGTTAATTGGAACGATAGACATAAATGTTGAATGGATATTGATTGTTGTTATTGTTGTTTATTGCTGATATAGATAGGCTAGTAAGTCTATTGCATGTTAGACTTAGGCTTTGGTAAGTTAAAACTGGAAATAAACGGATAAGGCACTAGTAATGTACTTGAAAGTTATTGATTTAAAGCCAATGGATTGTTATAATGTAAATGTGAAATGTTGAAATGATTTGTGTGCTTTGATCTCCTGAATTAATCAAATAATGATTGCCCTAGTCGTGATGGAAAATAGTGATGGAATGACATGTCATTAGGGGTACCCGAGATACCTCAACATATTGAACATAGGACTTTTGGTTTAGCTAACCACCATTGAAAACTAAGTGACGACTCCTATTGGGTGTGATGGCACCACTGTTTGCGGGCCTATTGTTATTGTGGTCTTCAGACCTAATTGATGAAACCCTAAGGTAGTAGTCCATCCTGAGGGGGAATAAATGACTCTACGGATTTCGGTCTTCAGATTCTATTGTGTGTTTCCAGCCTAATTGGTTGTTTCACTATCGATATTAGATTAGTGGCAGTCTAATAAAAATTGGAACTTTAATGTTAATGCTATTGTGTGATGTATGCTAGTGGATAATTGGTTGCTCTGGGGTTCTTAAATGAATTTGGGAAACCTTATTGGATATCTAGCGATGATAAATGTGCTTAATGAACATAACTGGAACTAGATGATTATCTCATCTTGTTGAACTTGTTACTAGTATCGGATTAGGGCGAGATTGTATTCTCTTCACCCTTGATTGATAGCTTAGGCACATTTGTGTGCCTCTTCATATTAGTATGATTAAATGGACGCATTGTTTGTGTTTGTTGGAGTATGACTTGCTAACCAGACATCGATAATGTGATGTTGTTTTTCTTCCATTTTTCTTGTCTATCTATGGAAATGTGAAACATGTGATCGAGCAACTAGTGTGTCAAGCATCTACATTGAAGCATGTTGTGTTTTTAGCATTTTGAACTATTTATATGTTATATTGGAATTGATATTTAGAAAGGAATTGTAAACCATATATTTTGGATATGTAAACCTTTGATTGGATGCTTTACATTAATTGCGAACAGGTTATATTTTCAAATGAAATATATATGGATTATGTTAGCATTTTCGAAAAAGGTTCAGGTTACTTATTTTATAATAGAGTATTTATAATATTAATATATATATATATATTTTCCGCATAAGTTATATTGAACGATTGATTATAATGTGGCGTTTCAATCTCTGTACGGGGTTCCGCCGTGGCCAGGGGTTGGGCATTACAATTAACTGCATAGAAAAATGACAATTTAAAAATTATTATAGACGATTTGCTATTGTCAAATATCAATCAAATACACTACAACACTTATTGCAAAAGCAATTCAAGTTGTTAATAAGATCATCCATCGAGCTATAGCTTATATTGCACTCGATTTGACTACGCAGGCATAAATTATAAGACAGTCAGTACATGTTAGTGTTTGTATAAGTTATAAAATCAAGTTAATGCAATCATACAGTGTTTTTATAAGTTATAAAATCAAGTTAATGCAATCATACATGCATGCATGTTTCTGTGTAAATTATATAATTAATCACTCTGAGTTGATGCATGTGAGCATATAATTAACTTACTACACTCTGATTTGACCACACTCTGAGTTGATGAATGTTATTCCACTTGTGTTTGAAGTGCATTCTTGTGTCTATAACTTGTTCATGTAGCTTTTTATCAAATTACCATCATTGTTCAAAAGTTATATAATATGCATCATCAATATTTCCATGTGTATGTATAAGTTATATTTGCAATTTGTCTTATTATATAATTGTTGTCTTGTATTGAAAATTAATTCTCATTGCTAGTTGGTAGTTGTATATTGTCAAAGTTACTAGTTGTTTCTTATCAAGTTGCAAAAAAGTGTTGTAAAATTATAATGCAACTCTTGTCTATGTAAGGGAGATATACTATTTTTATTATTATAACAATTCGTGTTAACTGTTTTATAGAATAATGGATATTTCTTCCTCTTCATCTTCTTCTACATCCTCAAATTCAGAAGATTTCACTTTAATTGTTAGGGAGCAGGACCAATTGCTTCTTTCACAACAAGCCCACTTAAGTACTCTATTTACAAACAACAACATTCTTATGAATCATTACTTCAATCAAGTAGTCAATAACAGACCATCTCATAGAGGCTTGATTCCTGGTCATAGAGTGATAAATCATGATTGGGAATATGCTTACTGTAATTTGTGGAATGATTACTTTTTAGAGAACCCTCGATACAATGAGTTGATGTTTTGTTGACGATATCGTATGAGTAAAAATTTTATTTCTTCATATTGTTAATGTAGTAAAAAATCATGACCATTATTTCCAACAATGAACTGATGGTCTTAATGGATCATGAGTTTAAATAGTTTAGGTAAAAGAATTTGTAGTCTAAACTGGTATTAATTTTAGTGACCATATGAATGAACGTGGCAAATGTGAGAATGTTAAGATGAATGAATGAAAGGTTGAGCAAAATATTAAAATAAAAAAAGAAGCATATTAGACAAAAGTCCAAGTAGCGGAGGTTGATGATAAAGTAAGAGAAGGTAGATTTTAGATGGTTTAGGCATGTGTTAATGAGACCTCCTCATGTAGCAATCCATAGATGTGAAGATTTATTGGTCAACGGCAGTCAAGGGGAGTCGAAGAAGTCCTAAGTTTACTGGGAAGGAGGTAGCTATTAGAGATTTACGAGTTTTAGATATTAAAGTCGAATTGCTGTATAAAAGACTTGAGTGAAGACACAAAATTCAGATTATTGAAAGTTTATAAAACTTGTGGTGACTACTTTCTTATATTTATTAATATTTATTCTTAGTTGATTCATACAAGCGACCTCAACTGGGTTAGGATTAAACCATTATTGATGTTAATGATTCATATAAAATATGGGTAAATTTTATTGATGTTAATGATTCATATAAAATATGGGTAAATTTAGACTGTCCACTGACATTATATCCATTATCGCAATACTAAATTTTTATAAAAAAAAATAAAATTTTTTATTTCTATTTTAGAATAAAAAGTACACTCGTGCGTCTCGCACAGGCTTATACACTAGGTATTATAATAAAGATTGATGTAAATATCCTAATATATTGAGTCATTTAAACTATAATTGTGAATTATATATGATTTATTATATATGCATGGCAAATTTCAATAAAAATAATTATTGTTATTTTTTTTGTACTTCTTAAATACACTCCATTTTTTAAAAAAATTATTTTCTCAGAAAAAGAGGAGTGTATGAAGATAATTAAATCTTGTGTGGCTAATTAAATATTTATTTTGGATTTAAAATAATTGCAAATAATGATTTGATTTTATAGAATTTTAAATTTTATTAAAAATATTATTTATTAATAACTATTAAAAAAATAAAAATGAATTTTATGTAGAATTGTAAATGTGTTTTGACTATGCTGGGCAAGAGATTGATGTTGAGTGGCTCTTTTTGGTGTGAGTTACCGTGTTTTAAAAATCGCGCCTAAACACTAAGGGGTGTCTAAACGCCTAAAAAATAAGTTAGGCGGCAGTTCTAGGTGTTCAACAGCTTGTCTAGGCGATCTAGGCAGTGCTTAGGCGGTCAAGAAGGCGGCGACTAGGAACCGTCTAAGCAGTCTAGGGCGCCGCCTAGGAGTCCTAGGCGGTCAATATTTAAAAAAAAAGTGTGTTTTTGAATTTTTTATTGATAAATATTTAATTGTAATAAAATAAGTCTATATATTATTAATGTAAGTTTATTTTTCATTCATTTTATATAGACTTGATATATAATCGTGTAATAATATTTCATAAATTCCAATAACATGTATAATTTTTCACCGTCGGGAGTAAAACACCTAAAACCGCCTAGGCTTCTGCTTGTCGCCTAGACGCTAGGCATCAATTGACCGCCTAACACCGCCTAGCGCCTTTTAAAACCTTGATGAATTGTAAATGTCGCCCTACGCCTTGGATTGAGTTGTGAGTTGTTAGCGCCCATCGTACAACATAGACTATTTACATCATGCGACTGCAGATTTTTCCTCTTCCAATTATTGTTCAATTGAATTCACTAAATTGGTTTTCTTCAGAGCACTAAAAAGTCACTCGTGCCATGGATGGTACATTAATCTTAAGGCATATGATAGTTGTACATGATGTAGCACGACGTTGGGACGAACCTGGTCGATCTTAATTTCTTTTTACCATTATAGTAATCGCCTATCGGTTTGATTAATTGTATCGATTGGACTAATATCTGTTTTTGTCTAGATGTCGCCTGTTTGACTCTACAATACTTATGTGGGTGTTCTTCCCCTTGTTTCATGCTCTACCTTTAGAACTTTCAAATTTCGAAGCTTGCTAACTTATTGCCTTGGTTCTCGTTGTTTAATCCTAGTGGACTTTGTTTTTTTAGCTATCATTTCAATTGAATAGATTCAATTATTTATTTATTTATTTTTAAATATCTTCTTCAATATTTATTGCTTTCTACTCTTCGTTTTGGTTTTGCGTAAACCTCATTGTGCTTGCTTTTTCTAATAGTCTGGACTCTAAAAGTTCTCATGACAAAAAGATGGTAGGTTCTACTGTTTCAAGGATTCGCGGAGATGGGGTAAATTCTAGATAGACATTTTTCCTATAGTCGGTGTAGCTTCACAGGTTACACTTTGTTGGAGCAATTTACTACCTTTACAATCCACATGTTCTAAATTTAAGTGATTTAGTGTTGCTGGTATCTTTATGGTTTGACATCCTATCAGGTGAATATTCAATTTTGGCATTCTCTATGTGCTTTGACCAGATACTGAGTTTGTATGGCTACCTATTTTTCCTCATTTTTGCTCTTGTGGTTTTGTTCGTGCATGGGTTTCAGTGCTTGTGCAAGAGATGGTAAGTCTTTGTAAATGGTTTGATCAGCTAGATATATTAATGTATCCTCTCTCTCTCTCATCATGAGTTTTGTCTTCGAAACTAGCAATCTGTTGTGGCCATATTTTTTATTTATTATTATTTTTTTTGTACTTATTAAGCCAAACCATGCTTGGTGTAAGAGATAAGTTGTACCTTCTCTAATCTATCCTCTTTAAGAAACTTTTATGTATTTAAACTATCATTTTAAATGAATATGAGATGCAGACCATCTTGACTTCTTTTTCGTTGTCTTAGCTTATGAAACTCTGTCTCTTTCAACAGTGGTATTAAAGCTTATATCTTCTTAAGGGGCTGTGAGAAGTGAGTGAGGATATACACTCCAAACAACTGAGAGTTCTGATATGGCTTCAAAGCTAATCTACCTCCGCCTCCTATTTTTGCTGGAGAGAATTATGATTATTGGGCAATGAGAATGGAGTCTTTTCTACTTGTTTATGACCTTTGGGAGATAGTATAGAATAGGTATGAGAAGTTTCCTTTACCTGCAGATTCAACTTTGCAATAAATTAAAAAACATTCAGAGAGTACCATGAAGAACATCAAAGTCTTATCTTTTCTACATTCAGCTGTATCCGAAGAAATATTTCCAAGATTAGTGAGTTTCAAAACTACAAAAAAGGCTTGGGATTATCTTAAGGAGGAGTATGCTGGCAGTGAGAAGGTTAAAGGCGTGAACTTGTTAACTCTTAAAAGAGATAAAGATGCAGGATGATGAAACCGTAAAAGAATACTCCACAAAGGTGATGAATCTGGTCAAGTAAATCAAGTTCTTGGGAGGACAGTTCAAAGACCAGAGAGTTGTGGAGAAAATGATGATCAGCCTTTAGAGAAGTTCAAAGCAAAGATTTCGGTGATCGAAGAAACATCCAACTTGGAAGATCTCTCTATAGCAGAGCTTATAAGCAAGCTTCAAGCACAATATCAAATAGTTAATATAAGAACTGAAGGATGATCTGAAAATGCATTCTTTGCCAAACGAAAAGGAAAGCAAGTTGCTTCATATTCAAAGCAAATAACCAGATTTTTACAGATAAAGGCAAACAAAATGATAATGCCAAAGAAGGTAGTAAAGTTGTAAAGTTTCCTCCTTGTGGTACATGTAAAAAAACCAATCATTGAGAGTGCAAGTGTTGGAAGAAAGCTACATGTAAAACTTGGGAAATGAAGCAGTAGTAGAAGCTGAAGATAAGGGAACAATCTCAGTTCAAACTAAGAAAGGTATCAAAATAATCTCAGATGTTTTATATGTACAAAGCTTAGATCAGAACTTGCTCTAATGCAAAACAAAGGTTACTATGTTCTATTTAAAATAAATTGTTGTCACATTTATGATGCTTCTAATGTGGAAATATCTAAGGTTAGAAAGCTCAACAACAACTATATTCTCAACTTTAAATGCATTGATCAACATGCTTTTGTTGTCAAGAGAGTAGATACGTGGCTTTGGCATAGAAGATTTGGCCATTTTAATGTGAATTCTTTGAAATTTATCAAATGAATGACATGGTTAAAGAAATCCTCCTGTGGTTGAAATTGAAGGTATGTGTGGTGCTTTTCAAATTAGAAATATTCATAGACAAAGATTTGCTACAGAAGGGGTTCAAAAAGCATCAAAGAAACATGATCTTATCCACACTGATGTTTGTCGTTCAATGAGTGTGTATTCGCTAAGTCAAAACTAATATTTTATCTTGTTAATTGATGATTTCACAATAATGACTTGGGTTTATTTTCTCTCAAGTAAGGCACAAGTCTTCTCAGTTTTCAAGAAATTCAAGAAACAGGTGGAGAAGAAATTCAAGAAATTCACTTTGAGATCTTATAATGGAATAGAGAATAGATCAAATGAGTTTGACAAGTTCTGTGATAATTGTGGCATTCATCATCAATTCACTGTACGCTACTCTCTTGAGCAAAACAGTGTGTCCGAAAAAGTTTTTGGGCTAAAGCAATTTACACTGCTATTTACGTTTTGAATTGGCTGCAAACAAAATCAGTGAAAGGGATGACTTCAATTGAGGCAAGGGGTGGTGTGAAACCTTTAACAAAGCATTTGAAGGTATTTGGCTCCATTTGTTATTGTCATGTTCCAGCTGCAAAAAGAGGAAAATTAGATGACAAAGCAGATGTTAGTATCTTGTTCGGATATGCTGCACAAGCAAAGGGACATAGGATCTATAATCTGAGAAGAAATAAAGTTGAAGTGTGTAAAGATATACAAGTGGATGATCATGCATTTTGGAATTGGGAGAAATGTTAAGTAGAGACAACTCGATGTTGTGATCATACTCCAAATTCAAAAACTGATGATCAAAGCAGTACTTTTCATATGGAACTACAGTCAGATGATGATCCTACTGCTGATTCTCCAGCTCTCAAAACCAGGTCCTTAGCTAAAATCTATAAGAGATGTAATTTAGCTCTTGATGAACCTGCAAATTTGAAGAAGCTTCAAGGTTTAAAGAGTGGAATCTTACAATGAATGAGGAGATTGACATGATTACCAAGAATAAAATTTAGGAGCTCACTTCAAGACCATCTCACAAAGCTGTGTTAGTTGTCAAATGGGTGTGCAGAACCAAGTTAAATCCTGATTGGTCATTCTTCAAGCATAAAGCAAGGTTGGTAGTAAAAGGATTTTCTCAACTTCCAGGTGTTGGTTATGGTGACACCTTTGGTCCGGTAGCTAGACATGATACTATAAGATTATTGGTAGCTTTAGCAGTAAATATGGGTTGGAAGTTATATCACCTCGATTTAAAATCAGCTTTTCTGAATGGCTTGCTGCAAGAAGAAATGTATGTTGAGCAACCTCAAGGCTTTCATGTTTCAAACTCTGCAGATTTGGTTTACAAGCTGAAAAAGGCTTTGTATAGTCTCAAGCAAGCACCAAGAGCTTGGTACACTAGAATTGACATCTGATAAGTCATGGGTTCAAGAGAAGTGAAAGTTATGCTACTTTATATGTGAAGTCTTTTGATGACAGTGATCAAATTATCCTTTCTATCAATGCTGCTGACTTGCTTTTATCTAAGCTACTCAAATCTATGTTGACAATAAATCAGCAATAGTCATTGCAAACAATCCACTGTAGCATGGAAGAACTAAACATATCAGAGTTAAATATCATATTCTCAGAGAAGTAGAGAAGAATGGTGAAGTCATTTGGTTCACTGCAGTTCAAATTATCAAATGGCTAATATTCTAACTAAAGCTTTATCTAAGAGCAAGTTTGAAGAACTTAGAGCTAAGCTTGGGGTGTCAAAGAAAAAAACTCAAGGAGAAGTATTAGAATTATGAGTTTTGTCTTGGAAACTAGCAATCTGTTGTGGTCATACTTTTGTATTTTTTTTTTGCTATACTTATTAAGCCAAACCATACATGGTGTAAGAGATTAGTCGTACCTTCTCTAATCTATCTTCTCCAAGAAACTTTTATGTTTTTAAATATCATTTTGAATGAATATGAGATGTAGATCATCTTGACTTCTTTGTTGTTGTCTCTGCTTATGAAACTCTGTCACTTTCAACATGTTTTCTTTGGCTTATTTTCTGAATTTAGGTTCAACCTTCTGGAAACTCTGTTTATTACTTCAAATTCTATTTGGTCATGGTTTAATGGTTTTGCTATTCTAGTGATTTGGGTTGTTTCTTTATGCTTCTTATATTGACTAGCTTGACATATATGGGTAAGTTGTTGAGTGAGTGGGACCTATTTGCTACATAGGCAGTGGCTAGTTCCTGTTTCTTCCTAACAATAATATTTCTCTCCTGCTTCTGCTTGTGTGGTTTTTGTGTAAAGTGATAATCTTCAATCCATTTATGTGTCGAGTTTGTAATTCTGGTAATCTTGCTTATGTTAAATTTTTGTTGCTCTTAAAATAATTTGTAGCTGTCTTATTTTCATAGAGGCGACTTTATTCCTTATTCTTCTCTGCAGGTTCTGAAATCTTCTAGCGTGTAACCTTTTTTTTTCTAGCTTGGTAAGTCAATGGTTGTGTTTCTACATTTATTCGAGTAAGTGGTTGTCTACTTCTCTTAATGTTGTTCTTCAAGTTTGTTAGTCATCGCGGATCTTAGAACTTTGATTTTTTTTTATACGTTTGCTGATACTTTCATCGTTGGGTATCCTATTGTTCATTACTATTATTATTATTATAGTTGAGTATCATATTTTTTTTATTTGCTTCCGAATTTTGCTAAATTGACTCAATTTTGTTCACCTCCAGATTATATCGCACGACAAATATGAACTCCTTCCTCAATAGTCATCTACTCATCGGCATCACGGGAGGGGTTGCTCAATCTAGTGGGAGAAAAGGGAACAAGTTGAGTTTTCTTAACTTGAGACGACTCACACGGCTTCCATTGTTATGATAACAAGGAGACTAGGGGATTGTCTTCTCAGTTTCACATACTCCATCCCTCTAGGCATAAGGTTCCTTATTCATAGTCGATCAGAACATTCATCTTTATCTCTAGGGCATTGTTAGAGATGATTTAGCTAGTGAGTTGACTCAATACTAGTCGGGGGAATTAAGGATTAGTTGTCAAGTCCTTTTTTCACTCGATCTATTCTTGTGTAGTTTAAATGGAAGGGTTAATTGGATTGTGCTTGGTTGGGAACCTCTCTATAAGTTTATGTTCGATATTAGTTTTTCAATTTCCTTTCTTAGGGATTTTGAAGAAATTCTATGAGTTTTTAGTCATTCATCCAAGTCAGTTAATGCCCAATACTCTTTGGGTGGTCATTGGTGTTGACCGGTTGGTGAAGCTTTACATGTTTGATCGTGAGGTAAGAGATCTCTTCCAAGTTTGTTCAACGAAGAAGCAATTTGGGGATTTGGATTGTTATGTTTTCTTCAAAAAGCAAGGATGCAATATAACGTTGTCATTTAATGTGTGATGTGGACAGTCACGTGTCATCCAGGTCAAACATCAAGCGACAATGTCAAGTGACAGGTCAGCACTGAGTGGCTAACTAAGACAAAATTACAGGTATAGGAGGCTAACTTAGACGATAATTTTTGCAGGGGCTAATTGAGAAAATTTATAATTTTAAAAATTTAGAAATACAAAAGTCAAATTAATTTAAAAATTAATATATATGTATAATTAGATATTATAATTTATTTTCTTTTTTATTCTCCTAAATATCCACTTTAAATTGTTTAAATAATCATCATTAAAAAAATTGAATTAAATAACCTCACACGATATCGAAGCACTCAAATTAGAATTAAAACAAAGTTTACACAGGGACAAGATGTTATTCGTTTCTAACGGGTCACAATATCATTATAAAAGATATTATAAAAATAAATTTTTTTAATGGAAAATATAATTAAAAGAAATTAAATAGGTTGAATAGCAATTTAAATGAAATTTATGAATCATATTTTTTTTAAATGGTTTTAAAATTATTATTTCGAAATGGATTTAAAAAGATGTTTTATTTAATTTATCTAAAATGACAGTAATAACTCCTATATGTATCTTGTTTCTTCTTTTCAAAAACTGTAACCCTAGATATTTCTCTTTTAATGATGGGGTAATGTAATTGAATGTACTTATAGTTGTGCAAAATTTTCAGTTACGTACTTCAACTCTGCGAGGTTTCATATAGATACTCCAACTTGCAAATTACAGGTCATTTAGATCATTCGGTTGACGTGGCACAATCTGTGAGCAGTACCTATATGAAACATCATAAAGTTAGAGTACTTATATAAGATCTAATTTACAAGTTGGAGTACCTATATGAATCTCACAAAGTTGGAGTACTTATATAAGGATCTAATTTGCAAGCTAGAGTACTTATATAAAACCGCAGAACGTTGGCCGGAGTGGTACATTAATAATATGCATTCAATACAATATAATACAAAATCGGTTGAAATAAAAAAAAAAACCAATTTATCAAAGGTACTTCAATAGTTCATTAATAAAGTAAATTTTCAATACTTAACTCAAACACTATGCAACTTTATATATGCGGAAGCATAAATAACTTTTTGTAAATTAATAGTACTATGAAAGTATAAATTCAATTGAAGGTCCATCAATGAACAATTACAATTCAATATAAAAGTTTTACATGAGTTCAAAGTTCAATGAAAACACAATAAAAAACTAAAGATGCGATGATCATGAAGATGTGTTGACACTATGAGAAGACCTTCGTGCTCTGCTCGATCATACCTGTTAATCTGCATGTGCATTCACACATATAAGGGAAATGAAAAAGGGAAATAAAGAAAGGTCAGACTTACGTCTGGTTCGCACCCATGTCCGAAAAACAATCACACACGTATTTTCATAATGCAATGCGATCATACGATGCAATTCTATTGTGGATATCTCTAAATCCATCCCCTTTCAATCAAGTCGTAGACATACATATCCTAACAATCATGGGTTCACCATCAAGAAATATCATGTTATAATACTTTGTAACATTGTAATACTCATCTCAGACATCGATACATTAAGTACAATACATAAAACATACAGAAGTATAAGTCGCCAAGATTTATATAATCGTTAATGTTTTAAACGTCTAGTTACATTTTTCTTTGATAAATAGAGCATTCATATTATACGTTTCAATTCCGTTTAAGAGGTATCAAACAAGTCTTTATATAAAACAATAACCAATCACCCAAAGCATAACATTTTACTAGTTTATTAAGTTCACTGCCCCTAATCTAGAAGTTATATCGAAACGGGAAAAAATAAGGTCGAGGCATGACAACAGGTCCGAAGACCGAAATCCATTGTGCCGTTTAATCCCCCCTCGGGACGGTTATCTACTTGTGAATTCCATCAATAGATCCGAAGATCAACAATATAATAGCCCGCAGGTGGTGGTGCCGTCACACCTAATAGAAGTCGTCAGTCCGATTACAATAGTGGTTAGCTAAACCACGGTTCACCTATGGTCCATTAGGCTGAGATATCTCTAACTTTTCCCTAATGACATACCACTCCATCTCTATACCAATCTAAGAATAAGAGAAATTATTTATTTAAGTGGCTACACATATAAATTACACACAAATCCATGTACACATTCAACAAGACATTTAATTAAATCACATACATATCAAAATCAAATACAAATTCAATTCATTATGGTTACATACTTAGTCCATTTTAAAGGATAAATAATAAACATTCAACATCCAATCTATAGTTAATTCACAAACATTAACAACAAGCAATTCCATAGTCTAAATACATCCTTTTCCATTTATTGATCCGTTAAAAGGGGTGAGGCACAATCAGGCTACACAATATTTTAGTCTTTAGTTACCCATCTCTCAATTAGTCAATTTATTTCATTCCTATACTTTCACGTTTATCGATTTCATAATTAAATCTATTTCCTATGGTGCAAATATGTAAGTCTCAAAATGTATCATACAATCCTATTCATGCTCCTATAACTATGCAAACAATAACATAGATCTTGTAGAGCGAAAAACGGGATACGAACCTTTTATCGCTGACCATAAGTTTGCACTTGCTTAGGAGGATTTAAATATAACCTTATACTGCTATTACGACCTATACACTATCCAAAAAGCATACATTATGTTGAACTAACATAACAGAACTTACTCTAACAACCTAAGACGAATAACACAGAATAAAAACAGTTTCGTCGAGTTTTAGAATTTACCATTTTTTACTATAAGGTCGTAGGAATTTGTGGATGGAGCCTTCACAATAGTTTTAGAGGAAAAACAATAAAGAAAATACACTTAGATTGACATCAATCGGAGATCAGATGAAGGAGAAAATACACTTTATATATGCGGAATTTGTTGATTTTTTTTCTTTTTTTTTTCTTTTTTTTCCCTCTTCTTCTTCACTTCAATCTTAAATAATTATAAAATAAAGCTTAGATTATTTTTTATTTTCAATATTTTAATTTTTGGTGGGGGGAGAGAGATATGGTGGGGAAGAGAGAGGGGAGAGAGCTTGATGTAGGGGAGGAAAAAGAAAAAAAAAAGAAAAAAAAGTAATAAAAAAAAGAAGAAGAAGAAAAGAAAAAGGAAGAGAAATATTTTTTTTTTTTAAAAAAATTTAATTTTTTTTAAAAAGAAAATAAATAAAAATGAAGAAAAAGAAAATACCCATCGGTTACTGTTCATCCACTAACGGATGAATAGTAAATCTGACGGATTCCATCCAAAAACGGTTTTTTGGCCAAAAATGAAAAAACTGAGGTTTTTTGGCCAAAGGGTCAAACTAGCGATGATTTTTTGGAAATCACTCTTTTCAAAAATAATCATTTTAACTCAATTAACACTTTCGATTTTCACTCAAAGAATTTTAAAAAATTCAAAAGACTCTAACAATGAATTTCTTAGTTCCAAAATCATATACAAATAATTTAATAAATAATTTCAAAACGGTTTAACTTCTAAACCGAGTTTACAGACGTTACAGTTGAAATACCTAAATAAAAATTTTCAACAAATACAACTCACAGTTACATTATCCGTTAATAAATAGTGATTACATCACTCACATAGATGTGCATTTCATATTATGTTCTACTCATAACAGTGATAAAAGCATCTATTATTCACCCAGCTGTACCGTGTATTTCAGATTCATTGTCTAAACTCAATAACAGAATCATGACATGGTAGTATTGTTCAAAACACAGTGAATATCCTTAATATCATTAGCTAGCATGTATTTTCATTTGAATTTTCTCCAAATTTTCCTTTCATCCACGAAATTCCTAAATCCACCGTGTAATTAACAATCCATGTCGTCCATAGAATTTTTTCCATCACCGATATCTATGTTATCCTTGGACATTGATATTTGTTTTCTGATTTACCCAAATAGTTTGTTTAGAAAAACCAAAAGCTATATGTTAGGGTTGTGACGAGAAATGGAATATATTCCGGCATCCATAATTGGTTTGGTAATATAGAAAAAATTCGGAAACTATTTTGGAAGTGTCATATTTAATTAGAAATTATATTTTTTAAAGTGGACTCTAATTAGGAAAAAACATCCTTGAGAATGCTAAATAGGAAAAAGTTTTCTTAATGGTTTAGGATTACTTTGTGACTAAGTAATCTAATGATATAAATATAGTGCTTGTATCTATTATTAAATATCCTGAGAGAATAATATATATCTAGTTGGTTAGGTTTGGGAGTTGTCCCATGGGGGTTTGGGAACCAAGGAGACCATGGAGATATTGAGTTCTTTGATCGAGTCCTGTTATCCTATCAGAGTTATATTGGGAGAGCTTGTGTGTGAGACTGTAACCAATGTAATTGGGTAGGGGAATGAGAGAGTGATATTCAGGTTGTAACTATTATTTTATTGTTACATAGTGAATTAGTTTCTCGTCATTCTGACGGCCGTGGTTTTTCCCATTCTGGGTTTCTACGAAAAAGTCCCGTGTCTTATTTTCTATCTCTATTTCTTCCCTTGTGTATGTTGTTTTACTTTCTGGTTACAATACTCATCTCCGCTGTAATGGATCACCGATTTGTTCAACAAATATTATTAGAGTTAGTCGTGTTTTTCCAACACTATCAATGTATTTGCCACCTACTATTTCTATTATTTTGAACCAAGAATCTCATCTGCCTATGCATTTTACGTCTCTATGCATTTTACGTTGTATCTCGACAATTGAAGCCAAATTTGAAAAAAAAAAAAAACAAAACAAAACAAAAATAATGTATAAATAAAAGCATTTTAACATATAATTCTTTTAAAAATAAAATAAAATGGAAGATATCTTATTATATGATTGTATTTTGAAGTTTATCAAATATTTAGACAATTCTAGATTAGTATAATTCATGTCCTTAGATTATTATCGTTAATATCATATGTGGTCCACGTTATTGCAGGGTAACATGTAATGTAAGTTAAGTTTATTGTAGTACTAAATCAGATTTACTGCAGTGTATTCAATTCCTAATGCACAATTGGACTCTCGTTTACAGGTGAGACATGGACATAACTTACTTTAGCCCAATTTTATTCTTATATTCACTTTCACTTGGACCATGATATTGTTTCTTAGTAATTTTTTTCATCATATCCAGCAAAATAATAGCTTCACATATGCTTGGCATAATTTTTTCAACCCAAGAACATGTTTGAATATAGCCAAGTTTAAAGATTTTCTTCAATATCTGTTGCTTTATACTATTCATATTGATTTTGCGTAAATCTCTTTGTGCCTACTTTTGGCTGATAGTGAAAGTTCTTCTGGCAGAGATGGGGTAACTTCTGGTTAGGCTTTTTGTTCTATAGTCGGTGTGGCTTCTCGGTTACCCTTTGTTGGAGCAATTTACTTCCCTTTTCAATCCACAGGTTCTAAATTTAAGTGAGTTAGGCCCGGTTTGTTTTTTCCGTGTAAAATTTAATAGCACTTCATTTGAGTGTTAATTACAGAAAGTCTTAATCTAATTCTTTTAAAACAAATTCTACTGTATTTATAAAAGTTTTGCAAATTATTTTTAGTAATGATATTTTTTATTTGTTTATTGATTTCTAAATATAAAATACTTCACGAATATTTTTATAATTTGAAATTTAAATGTAAAAATATATAATATATATAAAATAAAAATTATTTATTCTACATAATACTTTTTTAAATGCATTGGTAAATATCAAATTTACTCATAACAGATTTTTTAATTTAAAATAAAATATTTAATTTAAATATAATAATATAAAAAATATTATTATTTTGAAAATTAAAAAATAAGAGGATAAAAACTATAAAAAAAAAAATATATATATATATATATATATATATTATATCCCGCTCTCAGTGTTCTGACAACTAGATATATCTTTATATATAAACAATTTAAAAACCTTGTTTCAAAATAAGCTTTCTTATTAAACTACTCCAATAACACAACAAACATTATTCAATAATGACTCAAACAACAACTCCAATTGAAGAATGAGTCAAACAGCAACTCCAATTAAAACTCCAAAACTAAATCTTGATGTTTCATATAAAGTCTCCTCAATTAAAATAATCTTTTAATTTATATATCAATCAAACTCCTTGAATTACTCATTATATAAAATTTAAATATAAATTGAATTAGGACATTCATAAATTAAAATATTAATTAATTAAGAGAAAGTATAAACATAAATTAAGTTAAGACATCCTAAATTAAAATATTAATTAATTACTTAATTAATTAAAAATAAGGATAAAATTGGAAAAGCTGCGGTATTAACTAAATTAGCGTGCGGTATTTACTGAATTTGTTTTTTAATACTAATAATTATTTATAATATGTTATTTAAAAATAAAAAATATATCTTTTTATTTTTTTTTATATTTGATTTAACATAAAATAAATCATCTCTTTATAATTTTACTATTTTAGCCTTGAAACATATTCTATTGTATTTATAATAGTTTTATACATTATATTCACTCGCGATTTGTTTAAATATATATTACTTTATGAATAATTGTATAGTATGAAATTTAAAAATATATATTGCTTAATTAATGTAGTAAGATGTTGCCATCAATTTATTTTATTTTGATAAACAACTTAAAATAAGTTATTAGGTTGTCGATTTATAATTTTGTCATTTTCATAGTTTTTATTATTTTATGATATTATATAGTTTAATAGTTTTTTTAAAAAATTTAATATTAAGTATAAATTATCATAATTCATATAAATATTTATATTTTTTAATATTTTAATAATTATGAACTTAAATAAAATAAATATCATTAATAATAATCAATTATTAAATTGATGTGTGGATTGTAATTAATGTAAACAATGTTCAAATTTTTAAAATATAAATATAAAATAAAGTAAAACACTCATTAAATATGAACATTTATTGTATTCAAAACACAAAAATATACACATTAAAAAAAAAATCAAAAAAATAAATATGCAACTAATGACATAGAATAACAAAATTTATTTATTAGGCAAAAATGGGTTAGAGCTCCCTCAAGTTGTACTGTTTTCCTAGGTAGATACTTAAACTCCACGAATTTCTACTTGGATACTCTAATTTGTAAAAAATACTAACACTAGGTACTTAAATGTGATTTCGTAGTTGATGGGTGGAGCGTATAATACACGCGTTATGATGATTTTGTATTTTGGTGTCTTGTTGTATAAACAAAGAGTTAAAGTCGAGAGGCGATTTTGTTGGGTCTCGGAAATTTTCAATTTTATTTAATGGTGGTTGAATATAATCCAATTTCTCCAAAAGTTGATTAGTCAGACAAGTAAGCAATACTTATTTGTTGTCAATGTCATATATACAATTGTCAGCCCGCCCACCTTTATAAATCACTCATCTGGATTTTTGTTTTTGGTTTAATTAAAACCTTACACAGATTGAAGCAAGTAAATGTCTGACAAACAAGCGGAGGAAGTAATGGTCTCAATGATCAACGAAGCAGAGTAGGAAGAGAAAGAGGACAATAGCAACAAGTCCACATTTGGCTTCAAAAGCTTCCTCTGACATGGTGGCTCTGTCTATGATGCTTGATTCAGATGTGCTTCTAATTAGGAATGTATGTATGGATGTTCAATTCACAAACCCTAAACCCCTAATTCAATTTATTTAATGTTGAATGAATTATTTTGCTAACCTGGACCAAAAATATAACCATTCACGTGCCTTCAATTGCTGTTAACACACGACAAAAGTCAACTCAGCTTTCTCGGTTACCCTCTGTCTGAGCAATTTACTTCCCTTTTCAATCCACAGGTTCTAAATTTAAGTGAGTTAGGCGTCGTTTGTTTATTCCATCTAAAACTTAATAGCACTTAATTTGAGTGTTAACTACAAAAAGTCTTAATCTAATTAAGACCTTTATCTATTTGTTTTTTCTATATTTAATGTAACTTAAAATAAGTTATCTTCTTATATCATTTTTCTTTTAAAACAAATTCTATTGTATTTATAAAAGTTTTGCAAATTATTTTTAGTAATGATATTTTTTATTTGTTTATTGATTTCTAAATATTAAATACTTCACAAATATTTTTATAATTTGAAATTTAAATGTAAAAATATATAATATATATAAAATAAAAATTATTTATTCTACATAATACTTTTTTAAGTGCATTGGTAAATATCGCACTATACTGCATGCTATTACTCCATAATTTACAATTTTACTCATAACAGATTTTTTAATTTAAAATAAAATATTTAATTTAAATATAATAATATAAAAAATATTATTATTTTGAAAATTAAAAAATAAGAGGATAAAAACTATAAAAAAAAAAAGAAAAAAAAATATTATATTCTGCTCTCAGTGTCCTAACCAACTAGATATATCTTTATATATAAACAATTTAAAAACCTTGTTTCAAAACAAGTTGACTTTTGTCTTGGGTTAACAGCAATTGAAGGCACGTGAATGGTTATATTTTGGGTCTAGGTTAGCAAAATAATTCATTCAACATTAAATAAATTGAATTAGGGGTTTAGGATTTGTGAATTGAACATCCATACATACATTCCTAATTAGAAGCACATCTTAAACAAGCATCATAGATAGAGCCACCATGTCAAAGGAAGCTTTTGAAGCCAAATGTGGACTTGTTGCTATTATCCACTTTCTCTTCCTACTCTGCTTCGTTGATCATCGAGACCATTGCTTCCTCCGCTTGTTTGTCAGACATTTACTTGCTTCAATCTGTGTAAGGTTTTAATTGAACCAAAAATAAAAATCCAGAAGAGTGATTTATGAAGGTGGGTGGGCTGACAATTGTATGTATGACATTGACAGCAAATAATTATTTCTTACTTGTCTGACTAATCATTTTTTGGAGAAATAGGATTATATTCAACCACCATTAAATAAAATTGAAAATTTCCGAGACCCAACAAAATCGCCTCTCGACTTTAACTCTTTGTTTATACAACAAGACACCAAAACACAAAATCATCATAACGCGTGTATTATACGCTCCACCCATCAACTAAGAAATCACATTCAAGTACCTAGTGTTAGTATTTTTTACAAATTGGAGTATCCAAGTAGGAATTCGTGGAGTTTAAGTATCTACCTAGGAAAACAGTGCAACTTGAGGGAGCTGACCTATTTTTACCTATTTATTACTTTGTTTTTTTAAATTCACAATATATATATATATATTCAATTGACATGTTAATATAGAATGACACAATAACCATTGAAATATATATAATTCAATTCTATTCACATGTTAATATGGAATTACACAATAATCAAGGATATTTCTGTAAATTTACATACAAAATTGAATTCAGTACTTTTCTAAACAGATTTCACTGAAAATTTTTATCTTAATTAATGAGAGCCAAATCACTTAATTTCGGGAAAATAAATCCTTTAAAATTATTTAATTTAAGTGTTAAGATGCATTCAGCGTTAAGTTGTAAAAAACAAACGAGCCCTTAGTGTTGCCTATCCATCTAGTTTGGTAAGTGGTTGTGTATCGGTCTATATGTTGTTCTTCAGGTTTGTCAGTCGTCGGCTTGCAACTTGATTTTGTTCTATACGTTTCTTTATATTGTCATCGCCATGTATTAAAGGCTAAAACTTCACTTAGAGTTATTACGCTTCAAATCAATCAAAAACGGAATAAATCTCAAAATATATAATATTTGTTAAAAAGTATATATACAAATACATAAATTATCAAAAATTATCCCACTAGTCAATTTGGTATTATTACAATCAATTTTGGGAACATTCAATTTAATTTACATTTTAAAAAGTCTAAATTTCTATTTTTTTCCTAAAGAACTATACTAAACTAAACCTAACTACTTAGTGTGTGTTTGGAAAAATTTTTAATTAGCCTTTCAAGTAGCGTTTAGAATATAAATAGCTTTTTTAAAAAAAATGGTATTTGATAATCACGTTTAAAATAGGTGTAGCATTTAAGATAACGTGTGAGCTATCAAAGATAACTTCCAGTTCACTTTAATAACCTTTTTTTCATAATTAATTATATTATTATCTTTTAAATTATATTTATATGTGTAATAAATTTTAATAATTTTACATTTAACGATTAATTTAAAAACTAAAATTAATACCACACGTTTAATCTAACAACTAACTTAACATCTAATTTAAAATCTAATGTAACAGTTAACTGCTAACATTATCTGAAACGCTGATCTAACAGTTAATTGAAAATATAATGCCAAACATACTCTAAACCGGATGTCTAAACGTTATAACGTATCATGTTGTTTGCTATTTAGGACAACTTAATTAAATTATTATGTATTTAATTTCACTGACTAGTAGAGGACAAACTTAATTGATTAATTACCTGGACGAATCAATCCATCAGTTAAATATATTTAACCTAAATTAAGTAATTGCAATGAAATTATAAAATACAAACAATAAAACAGAATTTGTATCACACGAATAATTAGTATAATTGAATTAAAGTAATTTAGCTAGTTATGATCATAGTTAGCATCAAGATCAAAATTTGGATATTCAAATCTGAAACATAGGTCAATCTAAAATTCAATGTACCAATTTCTGTTGTTTAGAAACCAATATAGTTATTTAAAACTAAACATTTTATAGGTGGGAAGTAGAAATCAAACCTATATATTATTGAAAATCTAACCAAAATTTAATGGCTAGTGTTTTAACCAAAAATTGATTATATAATAATTGGATTAATCACTTGAATTTATTGAGAATTTTGGCTAATTCGAATTGGATTCAAACGAAATCGAAGATTGAATTGGATTATACTTTTCAGATTACAAATTTATGGGTTCCTTGGTCAAGTGTTTGACCATTCTTTCTTCCACCTTCATCTCTTTGCTTTTTTCTCTAATTTGCTCTAAGATGAAAGAAGAAGAAGCCCCCTTCACTCTATTGATTTCCTTCTTCTAGTAAAACCTCTATCTCTCTCTTTTATCCTCCTTCCCCTCTTTTACCCATCTGTTCGAAGCTTTCACTATCTCTGCTTTTGTTCTTTTTCTCATTCCTTTCTCCTCAAGTCATCAAATCTTTGTCAACTTGTTTCCCATCCGTTGACTCCTTTCTTCCTCTTCTCTATATGGCTAAACTTCCGTTCATACTTTCTTACGTTTTAGACATGGTTTTTCCTTTTCCACCAAGGCTCATTCTTCGATGATCATGATCAATGTTGAGGCTCTGAGCACAAGTGTAACCTCATTCTTTTACGATTCCGTCGATGGCTCTCTGCCTGAGCTTCACTTTTTCTCTTCTATCAAGTGATTTGACCATGACTTGGATTTGGTCTTGCCTCTTCTCTTTCTATTTTCTTGGGCTCCCTCTAGATCCCTGGTGGGCTCACCAAGCCCATTTTAAACTTCATCTTGATTGATATTCCATTAGTAATCATCTAGCCCCTAATCTTGGTCGATGAAGGTAACTGAAGTGGGCAAAGATTAAAGACGAGTCGCTAGCCAGTGATGGTGTTGGATCATTATTCTTCATATTGCTTTTAATGATTGGTCAAGTTTGTAGGCTTTTAACCATGATGGCCCAATCTTTGTTAAATTTTAAAGTCCAATTCGTGAAGCCCATGTCTTTAACTAAAGCCCGACTGTTTGGTTTGATTTCAACTATTCGTATCCACTTCACGTTATAATGACAACTCTTCAATTTTCTCGCGCCTTGGTAATCATGATTATTCAGTTAGTTGTCATATCGCTCTTTTTTTCAATATGAGTGGGTTATCAAATTGGTTTGCATGCAAACGCCTTCCAGATCTTTCCCTTCATATTCCCCTTTTTCAGCCATTTAGTCTTCACTCTTTTCCTTTTGCTCAAAGTTTCTCTCCTGTTTAGGTAAAGTTCATTATTCTTCTTCTCTGATAATTTGTCATGTACTTCAAGTTTTCCTCTTTGTACTCTGATGATGGTTCCAGAGGTGAACATTGCGCCGCTTCGCCGCCCACCGATCATGTCCCCGCTTTGTCTCTTTGATCCTCCGGCAGAAGGGCTGAGAGCCTCGAAGGTTAGTCTTCCCCGATTATCGTTGAGAGTCAAGGTTCGCCAATTTGCCTGAGGAAGCGACTGTCTACTAGGAGCATCACCAAGAGTGTCTGGAAACCTAGTCCTTCTCATTCAAACAATAGATCTGAGTTTGAGATTTCGCCAGAAAACCCCTTGAATCCTCCTTCTTCATGCCAAGTTGTTTCCCCTCCCCCTTCTCCTTCTAGGCATTCGAACACTTCTAAACGACATGTCAAACCTTATTTTGACACTTTAACTTCCAAGACTTCAAGATCTGACCTTACAATGGTCGTTAACACCTTGGGATTCCCCAAGAATGTCAACATTAGGATTCCTTGCTACTCTGAAAGGCCCTCACGTCCTCCTCCTGGTGAAGTAGCGATTAACATCAATTATTTCAGACTGGGTCTAAGACTTCCTATGCAACCTTTTATCTATAAGTTTCTTAGCCATATAGGTTCGGCTCCTATTCAGCCTCATCAAAACTTCTACAAATTTGTCACTTCGTGCCAAGACTTCTGGATTTTCCAAGGTTGGGGCAAACCGGATTTTGAAGATTATGGTGGGGTTCTTCAATTTGTCTTGGATAATCGTGGAGTGGTGATAACAAAATCTTGGCAAGTCTCTTACAATCAAACTCGGTTGGACTCTTTCTCTAATAAAAAAATGAGATTCGAAATGGGTCTTCGTTTCAGGGGACTGGGGACATTCGATTACAGTGGGCAATGTTCTCCATTCCATCCCTACCACTATTTGTCATTCAGGTGTCATTCCCTGCATGTTCAGTTTGAGTTTTTATTGCTATTCATTTGCTACATTGATATGTCGTTACTGTTTTTACAGTTAATCTCTTGAACGCCCAAACTATTTTTCCTTCTGCCGAATGTCAAGTCTTGAGAGATTTTGTCTCTAGTATGTTACTCAGTGCCTTCTTTTCACTATAATTGCTATTTTTTTTTTATTTAATGCCTCTAACATTTCATTTTCATCACATTCCTATCCTCGTATGGGTCACTCCTATTCAAATCCATCCTCTAGGGGTCGCGCTACATCTTCTTTGACTAGTTCCCCACCTTCAAAGGATGTTGTCAAGGACGAGGTGCTTAGTCTTCATGAAGATCACAAGGTGGTCAGTGACGACGGCATGATTGATCATCGCTCATTGCTTCTCAAGTCCATTGTCAAATCTGGTTCTTTTATTTTGGCTCTAGATGGTTCTTCAAAGTTTCCTTCGCTTGCTCCTCTATCTTCTTCCCCCATTCCTGCTTCTCCTCGTCCTCCGAAGAGGCCCACAGGATCCAGTACTACACCTCCACCTCTGTCTGCTGGCATGCTTAAGGAAGCCATAGATTTCTTTTCGAGCAATTTAAACACTGAGAATGTCTATCAAGTGACTCCTGACTCCTTTCTCCACGTGTTGGACTGCTTTGGAGCTGTATCTTACCTGGTAACTCTTCATTCGTCACTTTCTTTATTCTGTGACATTTATATTATTGCTCATGAGTTTGTGACATATCATTATTTATATTGGGATTCGTTGTTGTCGTTGTGGTTATTTGCCATTTGCTTTTTGCTGCTTATCTTTGTCAAGCTTTAAATGGATTTTAGTCAGTGTCACTAATTTTTCTAGTGACATTCGTAGTCTTATTCCATGCTCTACAGGCTTCCTATTCAATCCTTCATTACAAGAAGCTGGCGGATCTATTTTAGGATAGCAATAAGAAGTTACATGAAGCTAACAGAAGATTGAATGATAGGATTCGTGGATTGATGACTGAAGCATTTGATCTTGGGCACGAAATGGACTTGCTTCGTAATTCGAAAAAATTACTGGAGTAGTCACTGGCTTCTGCTAATGAGAAGCTAAGGATTGAAGCGCAACGCTATCGGGTTCTCGAATCAGATTTCTCACTGCAGATGCACCGTGGTTTCTCTATAATGCAGGAGTAGGTTATGCGTCTGTACCCGAATTTAGATCTTTCTTAGATGAGCTTGCCATTTGCTGATGTTATTGCTGCAATTCCTATTGCTGCAATTCCTATTGCTGTCCTCTCGCCACTTCTTGATGACACTGTTAATCCTGAGGTTGTTGTTGAAGATGATCCTTTAGAAGATGAAAAAGCCTGAAGATTCTATTTCATGTTTCTGGCTCATATTTTCCCTTTTTAGAGCAGATTTTATTTTTAAGTTATCAAACTTTGTTATTTTTGCTTTTTACTTTTAGTGGCCTCCTGGTTCTATTTTGTCTTTTTAGGAGGTAGGTTGTTTGTGATCTCATGGGTGCTTTGTATTTAGCTCCTATTTTGGACTTATATCTTTTGGTTGCAAATCTGCTGTCGTTTGATTATCAACTTTTTAACTTTATCAGACATGTGTTCTGTCTTTAGTTCTATTGCACTCTTCTTAGTGAGTCCATATATCATTGTCATTATTTTTCTTTATGGTTTGAGGACGTCTCTTTGAACCATGAAAGAATCATTGCCACCTTTTAGGGCTTTTGCAACATCTTTATTTGAAGATATTGCGATTATTTATGTATTTATTGTACCCCTTTTTTTGCGTACTTGGTCGCTACCCTAAGTGATTTAGTCATGTTTGATCCACTTTATTTTGGATATGATTTCTTCTATTCTGGACTAGTTCATGGTCTTTCTTTTCCAACTGATGGGTTATATTAATTAATTCGTGTTGGCTTGTATTCCCTTTGGACTTCATATTCAGTCATCCATTATTCAATTATTGATAAGCATATATTTATTATACTAATGACAGAATTTTGAACCACTGAATTGTGTTGCTACTTTATTAAGAGTAAGTTTTGAATACAAAATTTCACACAATCGTTCGACTCATGTGTTTTGTTACACTTTTTAGAATTTAAATTGCATTTCTACCTCCTAATCGGTCTGTCTTCTTCATAGATAATACTTCTTGAGATGTTCAGAATTCCAGGTATGCTTGATCAACTTTCCCGACATGTTGCTCGGTTTTAAAGTTCCAGGCCTCAATTCTGCCTCTGTTCGGTATTGTCCTTCCCAATTCGGCCCAAGGGTTCCATCTTTGGGGTTCTTCGTGTTTTCCTTTACCTTTCTTAAGACCAAATCTCCCTTTACCAGCTTTCTTGGTCTCACCTTACTATTATAATACCTGGTGATTATTCATTGATAAGCCTTCATTCTTCTACTTGCAACTTCCCTCTTTTCTTCGAGTAGGTCCAGTTCTTTGGCCATCTTCAAGTCAATATATTCCCAATTGATCGCCTCTGACCTGGAGTTTAAACAAACCAAGTCTGCTGGCTCTATTGCTTCAGCCCCGTATGCTAGACCGCATGGAGTTTCGCCTGTTGATGTCCTTTCCGTTGTTCGATAAGCCCATAGTACCGCTGGCAATTCCTCTACCCAAGCCCCTTTCTGAGCACTCAATTTTTTTTATCAGTATCTTCTTGATTAACTTATTAACAGCCTTTACTTGTCCGTTTGATTTTGGATGCGCCACTGATGCGTATCAGTTTTTTGTACCGTATCCTTCACAAAAGCTTCGAAATTTTTGGTTGTCAAATTGGGTTCCGTTTTCCGATATTATGGCGTACAATATTCCAAACCTGCATATGATCGATCTCTACACAAATCCTGTGATCCTCGCTTCTGTTATCTTCGCTAATGGTTCCGCCTCTGCCCATTTTGTAAAATAATCAACAGCCACCACCGCGTATTTGACCCCGCTTTTCCAGTAGGCATTGTCCAGTTAAATCAATTCCCCTAAGCGCGAAGGGTCATGGTGTCGATATTGTTGCGAGATTCGTTGGTGGTTGGTGTGTCACACATCCAAACTTTTGACACTAATGGCAATGAGTCACCAATTCTTAGGCATCATAGTGCATTGTTGGCCAATAATATCCTTGTCTTAACGCCTTGTGAGCTATCACTCTCGCTCCCGAGTGCCCTACACATTCCCCCTGGTGGATCTCGTTTAGTATTGCCTCTGCCTCCTCCTTATGGATACATTTGAGCAAGGGGGACAAAAACCCCTTCTTGTACATTTTTCCGTCCAGAATGCAATATCGATTGGATTTTCTCTTTAATTTCACCGCTTCTTTCTTATCCTATGGTACCTTTCTTGTTTCCAGATATTCCATTATAGGCGCCATCCAACATGTTCCAATGTTTACACAATATATTACCTTGGCTTCTTCACTTGTCCCTGACGTGTCCATCGTTCGCAGTTGTACTCCGTGGGGTAGTAAGGCTTCGGGATCTCATGTTGTTTTTGCAATTGAGTCCGCCAACTTATTCTCTTCTCGTGGAATATGGCGGATTTTGAAGCCTTTGAGTTGTCTGACACATTTATTTATTTCTTCCAAGTATTTTTGCCATGTTTTCTTGTCTTGAACGGTACTCTCCATTTTACCTTGTTTACAACCAACTGTGAATAACTTTTAACTATTACATTCTCTTCTTTTAATGCTATGACAAGCTTTAGTCCTGCCAACATCGCTTCATACTCCGCTTCGTTGTTTGTGGCAGCATAGTAGATCCTCAATGCTACCGATGTCTGATTCCCATATGGATCTCTTAGTATGATGCCCGCTGCACTCCCCTTTTGGCTCTTTGATCCATCTACGTACATTTCCCACTCTTTTCATCTTGCATTTTTCGTTTTTCCATTCCTGTTAAGTCTTCTAGCTTCCGCTTATTTCTTTGCGCTCTTGGCTCTTTGTCTTGCTATTCACCTTTATCTTCACAGCTTCACTATACTATAAAATCAGCCAACACTTGTCCCTTAACCGTTTTTCACGACTTATACCCTATATCATATTGTCCCATTTCCAGGGTCCATTTCATCATTCTTCTGGTCGCATCTGGTTTTTGCATGATTTGCATCAACGGATAATCCGTAATTACCTCAACCCTGTGGGCTAAGAAATATAGCCTGGGTTTCCGCGTCGCGATTACCAATGCATAAACCAACTGTTCAATTTTTTTATATCTTTTCTCAGATTCCGTCACCCCTTTGCTTGTATAGTAAACCAGATGTTGTATCCCCTGTTCATCGTTCCTTATCAATGTCGAGCTGACTGCTGCTCTCGATATTAACAGGTACAAAAATAGAATGTCGTCTTCCTCTGGACAAGTCAGCAATGAAGATAATGATAAATATGTCTTGAGTCCATGAAATGCCTGTTCACATTCTCCATTCCATTCGAATCGCCTTCCTTTTCTCATCACTTTGAAGAACGGATGAAACTTATCTGTTGCCTTTGAGATTAATCTGTTCAAGACGACAAGGCTCCCTGTTAGTTTCTGTATCTCTTTTAACTTCCTTGGGGCCTTCATCTTTATTAATGCCTCAATTTTATCAGGGTTTGCCTCAATTCCCCTTTGATGTACAATATACCCGAGGAACTTTCCAGATTTTACACCAAACGTGCATTTCTCAGGATTCAATTTAATTTTGTAATTCCTCAATACCTCAAATGTCTCCTAGAGGTGCCGAGGGTGGCCTCCTACGCGTAGCGACTTGGTGATAATATCATCGACGTACACTTCCATTGTCCTTCCAATTTGTGATTTAAACATGTGGTCAACTAGACATTGATAGGTGGACATGGCATTTTTAACCCAAATGGCATTATTTTGTAACAATATAGCACATGCGCCACTTTCTGTTTTTCTTTTTCATCAGAACCACATTAGCAATCCATTCTGGGTACCTTACTTCACTTATGAACCCTGCTTCCATCAGCTTGTCAACTTCTTGCTCAATTGTCTTATTTCGTTCTTGATCAAAGGTTCTCCTTTTCTACATCACAGGCCTTATTGTCGGATCCACGCAGAACTTATGTGTTACCACAGAATCATCAATTCATGGCATTTCTTTATAGGACCATGCAAACACATCCATGTATTCCTTGAGTAAAGTTATCAACTCGTCCCTCAATGTTAGAGCCAGGTTCTTTCCCACTTTGACCAATTTACTCATTTCTCCCTCCTTGATTAGGACTTCTTCCACCTCCTTTGCTGGTCTGGCTCGCTCCTTGTTCTTAGGCTCTCTTGGGTCAATGACAGTGACATCATGATTCTTCACCGACTCGGCATAAGATTTCCTTGCTGCTGCTTGGTCTCTAGTGACCTTCCCTACTTCGTCTTTTATTGGGAATTTCATGCTTAAATGATACATGGAGATGACAGCCTTTTCTTTGAACAAAAAAGGTCTTCCTAATATTGCATTTAAATGACCAGGACAATCCACTAGTAAAAACTCCGTCATGACCGTCTTTCTTGTTATTCCTTCTCCTACTATCACCGGCAGCGTTGGCGTCATTGGCATCACCACCTCTCATGCAAAATCAAACATCGGCATATGAACTGGTTTAATCATTACGTCTCCCAGGTCCATCTTCTCAAATGCCTCTCGATAAATTATTTGTGATGCGCTCCTTGTGTCGATTAATATCCTTGTTACCCATGTCATGGCTATTTTCATCGTTCCTATCAAAGGGTCGTCATGAGGGTATACCACTCATTTTTCATCTTATTCCCCAAATGTTACCTCCGGATAATGATCGGTCTTTCATCCTGAATTTATATGATTTAATAGAATCCTCCTAGCTGCGCTTTATTCTAGAACTTTTCTAATTTAGCTATTTCTTGATCAGTTTGACACTCCTCCCAAGGTTATTCCCCCACTGATCGTGTAAATGATATTTTCCTTTCGTGATTTTTCCTTTTCTCTTTACTCTGATTCCTCATCTCTTTTTACTCTTTTTCATTCCTTTACATCCTCTCTTACCTTTCCTAGGAATTCTCCTAGGTATCCTGCCTTTATCAATTCTTCAATTTTCTTTCTTAAACTCAAGCAATCAGCTGTGTGGTGTCCATACCCTTAATGGAATTCACAACATTGTTGATGATCCCATCTTGTTGGCTCTCCGAGAATCAGACTCGGCTTCCGCAAAAATCCCTTGTCCTTTATTGCCATTAGTATTTGTTTGTGTGTGGCAGTGAGTGGGATTGTTCCCCTTTGCACATCACTAACTCTATTATCTCTTCGAATCTGTGGCAAAATCGATCGTAGTTGTGTTCTCTTCACCTCTCTCGCTGTTTCATTCTTCGCATCACGTCCTCCTCGCCCGGTGTCCCTCACTACCATTCTTGCCCTCTTTCTTGGGTTTATTTCTGCCCTTTGCTCCATAGTTTGACGCAATCTTGGTGATTCTGCCGCATCTTGTTGTATTTTTATGTAATACTTCTCATCAGTTTGTATTTGCTTTAAAGCTCTGGAGTATGCTTCTTGATATGTTTTGGGTTGGTATTTCTAACCCGTTCGGTCAACGTTTTGTCTTACGGTTCAATCACCGCTGATTCATTGTCATCTTACTTAGCTTGCTTTAATTCTTCCATTTCGCGTCGAAGCTCCTTAATCATCATTTCCTCGTTTGACATTTCTGACTCGCGATTTATCCGCCTCTCCTGTCTTAGAGGCTCAACTATTTTGGGTTCTCGTACATTCTTTGGGTCTGGGCTGCGAGATGGTTAGGCATGCTTCCAATTTTGTTCCTCCTCCTCTATGCTGGATCCCGCATCAGAAGGGTCTTCATCATCCTCTCCCCCAGTCTTGTTAATCATGGGACCGCTCTCTCGTTCATCTTCTGACTCACTTTGCATGTCATGTCCCGTTTTGGTGTAAAGCATTTCTTCTCTTGGTTGACCCTTTGACCTCTAGACCTTAGACCCCCTTTCTCCATCCTCCACGTGTGCCATTTGATGCAAGAGTTGTATCATGGTTGACACGTCCTCTTTCATCCTTCGTTGTCCATTCTCTATGCTTTCTATCTTATTCTTCATGATCTTCACCTTTTCCTCTAGCTCGTCATCTTCTTTTCTTGCAATCCCATCTTTCCTTATAGTTCCCTCCAGCAGTACCAGTATCTCAATTAAACCTGCCATCTATTCACTATATCCCAGATGTTATGAGTTGATTACGGTTAGAGAGTACAACTTTTTTGTTCGACTCCCCACAGACGGCACTAGTTGTTTTAACCAAAAATTGATTATACAATAATAGGATTAATCAGTTGAATTGATAGCGAATTTTGGCTAATTCCAATTGGATTCAAATGAAATTGAAGATTGCATTAGATTATACTTTTCAGATTACAAATTTATGGGTTCGTTGGTCAAGTGTTTGATTATTCTTTCTTCCACCTTCATCTCTTTGCTTTTTTTTCTCTAATTTCCTCTGAGATGAAAGAAGAAGAAGCCCCCTTCACTCTGCTGATTTCCTTCTTCTTATAAAACCTCTATCTCTCTCTTTTATCCTCCTTCCCCTCTTTTACCTATATGTTCGAAGCTTTCACTGTCTCTGCTTTTTTTTCTCGTTCCTTTCTCCTCAACTCATCAAATCTTTGTCAATTTCTTTTTCCCATTCGTTGACTCCTTTCTTCCTCTTCTCTATATGGCTAAACTTCCATTCATACTTTCTTACGTTTGAAACATGGTTTTTCCTTTTCCATCAAGACTCCTTCTTCGATGATCATGATCAAAGTTGAGGCTCTGGGCTCGAGTGAAACCTTCTTCTTTTACACTTTCGTCGACGGCTCTATGTCTAAACTTCACTTTTCCTCTTCAATCAGGTGATTTGACCATGACTTGGATTTGGCCTTTCTTCTTCTCTTTTTATTTTCTTGGGCTCCCTTTAGATCCCTTATAGGCTCACCAAGCCCATTTTAAACTTCATCCTAATTCATATTCCATTAGTAATCATTTAGAATACACAGAAAAAGATTGTTTAAACTTAAAGATTGATCTTCATTTGAGTTTGATTTTATTTAATTAGTCTCTTAAAATCTTTGAAATTGTAATGTCAACTTCAACAAAAAATAACACAATAACTCAAATCCATAGTCATTATCACATATCTTCCTTGTAAATTACGAAATTAACACTAATATATAACTACTTTCAAAATTTAATTTTTAAATTGGACACATTTGCATCACTACTTGAGAATCCAAAATTTAAAATTGGCACACACTAGTTGAAAAGCAAATTTTTAACCGATTCAGATACAAATTATTTGGAAAGTACTCCATCCCATGTGTCACAGATTCATAACAAAAATGAGTATTACTATTGTCTTTAATAGTATATGATCTTCACGTGGATAAGGATTATTTAAGATAGCACATATCAGATTAGCACAGAAATATCGATACTTTGTTGAAGACCATGAGGGGCTTCTTTGAAGTCTTCTTCTTCCTTCTTTTAATTTTACTTCTTTTTCAAATTTTCTCCAAGAAGGGCACCTTTTTATTCAACAGGCCTTTCTTCCCGACGTTCATCGTGAACATTCACAAGTTACATGACGAAATAGCTCAGCTTCTCGTACAAAAGAACCGATCATTTGTTTGAAAGCAGAGTCGGGGACTTAAAAAATAAATAAACTATGGATTTTTTTTTTTAAATTGGCCATCAAAAGATTGAGTTTCAAAAATAGACCTATTCTGAAATTGTTGGAAAAGTAATCCTTAGAAAACTTTTATTACACTCTATAGGTTGTGCTGACTTATTTGCCCTTATAATTTAAAATTTAATTAATAAACCTAAATAAAATTAAAATAAATTATAGAAAAATAATATTCGCGAAATACTCATTTCTCTTTATTAAACCCTTGAAAATAAAAAAGCGTTTTTCTTCTTTAGATTTTGATTGTAACTCCAACAGTCATCGACGACGCCATAAACAATGTCGAATTTGCAGCTCTCTCGAACAATGTCGTCAAGCAGTAGTCTTTACTGCTTGACTAATGGAGGTTTCAAGAAGAAGAATGTGAATTCATTTGATTTCGGAGGAGTTTTGTCGCGGCGACGATGACTGAACCGTACAATTTCAAGATCAATTTGAATGAGTACATGGTCACGCTTCAAAAGCCTCCGGAAATTCGATTTGCGATGTCTGCTGATGGCAGAATCTTCGTTCATGCTCTCAAAAAAGGGGTAGTATTACTGAAATTAAAATGATTCTTGATTTTGATTGATTCTTGTTGAGATTTTGAGGAATTATTGTGTGATTTGATCTTCTATAGAGTAATGTGGAGAATTCCAAGCTATTTCGGGTAATCGACCTAGGTTTGTAATTGGTTATTGATGTCATGAATTAGATGTTGTATCGATGTAGATGTGACATTGATAAGTTTCTAATTTAGGGATTGCAGTAGGGTTGTTTTCATCAGTGGTGAAGGCATTGCTTATAATTTTAACAACTAATCAATTTGAATTATTGCTGGAAGTGCTCAATTGATGTGTAATTTTTCATAATCGTAACTGCAATTTGTGTTGTGATCAGTTATAGTTTGAATATGACGTTAATGAATTGATATGTAGGATATTGAATGTTTCAGTTCTGTCTTGTTTTTGTTGATGTAAACAATATTTGATGAACACTCAATTGATTTGAATAACTTCTATTACTTATGAAGAAGAATAACAGAACCATTGATATGTAGGATATTGATTGTTTAAGTCCTGTCTTGTTTTTATTAATGTAAACAATATTTCCTGATTTCATTGTTTTTATTGTAAATAACAAAACCATTGCTTTTATGAAGAAGAATAAAAGAACCATTGTTTTTATTGTTTATTGTTCTTGTTTTGTTGACTTCATTTTTTTTCTTATATGAGTTATTTACTAATTTGTTCTTTTTTGATTGACTATTTCCTCATGTGATATGAGTTATAAGATTTTTTCTTGATTTGATTAGGTGATATGTGTTATTTCCTCTTCCTTAATAGATTGATTTGATCTTAATTGATTAACTATTTCATTTTTTTAGTTTAATTGATTTGATTATATTTTCTAATATGGACATACTTTTTATAGGCTTATAATATTTAAGAAAGATCTTGATCAATCTAGTATTTGCAGGTTGTGTCCTAGCTTATGGACGATGATAACTTGAAGTTTGTTTCTACTGGAAATGAATATTAGTTTGATGATTTATAGTTAATTAGTTGGTAACTATAAGTGTTATGTGTTATATTAAAATTTTGAGGAATATTTATTTCGTGTATTTCCAAACATATTTATTTGAAGAAATAGTGAAAATAATGTGAATTATATTCAGTATGTTCTAAATTGCTTATACAGGGAGTTTGAAAAGAACTCATAGAAATTGAAAAGTTGTCAATAAATATGAAAATATTTCAAAATCTATCATCGGGTAGATCCAAATGGCAAGAAAAGTCGACTTTGTGTTTGATGTTTGTTAAAGCACGTAGGGGATGGTTTCGTTGTGAAACTACTAAAAAAAATTTGGGGCCACCCCTAGTTGGTGCTCTATCATGAGTATTCCAAAATGTAAGAGTAGATTGTTAAGATAGTGAAGGAATACTCAAGATTGGTGAACCATTATAACCTTTGTTTACACTTGAATTCGATACAAAACAATCCCTTTAAGGGTTAGTCAGTGGTCTAAGTTAAGTCCAAGCGGTTCTAAGGGAGTTTGAAAAGAGCTCATAAAAATTGAGAAGGTCAATAAATATGAAAGCATTTCAAACCGATCCTTGAGTAGATCTAATTGGCAGGAAAGGTCGGCTCTGTGTTTGATGTTTGTTGTAGCACGCAAGTGATGGTTTTGTTGTGAAATTACTAAAAAAAATTAGGGGTCATCCCTAGTTTGTGTACTATCATAAGTATTGTTTAAAAATGTAAGATTGGATTATTTAGATGGTGAAGGAAGCATTGGGTTCACTTAAGATGGGCAAACCATTTGCTTTTGTAACCACTATTTGCACTTGAATTCGACACAAATAACCCTTTAGGGGTTGGTCAGTGATCTTAGCTAAGTTGAATCTGTTATAAGAAAGTGTCAAAAGAGCTCATAGAAATTGAGAAGTTTTCAAAAAATATGAAGACATTTCAATTACTGGGTACATTTTAACACGTATTGGATTCAAATCTCTTATATTTTAAATCAAACACAATATCTCTGGAGTGGTGCCTACTATTCCTAGAACAACCTAACATGTAACAGCAGGAAGCTCCAACACACTCAAAATATCAACAAAGCTGACATTCTTATAACTCATAGAAACTTAATTAACAATTAACTTAGAGATATTGTAAACAATCAACTGTCTCCAGAAACCCATTCAAGCAATCAAGAGGAATAAAAATACAATAGTAATTCTACTGCGTACTAATAAAATAGATCGAATTGAAATTTAAACAAAAACAATTAGCACCATGCAAGAGAGAATTTACTGATTTTGAGAACTCTTTCTTCTTTAATTTCTAAATCATCAAATTACAGAACACAATAGAAGAAAACCACACTACAATCCCTAATTTCATTAACTACAGAAACCCTAGCCGCCGGAACCATAGAGAGTCCTACCCTGCCTCTTCAAAACATAGACGACTTCCATAACAAAGATTAGAGGTTCTGCAACCCATTCCAATTTCTTACCTTTTAGGGAGTGAAGGAGTGAGGTAGGATAGGACAGATAATGGAAGAGATGGTAAGAGTCGCATTCATGGTGATGGAAGCGACGACGAAGGAGGCAGAGACAGAGATGGATGTTGGGAAGATGAAAGCAACGAAGATGGATTCTCCAGAAATGGAACCAACAATGGAGGTAAGAATAAAAAATGATTTGGTGGAGGTGGAGGTGGAAGAGGAGCGGTAAAGATGATTTGGGAGAGGAAAAACGATGGAAACCTATTGGAATCTATTGTGTGTAATTTTTTTAAATTTTTTTAATGATTAATTGTAATTAGGGATAGAAAAATCATTTCACTTTAAGAAATAAAACGAAATCTATTTAAGAGGCATTTTTGTTAATAAATTTTTAAGTTGAGGGTAAAAAAGTCAGCACAGTCTATGGAGTGAAAACAAAGTTAATAGATTATTATTGAATGTCAATTTTTTTATGGCCTATCCCATGCCATGCAATTATCCCATAAATTATTTTTGAATCAGGATTTGTGTCTATTTTTTAAAGTCAATCTTTTGATGGTCCATCCCATGCAATTATCCCATAAATTATTGTTACATCACATATTTAATACATATAATCAAAATTAATAGTTATAAAATATACAAAATTATTTTATTTTATTTATACAAAATTCTTAAGATCTAACTTTAACATATTCCATTACTTTCATTCTTTTAATTTCAATACTACTTATTCCATTTAAATAATAAAATAACTTTCAACCAATATAATCAAATTTTAACCAATAATTTCATAGAACTCTTTAAAAAACTATATTTATTTATAATTATATCACTGCATAACAAAAATTAGAAACTCCATATTATTAATAAATTATGTTTTATATAATTTAGATTATAATTTAAAATTATAAATTTAGATAAAATAAAATTATAAATATATTTTGTAAAACTAAATTCATACAACTAATCAGATAAAATATTATTAAATATATATTTATATAAATTTTCAATATTAAATACTTAAATTCATTTAAAAAATCATACATTTTCTTTTATTGTTTTGTTATATTCTAAATATAAAATTTATTGAAATAAAAAAAATTTATATTGATTATTTATATTTAAAAATATAAATATTGAATATTAACAAAGAGCTCATGTCCCCCATTTTATAATTTCTGTATCCGCCACTAGTTGAAAGGTTCTGGATCGGCCAAAGGAATGTGTTAGTCACAAGTGATGTTGCCAACATCCGTTATATAACTGTTAGATACATATCAACACATGATATGATAGTAGACCCTCTTACTAAAACTCTAACTAGAGTTATGTTTGCGAAACATACTAGGTCGTTGGGTGGTTGCGAACCTATTTTATTTGTTTGTTAATCTATGTTCAAATGTAATTCATATTTCCTCTGCTCTTGATTGTGTATTATGTGTATAGTATATTTCTTTTTCATCCAAGAGTATGTCGTAGGTACAAGAGGTTGGTGCACTTACACGCAAAGTCGCCTTGATTATCCAAGAATAATGCTAGATGAGACTTGTAGTTGCCTCTACATATTGTCAAAATGAAATTTTTTCAATGATAACGAAGAATCGCTCATGATATCCAACGATCGTGAGGCCTGACTAGCCAGACTTAGCTTAGAGTCGCTCTCAACTAAGATGTGGGAGCGACCAAGTTTTTGATGTAGTTCAATGTAGAAGTTCGTACAAACAAATACAACATATTGGCATACGCGTCATTTTATATGGCAAGGTTCATTGTCTCACACGTTTTATACCATGCGCGCTTTTAGATGACTTGATGAAAGGTAAGTATTGAGAATGTCCCAACTCCTTATCATGCATGTTCCATCCAAGATTAATCCTAATCATGGTTACTCTTTTGTTTGGAGTATTGAGGTAATGATTGTATCATTAACATGTCTTTCTATGACTATGATAATTCGATTTATGTGGCATGTCAGTGATGTCGGTTACTTCCATTGACTTTTGGATGTACTGCATTGACTAGAGTAGATCAGAAGATATTGATTGTATTCACACTTAGCACACACTAGCAATAAAACTGTGATTCTGAGGGACACAATAGTAATCGTAGAGTACTCCTGAGTTTAGAACGCTAGTTTTACGAGACCAAACGTGTCTGAAGTGAATTCGTGTCAGTAGTTTAGGATATATTTATGAGTTTCAATAATGTTATTTTAACATTAGAGAAACTTATTTATTTTTTGTCACACCAATTATTTGCAAGTATAAATGTCAGTCGATTGCCTTTTGTTTGAGTGGAAGAATGTTGGAATTTGGAGTAGGATTAGCGGTCCACCCAAAAGGACTATAATTTTATAATTGGGAGCAGTTACCTAATGGGTTAAAAGTGCTCCCTCAATCCGATCACGTTTGAATGTGAAAGATACTGCAATTGTCGTTTTGTTTGTCTGATTGAGAAAAACAAACGAAAAAAACTAAGATCAGAAATATCTCACATTCGTGAACATCCAAGAGAAGAGAAGATCTGGACTGCATTTACTCGGTGAGAAGAAACTAATCTAGAACTGATACTTTCCCACAGAAAACAAGCAGTTGAATAGTACATGTTATTGTTCCTCTTCTTCTCTATCAATTTGATATTTGGTGTTTGTGGAAGGTACGAAGAAATGTACGTTTGAATATTGAATTGATGCCTATTGAATGGTTGTGACGGTTTACGATTCAATAGTAGTTGACAGTAAAAATGAGTATTAATGTTGTCTTTAACAGTTACATGATCTTCACGTGGATAAAGATTACTTAAGAGTGCACATATCAGATCAGCATAGACATATCAATACTTTGTTTAAGACCATGACTGGCTTCTTTGAAGTCTTCTTCTTCCTTTTGTTAATTTTACTTCTCTTTAGAATTTTCTCCAAGAAGGGCACTCTTTTATTCAACATGCCTCTCTTTGCAACGTTCATTCTGAACATCCGCAAGTTACATGACGGAGTAGCTCAGCTTCTTATAGAAAATAATGGCTCATTTGTGGCTAAAGGTTCCTGGCTCGGCCTTAGGAACGTGTTAGTCACAAGTGACGTTGCCAACATCCGTTATATAACGAGTACAAACTTTTCAAGCTATGTCAAAGGACCAGAATGGAGAAAGCGATTCGACATCTTCGGTGAAGAAAGTATTTTCAATTCGGATTCAGATATATGGAAGCAACAAAGAAGAATTGTTCGCAACTTCATAAGTCACCAGAATCTTAAAGAACACGTGGGAAAAATTATTCCGGAAATTATAGAGAAACAGCTCATCCCAATCCTCAACCAAGTCTGCGAACAGAATTCAACAATAGATTTGCAGGATTTGTTTGCCAGATATGCTTTCGACTTCGCTTGTTTAATAGCTTTTGGATCTAATCCTAATACTTTGTCGATGTATAGAGAAAAAGAAGTCCCCTTTTTGAAAGCTTTAGATGATGCTTGCGAGGCCATATTCAGACGAGTAGTGTTTCCTGAGTTCGTTTGGAAGATACAAAGGTGGATGGACATCGGCAAAGAGAGACGTCTTAAAAGAAGTTGGAGAGTGATGGATGAAGTGTTTGCAAATTACTGTTCGATGAAGCGAGAACAGCTTGAGCGCAATGGAGATAAAGCAGGGTTAAATGCATTAACCTATTACTTGACCGGGTCTGAGTTGCTGGGTGGAACAGCACCAAGTGAAACCGTTATGAGAGACAACACAGTAAGTCTAGTTTTTGCAGCAGGAGACACTACCAGTACGGCTCTGTCCTGGTTCTTCTGGTTGCTGTCAAGAAATCCTTTTTGTGAAAATAAAATAATAGAAGAGCTCAATTTACATTTTCCTAACAATGAAGGAAAAGAGTGGTGTCCGCTGTACAATCTAGATCAACTAAACAAGCTTGTATATCTCCATGGAGCCGTCTGTGAAACATTGAGACTGTTTCCACCTGTGCCATTTGAATTTAGGACCCCTGTTGGAACAGATACCCTTCCAAGTGGTCATCAAGTTGATCAAAACACAAACCTAGTGATATCCATATATGCAATGGGAAGAATGGCCTCTATCTGGGGAGTAGATTGTTGCGAATTCAAACCAGAGAGATGGATTACAAAGGATGGAGAGATTAAACATGAATCATCACACAAAATTTTCGCTTTCACAGCAGGACCGAGAATTTGCCCCGGTAAAGAAATCGGGTTGACTTTAATGAAAGCTATTATTGCAACCATCATTTACAACTACAAGGTTCAACTGCTTGAAACTGATTCTGTCCACACAAATCTCAGCATTGTGCTGCGTATGGAGCACCGTTTGGAGGCCACACTTAGACACAAAAGTAACTGAAATAAAAAAAAAAACATATATATATATATAGATATTAAGAAATAAAATAAAATAAAGAATTGCCCTGAAATGTAATAGTCCTCTATCGTTTGTTTATGCTGAAATATTAAGTTCTTGTGAATTGTTTTTGATCCTCTCTATAATTTGAAACACAAACCTAAAGGTCCACGAGTATCCTTTAGATTTTTAGTTATTTTTTAGTTATTTCATATAAAATTTATACAATTTTAATTTGATTTTAATAAACTATCAACTAGGCATGGCTATAGGCGAATATTAGGGACCGAGCCGGTCGGGCAAATTATTGAGATATTGAATATATGGTAGCCTTACGGGACTTGTATGATTGTATTTAAAAAAAAGAATTATTTAAATTGTAATTTTTATATTATTTTCTATTTTGTCAAAAATTATATTTTAAAATTTACAATAATATTTGAGTTTTAAAATAAATAATTTAATAAAATTATTAATTTGTCATATTATTTTATATTAAATGAATTTTTTATTTAATAAATTTACATAAATATTATCAATATTAATTAAAATAATTAATTTTAATACTATTTAAATGCTACAAAAATTAAATTTGTTTACATATTAATATTATGTCGGATACTAGTAGTAAATTAAAATATATTTTTAAAAATTAAATATTAAAAATAAATGATCTAAATAAAACTAATTAACATGGAAGGGGTGACGGGGCGGGGTACCAACCAGATTTGGACTTGCTCTTTCTTGCATGAGAGGCAGGACAGAGCGGCTTATACCTGACTCATTTTATGTACGGGGTAGGTCGGGTTAGATCATGGCACCTTGGGGCAAGTCAGGGTAAAAATTGGCATCCCTAGTGGATATGCCAATATCTATATCGTTACCCACTATTTTTTGTATTCATATCATTTCCATATCCTTTTAAGCAGATATGAGTACATGTATATATTTGTGGATATGGATTTATCCATGGGTATACTCATATAGTCATAATAATTTTTTAAAATAATAATATAATCAAAATTTTTCAATCACAAAATTAATCCAAATTATAAACAAAATAAATTTAAATAAAACAACAATCTCGGCTCTCTATTAACTTGTTTTTTTTTTTTTTTAAAAAGTCAAAAAATATAAATTCTATGAATATTCGATGTTCTCACCACAAGTTACCATCATACAACAAAGTCAAAATTAACACATCATAATCAAGAATAATAATTAAAAAAATAAACTTGAAGAGTTTCACTTTCAAACGTAATACATCCGCAGCACCTATTGCAAAATAGAATAGCTCCACACTTTGTATATTCTCTTTGAAGTTTATGTAAAATACTTTCATTCCAACGTAAAAAAGTTTGTTTATAACTTTTAAGATTGTCATAAGAATTAATAAATGAAAGAAAACAAATAAAAAGTTATATTTTATGCAAAATTTGGAGTTTTATTGAAATATTACGACTTCAATAAAAACGATAAAATTTTAGAGAGATTACTAAGAGAAGCAATGAGGTTTTTCAAAGTTACACCTAGATCGAGTTTTATTATTTTTTATTATAAAGTGGCATGAGTTTTTAAAAGTTTGCATGAGAACTAACCGTATTAGATCAAATATTTGTCCTCGTTATCTGTTCCGTCATCAGGTTAAAAGACGAATTTGTCAATTTTTATTTCGCCATCTTAGCATATGTTCATAATGGTTATTTGTTTGATTTTATCCTATGAACATTAATGTTAATAATATGATTATATTTCCTTTTACAATATAATAACATTAATAAATTAATTAAACAAAAAACTAAACTCGTCATTAACTCATCATTTTATTTTTTTTTAGAGATTATTTCTTCATTATTTTTTTACATTTTCTTATTTTTTTATTTATTATTTCTTTGATATTTTTTAAATATTATTTTTTTATCATTTGTTTAATATATTTTTTTATTTTTTTATTTATAGTCACTTTTTTATTATTTGTTTACTTTTTTACTATTTTTTTGTCCACTAATCTTATTATTTTTTACTGTCTTTATTACTAATTCACTATTTCTTTATTATTTATTTACATTCTTAAATTTTCAAATAAATAAATTTGCATTAACAATTTTTTGTCTACTCAAATTCATTATCCAACTCAAAACTAAAATTTATTAAAAGAAAAATATTATATTTAATATTGTTTGTGTTTTACATTAGTAAATTATTAATATAATAATTTATAGGTTCCTAAAAATAATAAAAATAGTGAATAAATGAAAAAATGATAAAAAAAAAAGTCAATAGATAATAAAAAGAATACTTATAAATAAAATATAAAAAGAATATTAAATAAATGATAAAAAATTAAGAAAGGGTTAAAAAAATAATTACAAATAAAAAATATAAATAATTAATGGAAAAGCAAAAAAAAAAAATGATTAGACAATGATGTGTGAATAATGGGTGAATGATTAGTTAAAGATGTTTGAATGATGGGTGATTGATGAGTGATATGAAAATTCTAAATTACTATTATGCCCACCACATTAGCGCCATCTAACCACCACACCGATGCCAACCAAGCGCAAATGTATCATTTACTGAGTCAACTATTTGATCTAACGTTGTTACCCTTTTCTGTAACTTTTTTAAAAACTCATATCCCTTTGTAGTAAAAATATCAAAACTCAGCAGGTACACGGTACAATTATCACTTACCAACGGTTTATAATTAAAATATATTTATTATTTTATTTCTTAAATTGATTACTATTAATATTAATATAATAACTAGTAATATTCATTAATTTGGTTTTAAATTATATCCGACGTCAGCGGTTAAAATTGCGAGAAAAATGGAAATTTATATTATTGTATTAAGTATTTTAAAAAGATAGCTATAGCACCATCGGCAACAATTATTGTAATGGTAGTTATAGCAGTCACTTATAAGATAATAAAAAGGTTCTTAAAATTTTTAAGATTATTAAAGAAATTTTAAACTAACCATTTGAGTAATATTTTCAAAAAATTAATTAAAAAAATATTTTCAAAACGTGAAAATTATTCACAAACATATAATTGACTAGGTTATACATAATTTAAATAAATCAAATTTAAATTAATTTCAAATAATAAAATTAAGGTTGATTTTAATTTTTTTAAAAATTTAATTTAATTTAAAATTTTCTCAATTAAAAATTATGATATCGTATATTATATTAATTTTTAAATTAATTAATTATTTTAATTATAATATATTTATATATATAAAAGGTAGGTAAAAGTTGATGGAAAATTTAAAGTTTATTTTATGAATTTTATTAGATTATAATATAAATGAATTTAAATTCATAAATTAATTGGAAATATATTTAACTGTGTACTATTTATACCATTTATAATTTTTAAAAAAAATTTCCGACCACACCATTATGTTAGTACAGGAACGGAACATGCAATAAACGGGGATCAAACACAAGCTTGTAGAAACTGACCATGTCTTAAGATCTTACCATTCGAGAAAACGCTTGAGACTATTATTGGAAAGAGCTCCTACCTTGTCCTTCAAATCCAAAGCATTTGCTCTGTTCATCTCATTCCCCAACAACTCCTGTACTCTATACCTATCATCCTCTCGCTTCATAACTCACATTTCCAACCCATTTTTGAAGGGCAATTGAAAGATGTTCTAGAACTTTCTTTTATGGTGACCAGCTTATTACAAGTCGACTTGAACCCAATTTCTCTAAAAACCCATGTTGTTATGCTTCATTCAAGTTAGGTGTGATATCAGAATATACAACCTATAAGAAAGTCTATTGCAAACTTGAACCCGTAGAGCTAGTTCTTGAAACTCTGTTTTGTTAAGAAACATTGTGGTTCTAAATACTATGTATACCACAGGGTTAGAATCGTTGGAATCTCAATTATTTCCTTTTAAAAAAGTTTTTTTACTTTAAATTTGAATCTATTTTTTAATGGTTTATTTCTTATTTTAAAAGATTTGATTAATCGCATTCCCCAGTTCGAGAAGAAAATAAATTAGAAAGTATATTTGGTGATTATTATATTTTAAATTGATTTGTTTAGGAGATTATCTCGCCATAAGAGGAGATTTGTTTGAGGGTTTTTTCGTCGTAAGGAGATTTCGTATTGGGGTTGTCTCGTCATGTTGAAATTGTCCGTCTAAAAAAGAAAGCAATTTTGTAGAGAGAATTGTTGAGGTTTAATTTATAGATAGAGTTGGTATCTTTTCGTGAATTAATCAATTTACCGAATCACGTTAAATATTATATTTATTAAAAAAAATAAATTAATTAGAACTGAGAACTTCTCATAGAGACCGTTTGTCGAGCCAATTAAGACAAATTGAGTATTGTGGATTTGGGTTTGTAAAGAGGGTCGTGGTGTTGGTTTCGAGAAGGGTCCTGCTGGATGGATGTTTGCATCGGTTTCGAAGGTTGCTAGTTCGAGTTAATGAGCTGAAGACATAATCAGCCATTTGCAGTGATTTTTGTTTTTTGTTGCGTTTGGGAATAATTTTTGCAGTTCAGGGATTCGGAGATTAGCCCAAGGGAAGTGTGAAGAAGGCATTGATAGAATTTTTTAAATTTTTTTTTTTTTTTTTTTTACTCAATAGTACTTAATTTAAGTTTTTAATGAATAAAAATTTAATTTAATTAAAATATTTATTAATTTTTTTAATATTTTATCTATTTGAAAGTAAGTTAATTTTTTGGGCTCTTTTTACTTTTAGGCCTTGGAAAGTTGGAATTATTTTTATAGGCCCAATCTCAAAATAGTTCATAAATGAGCTTTCTAAACTTTGTATTTCACTCTATAGACTGTGCTTCCAATTATACCCTTTAAATTTAAAAAATAATTTAAAAAATATTTTTCATATTATTAAAATAAAAACATAAAAATCAGAATGTTGTATTCCTAAACTGCCCTTACCATCACAAACCCGGTTTAGGAAGGTTGAAAACGGTCTAAGAAAAAGAACCTGGTTGAATCGATTACTCCTGTTTCTTCTTCCTCCTCTTGTTCAAGCTCTTCTTCAGCCTCTGGTTCGATTTCTCCTTTGACTTGAAAATTTTCGTTCGCCTTCGAAACCCTAGAACTAATCTCATCTGTTCCTCATGTCTCTGATTCAGTTTCTCACTTTCGTCGTCTTCCCATTTCGCGACAGAACATTTGCTACGAATTCGTTCATAGTAGACAGAAGATCTGTGGCAAATTGTGGGTAAGGTCGTCGAAATCAGGCAGTTTGTAGATTCGAGGAATCAATTTGTGCAAAAAGACGCATTTTCCAAGTCGATTTTCAATTTGCGTTGTGGAAGAGTCGATATTGTAAAGGTATGTGTTCAAGGCTGAGTTTGCTTGATGTTAATTAATGGAGAAACTATTCGTTTCACGCTTTATTTGTAATGTTCTTGTGGGTATTATTGTGGTATAAATAAATCTCATTGATAATACATCCTGGTAGTTCATATTCATATGGTTACGCTTGGATATGTCTGTGTAGATGTATTACATGCCAGTTAATTTTATTGGAACACACATTCATGCATTAGATGTAGAGAAATTATAATATGCTGCTTCATATTGTAGTTTTCATTTAAATTGGTTGTTGATTCATGTTAATGGCACTGCTGTTTATATGATATGCTTTATTTTGTCAGTTTTGTTTTGTTGTTAGTTGTCTTTCTGTTTTGTTGTTAGTTATGTTACTGACTATATAGGCTGTTTGTTTGAAGTTGTGTAGATAATGTTTATGTGGTATTATTGTAGATATGGTAAGCAGCAGGTTGTGTTCTTTAAATAAGGTTTCATGTTTTAGGTCTACACAAATTAATGGTGTTAATGTTGACATGAACTGCTACTTCATTCTAGATTTTGGTGTTGTTGTTAATATGATTTACTTATTCCTTTTCATTGCTTTGAATCATGAGTTTTGATAATACTATATTAGTAATATTTGATTACAATGATACGTAGATATGTTTCTACAAAGGGCTATTGTAAGAATTAGATAATAGGTAGGTTTATGGTAGTACTTTTGGTTTAAGGTGGATGTTAGTTCAGTGTAAGTAAGTAGATTACAACTCTTATTTTTATGCACGTGAGGTAATCTGTTATAAAACTTGTTGAATGTACTTATTAGTTTCTGATCGCATATCAGAACATTTTGATGACAGATGTCTGTGTTGTGAGTTCAGATACCCAAAAATTTGTTTACGTGGTTGTTGTATTTGAATGTTATTGCTATTGGATTGTGTCCTTTTTGGAATGATTTGGCTTTAATTGGTAAGATTATTTCCATTTTAAGTTTAATTAATTTGATTGACATATGAGTTGATTATATTCTTAATTAGATTGATTTGGTCTTAATTGGTTAGACTATTTCCTTTTCTGGTTTAATTGATTTGATTATATATTCTAATATGAGTTATTTTTTTAATTGATTTGATATTAATTGGTTGGATTATTTCCTTTTTGAGTTTAATTAATTTGATTTTGTAACACGAGTTGTTTGTTTTCTTTGCATTAGATTGATTTTATAATACATTTCATTTATGAGTTATTTTTTTAATTGATTTGATCTTAATTGATTGTATTATTTCCTTTTTGAGTTTAATTAATTTTATTTTGTAACACGAGTTGTTTGTTTTCTTTATATTAGATTGATTTTATTATATTTTTATTTATGAGTTGTTTTTTCCCCTTCGGATAATATATTCGTTGGAAATATTCATTTACGTGCAGGGCATACTGTACAAAATTGCAAGAAAGCAGCAATTAATGTGGATGCAACATGTAATGGGATCTCTCATGTACCTTCCAATAGTCAAACTTCAAGCGAACACAAATACAGTGAAACATTCAATAGCCCGACATGAGGAAGCAACAAAGTCATAGTTCTGTAATTGTTGTATTATGTACATGTATTTTATGGTTTTAAGAAACTGTAACTTAGCTTAAATAGTTTATTGTTTAGCGGTTTTGAAACCATATACTAGCGTGTAATAAAGCTTGAGTGATCCTAGTCGTGAATATGGAAAGATACATTCAACATTTGGTTTTTGTATACAGATATGTCTGATAGAGTGAGAAATGAAGACTTGCGAGACTTGGGGCCGATCCACCCAGCCATTTGTGAGTTAATTTGACTCTAATGTGACCTCAGACAGTAATATGGCAGTTCAAAAATCTGATGGCACCTCAGAAACCCAGTTCTGGCCATTTTTGGACTCCAGTTCGCATTGCCCATGTATGAAATGCCCCTTACTCAAGTAGTACTAAACTTTCAAATAGACAAGTGCATTTGCAACTCCCCTTAGTGGAATTCATGAGTGTAAAGGGCTAGATGTGATACTCCTACTTTGGGAGGTACTTAAGTGTAGTCCAATAGTTGGGTCTCCTAAGTTTTTTTTTTTTAGATAAAAAGGTCTGATAGGGTCGGAAATGACCGCTTGCAAGATTTGGGGTCGATCCGCCCAACTATTTATGGGTTACTTAGACTCTGATGTGACCTCAGACGGTAATATGGCAGATTAGAAATCTGATGGCACCTCAGAAGCCCAATTTTGGCCACTTTTGGACTCCAATTCGCTTTGCCCACATATGAAATGTCCCTTACACAAGTAATACTAACTTTCAAATAGACAAGTGCATTTGCAACCCCCCTTAGTGGAATTCATGAGTATAAGGGACTAGATGTGATACTTCTACTTTAGGAGGTACTTAAGTGTAGTCCAATAATCGAGTCCCCTAAGTTTTTTTAGTTTTTTCTGTAAAGATAGGTCTGATGGGGTGGAAAATGAAGGCTTGCAAGATTTGGGGCTGATCCGTCCAGCCATTTGTGAGTTAATTTGACTCTGATGTGAACTCAGACGGTAATATGGCATATCAGAAATCTGATGGCACCTCAGAAGCCCAATTTTGGCCACTTTTGGACTCTAATTCGCTTTGCCCACGTATGAAATGTCCCTTACACAAGTAATACTAAACTTTCAAATAGACAAGTGCATTTGCAACCCCCCTTAGTGTAATTCATGAGTATAAGGGACTAGATGTGATACTTCTACTTTAGGAGGTACTTAAGTGTAGTCCAATAATCGAGTCCCCCAAGTTTTTTTAGTTTTTTCTGTAAAGATAGGTCAGATGGGGTAAAAAATGAAGGCTTGCAAGATTTGGGGCAGATCCGTCCAGCCATTTGTGAGTTAATTTGACTCTGATGTGAACTCAGACGGTAATATGGCATATCAGAAATCTGATGGCACCTCAGAAGCCTAATTTTTGCCACTTTTTGACTCCAATTTGCTTTGCCCACGTATGAAATGTCCCTTACACAAGTAATACTAAACTTTCAAATAGACAAGTGCATTTGCAACCCACCTTAGTGGAATTCATGAGTATAAGGGACTAGATGTGATACTTCTACTTTAAGAGGTACTTAAGTGTAGTCCAATAATCGAGTCCCCTAAGTTTTTTAAGTTTATTCTGTAAAGATAGGTCAGATGGGGCGGAAAATGAAGGCCTGCAAGATTTGGGGCTGATCCGTCCAGCCATTTGTGAGTTAATTTGACTCTGTTGTGAACTCAGACGGTAATATGGCATATCAGAAATCTGATGGCACCTCAGAAGCCCAATTTTGGCCACTTTTGGACTCCAATTCTCTTTGCCCACATATGAAATGTCCCTTACACAAGTAATACTAAACTTTCAAATAGACAAGTGCATTTGCAACCCACCTTAGTGGAATTCATGAGTATAAGGGACTAGATGTGATACTTCTACTTTAGGAGGTACTTAAGTGTAGTCCAATAATCGAGTCCCCTAAGTTTTTTTAGTTTTTTCTGTAAAGATAGGTCAGATGGGGTGGAAAATGAAGGCTTGCAAGATTTGGGGCTGATCCGTCCTGCCATTTGTGAGTTAATTTGACTCAAATGTGACCTCAGACGGTAATATGGCATATCAGAAATCTGATGGCACCTCAGAAGCCCAATTTTGGCCACTTTTGGACTCCAATTCGCTTTGCCCACGTATGAAATGTCCCTTACACAAGTAATACTAAACTTTCAAATAGACAAGTGCATTTGCAACCCCCCTTAGTGGAATTCATGAATATAAGGGACTAGATGTGATACTTCTACTTTAGGAGGTACTAAAGTGTAGTCCAATAATCGAGTCCCCTAAGTTTTTTTAGTTTTTTCTATAAAGATAGGTTAGATTGGATGGAAAATGAAGGCTTGCAAGATTTGGGGCCGATCCACCCAGCCATTTGTGAGTTAATTTGACTCTGATGTGACCTCAGACGGTAATATGGCATATCAAAAATCTGATGGCACCTCAGAAGCCCAATTTTGGCCACTTTTGGACTACAATTCGCTTTGCCCACGTATGAAATGTCACTTACACAAGTAGTACTAAACTTTCAAATAGACAAGTGCATTTGCAACCTCCCTTAGTGGAATTCATGAGTGTAAGGGACTAGATGTGATACTCCTACTTTAGGAGGAACTTAAGTGTAGTCCAATAGTCGGGTCCCCTAAGTTTCTTTAGTTTTTTCTATAAAGATTGGTCAGATGGGGTGGGAAATGAAGGCTTGCAAGATTTGGGACAGATCCGCCCAGCCATTTGTGAGTTAATTTGACTCTGATGTGAACTCAGACGGTAATATAGCAGATCAGAAATCTGATGGCACCTTAGAAATAGTCGGATCCCCAATGATTTTTTGGTTTTTGTATACAGATGGGTTTGATGGGGTGGGAAGTGATTGTTTGCAAGATTTTTGGCCTGACAACCCAACCATTTTTGAGTATATTAAGTGGTTTAGGAGTCATTCAATTGTAGGAACTAAAATTGAGGAAGAGAGACTTGTGTACTGATATCAACCTCAAAAAATTTGAAATCTTAAATCTGATATAATATTAGAACATTCACAATGTCATAGAAAAATAACAAAACAAATTTGCAGAGCTTACAGAAAATCGGTATCCTTAACTTAAACATAGCGAACATGTAGAGCTTACACAAAATTGGTGTGCTTACCTACCATTTCCTACAAGGATACCACAAGGTACAAATTTGTTATCTAAAAAATGCATGGATGACTCACAATCAAAGCCATCATGATTTGATATATGCTGATCGACTTCGAAGTCACAACAACTGAAATACCACGGTGTTCTCTCTGTCTGTAAAGGAACTAATGTCTTTTTACCAGGTACCTGAAAATGTACGTAACATCAGACATATCTGAATACAGATCACACATATCTGACTTGACTTCAGAAACAACTGGAACCAAAATAAGTAACAGATTATTTAAAAATACCTATAATATCATGTCAAAAACCTGCAGATGAAATAACAAGTAATAAATCAACACTGTCCATAGTATACCCTTCTTCGAATATATTCTCCCAAGGGAAAAAAACAACTCATAAATGAAAATATAATAAAATTAATCTAACACAAAGAAAACAAACAACTCGTGTTACAAAATCAAATTAATTAAACTCAAAAGGGAAATAATCTAACCAATTAAGATCAAATCAATTAAAAAAAAAACAAGTCATATCAGAATATATAATCAAATCAATTAAACCAAAAAAGGAAATAGTCTAACCATTTAAGACCAAATCAATCTAATTAAGAATATAAACAACTCATATGTCAATCAAATTAATTAAACTCAAAAGGGAAATAATCTAACCAATTAAGATCAAATCAATTAAAAAAACAACTCATATCAGAATATATAATTAAATCAATTAAACCAAAAAAGGAAATAGTCTAACCATTTAAGACCAAATCAATCTAATTAAGAATATAAACAACTCATATGTCAATCAAATTAATTAAACTTAAAATGGAAATAATCTTACCAATTAAATCCAAATCAATCCAAAAAGGACTCCATCCAACTGCAATAACATTCAAAGACAACAACCACGTAAATAGATTTTTGAGATATTTGAACTCACAGCACAGATATCTGTCATCAAAATGTTCCTATATGCGATAAGAAACTGATAAGTACAATTCAACATGTTTTAAAACAAATTACCTCACATACATGAAAATAAGAGTTATAACCTACTTACTTACACTGAACTAACATCCAAACAATTAAAATCTCCAAACACAAAAAGCAAATCCTATCACCTTTACTATCTAAGGTGTCGATACATTTACTCTCATAACAAGATTCTCCTTAATTTTTTCCGACTACCAAACACACTCTAGTGTCAAAATCAAACTCTATTTTATTATCACAAAATCCTAACAAACAAAACCCTTCTCAACTCAGTTCGACTGACTAAACCAAATATATATAAATCCAACTCCAACTCCAACCCCAAGAAAATTCAAGCAATAAAAATAACCTAATAAATTACACTCAACAACAACAACCCTTTATCTGTAGTATCAAAGACTGCATAACATTTGCAAATTCAACCTATATGCACAACAAACAATATCAGTACATTAACAACACCACAAATTACATACAACAAAACAAAATAGTAACCAGGAAAATGCATGGATAATTACCACAACCACAATAATCATATCTCAAAAAAATTCATAAATACAAATAAGCAAACTAACCAACATATTTCTTAGGCAGGGGAAATGTAACGGCCTTAACAAGCACAATCAGCAATATAATAGCAAACCCATAAGAGTAGGGAATGAGTAAAGTAGACAATCCATCTTTTAGAACCTGAATACAATAACCACAAACCGTAAGAAGTCCAAAAATTTAAACACAAGAACCAATGTAGAAATACAAACCGCTCACCTTCAAAATAGTTTCCATAACATTTGTGATACCAGAGAGCCAATTAGAGTTCTATTTAGCTATCGTCGTCACCATTTCTAGAGAAGAAGAGACAGCAGCATCAGTTATAGTATAAAGCAAACTCTCAGCTCAGCTAAATAAGTCCCCAATTGAGTCGCAACTTTGAAACTGTACATATTCTTTCTTAGGGATTGTAGTTCAATTGATCTGAGCACCGCCCCTGTCAAGGCGAAAGCTGTGGCTTGAAGCCCCGTCAGTGCCGATCTTAGAACCGAATTTTATGATTTCGCTTACGATCTGGTTGAGGAGTTTTGAGGACGTGGCGAAGACGGCGAGTGGTGGTTGTCGGCGAATTGAACAATGATGATTTAGAGGAGGAGTTGCGAGGTTAATTTGGAAAGGAGAGGGATGGACGATGGCTATCTGCGATGGCTTTTAGTTTTGATCTCTGCGATGGTGTTTTTTTTTTAAATTTATTTAATTGGTTAATTTTACTTAGGGATAGAATAGTCATTTCACATTTCAATATAACTTAAAAGTTATCTTAATGGCATTTTTGTTAATAACTTTTAAGAAAAGGGTATAATTGGAAGCACAGCCTATTGGGTGCAAAGTAAAGTTTACAAAACTTATATTTGCAAGATTTTGAATTTGGGCCTATAAAAATAATTCAAACTTTCCAAAGCCCATTTTGAATAATTTCCTCTAATTTTTTTTTAAGTTTTATCATTTTATCCATAAAACATATTTTATTATATTTATAATAGTTCTATATCCTATATTAACTAATAATTTTTTTAATTTATTTTTTAATATAATTATTTTATGGATATTTTTATAGTATGCAATTTAAAAGTAAAAATACATATACAATAACAATTATTTATTCTACATAAATGTTTTTATTTTATTTTACTAATAATTATTTATAAAAAATATTTTCAATAAATTTAAAAATTTTATAAAAATAGCAGCAAATTACTAACATTATAATATTTACAATTATTTTTAATTCAAAATAAATATTTAATTACCTACATGAATCAAGACTCAAGTTGACATAGTAACATGTGATTACACATACACATAAATCAAAATAAATATTAAATTATTTCTATAAATATGTATTTATTTTCCCAAAACTTCTTTGTGTTTTACCTAGAAAAAATTATAAATAAATTTATTTAAAATAAATGGTTTGAATTTAACCACACAAATTAGATTTTTTAAAATGAATTAAAAAAAAGTGAAGAGGTATTTAGTAAATATAATGTCAACATTTAGTTTTTATTGAAATTTGTAATTGCATATATAATAAATTATAAAATCACAATTAATGATATAGGTATTCACAATTATAAATAAATATCTCGTTGTTAATTTGACTTAAGTAGTGTTGTGATTACAATCATAATTCAAGAACTTTCGTACTGATTCAATTTGTTATGGTCACGGGTAGGTACTCAGTCAGTCTATTAAGAAAATTAATTGGTTATTAGGAACATTGTCAATAGCTATAACTCTGACTATTAAATATCGTAGATTTTTTTAGTTTCGATGATCAACACTTAGTTCAAATAAATTGACTTAGGTGGATGTTCAAATATAATTGGTTTTTAATCTTTGATTTAGTTTTAGTTTAAATATTCGCATATTCTCGAACCCCTTATTTAGTTTCATTTGTTCATTACAGTTACATTTGTTGATTTCCATTCTCTGTGGATCGATCCTGTTTGCTACAACTTTATTGTGTTTGCAGGTTAATTAAATATTAACGGACTCGACGCCCGTCAAATTTTTGACGCCGTTTCCGCAGAACTATCCTAATCAGTTTATTTTTGTGTATGATCAGGTCTAATCGTATAGTAAAACTGTTGTATGATCCTAAAATCGAGACGACTGCACGTAGACTACGAAAAGAGGCAAGAATTCAGAAGCAGATTCTCAAAACCACACCAGATCAAGAAACACATGTTACATTTTCTTGTAATCGTTGTGTCTTTACTGCACCCATAGCCATGACAGTTAATGGTCAACAACAACAAATGCTCAGGGACCTAGGACGACCACAAGCCAAACAAACCCCATTGTGTATTATTTATTCTGAAACGGGATGAACTTTTGAACTGAAAACGGATTTGATCCAGCTGTTGCCTATCTTCCATGGAATCGAAAATGAGGATCCTTACAAACACTTGAAGGCCTTTCATGACACTTGCTTAACAATGACGCCTCAAGGTGTCTTTGAAGAATTGATCAAGCTACGCGCATAACCTTTCTCTATGTAAGATGCTGCTAAGGAGTTGTTATTCTACTTACTTCCCGGATCAATCACATCCTTGGATCAGATGGTAAGAGTCTTTTTGGAGAAATTCTTTACTGCCTCCCGAGCTAAAACACTCAAAAGGGAGATATGTAGTATTAAGTAGAAGGATTCAAAGTTTCTACAAGACTTCCGGGAGAGATTCAAAATGACCTGTGCAAGATGCCGACAACATGGACTAACTAAAGAAGCACCGATCCTATACTTTTATAAGGGTCTATTGCCTATAGAGAGACACATGATCAATGCAACTAGCGGAAGATCCATTGAAATAACACCTGACAACAAGCTAGGCATTTTATCTCTACGATGGCAGCAGTAGCCAAAAACCATAAATCTTGTCCAGAAACTTCCAGAGCTACTAATGAGATACGTAATTCTGCCTTATCAAATCAAATGAAGGAACTGGCAGTTTTGGTACATTAGATTGCTACAGGTAATGTTCAACAACCACGCCCACACGTAAGAAGTTGTGGAATATGTGCTTCACCTGAACATCTTACTAATGCATGTCCGACTCTGCAATAGGATGAAACTGAAGAAGTCAATGCAGTGGGATATTATGGAGGTCAGAGAAATTATGACTCTTACTCAAACACTTATAATTCGGGACTAAGGGATTATCCTATTCTCAAATATGGCTCGGCGAATTACCAATTAAGACAGCCACCTCCTTAGAATCAAAATCACGACAATCAGGTATGTATCTGTTCGAAATTGTTAAACAGTTGGCGACTACTAACACACAACAATTTCAATAAAAGACTAGGACGAGCATAAAGAATTTGAAGAAGTAAATGAGTCGACTAGCCACTACGGTGAAAATGTTGACCATAAAGTCTGAATATTTGAGGTCATTTTCCTCGATTAAAGGATGAAAATATTTTTCCACCCAGTGAAGTAAAGACAAACATCATGTTATAATTATGAATATGTTCAACGTAGTGTTTAGACTTTTTACTATTACCAAGTAATAGCTGGTGTAGAATATCATGAGGGAGTTTCATTTTCTGAAGTATTACTTTTCCTCTTGAGTAGCATAATGAGAATATTCAATTTCTAGTATTAGAGCATTTATCAAGTCTCTCTGCATACAAAAATAGAGCTTCACAGTGATTACACGTATAAATAGCATCCCCGATATCCCAATATGCTTAAACAATATATTAAAAAATACCATTAAATTTTAAAACATATATCTAGGGGTGGGCATAAAACCCGGACCGATCCGGACCAGACCAAAAATTGCCTGTCCACAGTCCTAACGGTCCCGGTCCGGTCCGGTCCAAAATATTGGGACCGGATATTTTTGTCGATCCAGTCCGGTCCCCTGCCTTTAGGGACCGGTCCGGACCAATTAATAATAATAATAAATATATTTCTTAAATAAGTAACTTCATATTAATAATACAAATTAAAATACTTAAAATAAAATTAAATTCATATACTTGATGAAATTTAATTGGATAGCAAAATTTTAATATTTATAATAATATTTAATTAATTTAATTATATTAGTTTGAATTTATTAGGAATAAAAATAATTTAGGTGAATAATTATAATATTATAAATTGACATTAAAACTGTGTATTTAATTTATAATATTAGATATAATTTATATATAATTTTTAAAAAAATATTTTTTAATATTTTTTTAAAAAATTAAAAAGTCCGTAAAAATTCAACCCGGTTGGACCGGACTGAGACCGGAACCGGTTGGGACCGGACCGATACCGGCACCGGTTAGGACCAGACCGATTGGTCCAACATTTTAATTGGTCCGGTCCGGTCCAAATTTTAAGGACCGGTTATATTAATTGGTTTCCGGGTCCGGCCAAACCCGGACCGGACCGGACCATGCCCACTTCTACATATATCCATCAAATAAATAATCTCAATATATATATAATACTTCCAGATTAAAATGTATATAATACCTCCAGATTAAAATGTATAGTATTGCCATCTTGAAAGCCTAGTCACACGTTAGAAATGAATAAACAACGGGAAAAAATCCAACAATAAAAAATATTAATATAATTATGAGATAAAATATTTTAAGAGAAATATTTATTGGAACATTGTGTGGAAATTGTTTTAATACAGTCAATTTGTTGTTAGATTCTACCAATTGAACTGATTGCTCATCACTCCCAGGTCAGTATAATCCTCCTAAGAAAAATGATTTTGTGAAAAAATAATAGAAAACAAAAGGTTTTCTAATTTCTCATTATTAACAAAAATTTGACAAATTTAATTGTAAAGTTATATATATATATATATATATATATATAAAATCTTTAATAAAAAAACATTGTGAGTTACCGAACATGTACTTGTATTCTTTTCCAGTGTTAAAGCATCATGTCCTTGGTGTCTTGAACTTTGTAATTTAGTACCGCTGAATACGTACTTTCCAGCTAATATTTGTGTCATATAACTACTAGAAATGTTATGTGAATAGGCATCGGTTCTTATTTTTAATAGTTTATTCTTGTTGGAGCTTTCTCCTGAAATTGTAACAAAAATAGATACTGATGCGGAATGATATAAAACAATTGTTCATCAACATAATCTAGATTGAAGTTAAAACTAAAATAATAATAGTAATAAAAAGGAGATAATAACATACTTTTAAGAGAAAACATGAGTGTGAGAGCTTGTTTGATATATCAAATCGAGATTTGCTAATACTGATTTAAAGAGTAATGAAATAAGTGATGTTTAGAGTGACGGTGTTGTTTACGATGAGTATATGCAACGCTATTTAGATATATATATATATATATAATCATAATTGAATATTTAACAACTCATATGTATGATATATCGAAATTATTAAGTAATAAAATTTCGAAATTATTAAGTAATAAAATTGAATATTTAATTGTTAGAACTAAATAGAAAGATTTTTTATTTTTTTTAAATTTAGATTCTTGGAAAACAATTGAAGATTAAATTTTTTTCGGAATACTTTTAGATATAATTTTCTTAAAAAGTAATTAGTATTTATAAAATTTAAAGTATGTAAGGCTGGTCAAATTTAATAGGTGTCTTTTAGTGCATTTAATATACTTTGGGGAAAAAAAATATAAACCTATCTTAATAATGTATGCAAGTGTATTTATTACCTTCTAAATCTTTTACATAAAAAAAATTAGCTTAAATTTTATTTTTCCAAATAGATATGTATATTATCTTGTATTATAAATATTATATTTTTAAATGCACATTAGCAAATTATATCTCATGAACTACATAAACCGTTATAAAACATATAAATAAAGGTGGAATACATTAAAAATAAATAAATAAATAATCGAAATTAAATATTTAAATATTCCTATGATTTCCCCCATTTATATATTAATATATAATGAATATTTAATTAATTTGAAAATCATAAATAATAGTAAAATTCAAAATATAAATGATATTTATTGGACCAGTTTGCTCGGACCAACTTCAACCAATAACACTTTTCTGAAACTAAGTAAAAAAACATAAAATCTTAATTTAAATAGAAAAAAAAATGAAAATTATTTCGGCACCTGAATTTATACATTGAGATCCCAACTATTAATAAATATTATATATATATAGTATTATAAAATTCTTTTTTTTAAAAAAAAAAAAAATAAGGTACGTATCTTCATATAATTTTATTGGAATATATAATAATTTTTATTATATTATAATGTACTTATTTTCTATGGAAAAAACATAAATAAATTGTAAGATTGATCTCATCGTAATATATTAAAAAAAGCATAAACACACTTATAAAAGTTTCAATAGAAAGTCAAAAGTGAAACTCATGTAGACTGTTACTTCATTTTTCTACTTTCATGAAACTTGAATAGTTATTTCCATCAACCTCAGAACTTGAACTTGAAATAGTCTTTGTTTGTGTAAAATAAGTGATAATTGATTCTTGAATTAGTTATTACACATATAATGATAAAAAAGAAAAGAAAAGTAATTAACATTTAGTTTGAATTTAATTTGAATTATATTTTAATATAGTGTAAAAAGGAGTCTCTTCGTCATCCAGTAGTTCAAATCTACAAAATATAATAGAAAATAAATTAGAGTTTATAAATTTTAAGGATATCAATTGAATCATAAATTTTTAGGTGAAAATTTTATCTTAATTTTGAACATGAATACCCTTTCGATGATCGATTCAAGATTGAAGGGAAAAGTGTTACCATGATTATTCTAAAAATACAAAATAAAAACACAATTATAAATATAAGTGAATATTTTAGTCAAATAGATATTAACATTCGTATAACGTTATTGTATACTACAACAAATTAATGAAATAAGGTGCCTCATTATAGCTTCCTCTTATTTCTTTAGCAGTTTTTCTATAAATTTGATAACACTCACAGTCAAACAGTACTAATGACATAGGTGCAGTTAAATCTGCCACATTAATTCCAAGCATGTACCTTAAATAAAATTTAAAAATTAATTTTTATATAATTCACTATGAATGTATATATTAAAAGAAATTTTTAAAAAATCTACTAAACAAAATAATATAAATAATACCTTTCGTGTAACACCCTAACCCCCGCCCAGACGGAAAGAGGACCTAGAGACCGGATGTCACATGCGGAGACAGATACAAACATACAGATAACAAATAAACAGATATACAAATCATACTCAAATTTGAGAGACAAGTCTTATAAATCCAAATTCAAATAGTTTGAAACAAACCCAAAACAAAATAGTAGTTTAACTACAAGTTCCAAATGAAAGGTATCAAATAGAAATATCCAAAGGTACGGAATCTGAAATAAATCCCAAAACATGGTGCAGCGGGTACAAATACTAATATAAGTTCAACAAAATAAAACAACAATGAAATCCAAGTCTGAAGAGGATGTCATATGAATGCTCGATGCTAGTGATATCCTGCTATCCAGCCTGACTGTCTGAACTCAACAAATTCTATTCCCGAAAAGGGTTCAAAACATACAAAACAAAAATAAAAACAACGAAGGGTCAGACTATCGATGTCTGGTTAGTAAGCCAATGCCCAACAAACACACACAGATGCGTCTTGTTAAACAGATTAGCATGTCACACACATATGCAGGTTAGTTAACAACTAAAGTGGATACAAATAGAAACAAACAAGTTGATTATCAAATTAAGTCATCCCGAATACAATCCCCTTTAAGTGATCTAGGATAAGTGATTACAGATTATTTCAATTACCGACTGAAAAGGGCTTAACAGTTGTCAAATTATTTTCAGAAGGAACACCGATACCGAATTAGGAGTTCGGTATGCAGTCTGGTAGGCTATTCGGTCAGAGAGCATCACCAGAGTTATCAAATAGTATTTTGGTAACCAGACCGGTACATAGCTCAATCAGAGAGAAATTATACACATCCAAGGAAAGTTTAAGTGACAGTTCGGTTTCTAATCCGGTATGAATCTCGGTCAGAGAGTTTCAAATCCCTCAGACATGTCGAATTGTAATTCGGTACCTAGCTCGGTGAAGAGCTCGTTCAGAGAGGTTGAACACTCTTCTGAGACTCATACCGAACTATAGTTCGGTAGCTTGTTCGATAAGTAGTTCATCCAGAGAGTGAATCTAATGATCTCAAGGCTGGCCGAATTGTATTTCGGTAACTAGCTCGGTAAGGAGTTTGGCCAGAGACCATCGTACGTCCAGTTTCCAGCTTTTAAGTGACAATCCGGTACCTAGTCCGGTATACAGTCCGGTTATGGACCCTGGGCACAATTTTAGCCTAATTCAATTTATGTCGTTCGCCAATCAAGGTCTAGCTATCCAAATGGGTCGAATCCTAACAATTACAGCCAATTAGGAGTCACAATATACACTATTGAAGGTTGGAACTCAAAAGAAAACAACTAGCATCAGCAAGGATCAAACCAAAACATATCGAACACATAACCAAAAAAAGAAACATATCATTATCATAGAGTTTCAGATTACCCAATTATTTAGGTGTTTAACTTACCAGGCCTGTCCTTAGTCTAATAACAAAATTGGGAACAGAAACAGACATATAGGATTAAACCCTCAGATATGAATCAAAGATCCGAGAAATTATGCCGTCGCATCCAGAAATGAGCCAAGCTCTAGAAATGATGCCGTCGCATCCAGAAAGTGGTTGGTAACCAAGGCCATATATACGCTTTCGCGCATCGATGTATACATCTAGTTTTCTCTAACAGCATGTCGGTCTTATTGTATTAACCTTAGGATAGAACTTTAGCAGATTACGGAATTCAAATTACAGACATATATCAGACAGATAAGGACACCAATTCACATGTCCAATATGTACAGATAAAATGGCAGCAATATACCCAAGCAGTTTATATCAAATGCAGCAGATTAAACTAATCAATCACAGATTTCAGCTTATATTAATTTAACCAATTCGCAAACAATCAAACATACAGTGGCAATCAATAGTGAGGGCGAAAACACGGCTACTAACCTTATTCACTAATCCAAATCAACCGAGTCTACTCCGTCGACGATCCTTAACTTGGTCTACACCAAATCAAGAATAAATCATAAATCCCCAATTCACAATTATTAGGGTTTATACCCAAAAAGCAATTAAAATCAATTGAGACCCAATATAACCCAAATTATGAAATTGTCGTCAAGGGTTTCAAGACCCAAATCATAAGGAACAAGAATCTCTAATCAATTTTAAAAATCAAAGCTCATATCGATAAACCCTAATTACAATTAAAATCCCCAATTGAATAAAGTAGTTTAAAATCAATAAGGAGAGATAAACTCTTACCTAGTATTTGAAGAAATCAACCAAGCATCAATCCGAAATAAAACTTTGAAAATCGTGACTCGAAATCCGTAGAGTGACTTTGGTTTGAGAGAAAAGATAAGAATACGTAAAATCAATTTTTTCTAGGTTTTGGTGAGAATGAATTCTAAAAGCTTCTTTTCACATATATATGGGTGGTAAATATCTCCACCAACCCATATGTTTCATGTGATTTTAAAAAATAACCCCATTTTAGAAATATTTACAAAATTAACTCAAATATCAATTTGTTTTCAAAATCATCCCAAAAGTCAACTTAGTCAAATAATTTGGTTTAACCTGGAAAAGTCACATTTTTCTAAAATGCCCATTTTACCCTTGAATGATAAATAGACTAAAAATTAAATAAAATTTCAAAATAAGTAGACGAATAGCCCCAGATTACGTACGTGACAGCTCTACCCTACTTAAAAAATTTCGTCCCCGAAATTACCTGAATCAAACAGATACGAATACTGACGTCGCATAGTCTCTTCTGGTTCCCACGACGTTTCCTCAACCGCGTGTTACGCCAGAGGACCTTGACTAGGGGTACATTCTTATTCCTTAAAACTTTCACTTCCCTAGCCAGAATCTGAACCGGTTCTTAAAACTTTCAAGATTTAATGAGATATATATGGCATGAACCACATTTGTTCAGAAAATGTGTTGATCACATTTTGAGGAGGTGCATCCCATATGAAGAAACTTTTGATATCCTTAAGCATTGTCATTCTTCAGAGTATGCAGGGAATTTTGTTGGAACTAGAACAATGACCAAAGTGCTTGAATGTGGATTCTATTTGCCCTCACTTTTTAAGGATGCTCATGCATTTGCTGCCAATTATGAAAAATGCCAAAGAATGGGTAATATTTCAAAGAGACAAGAGATGACTTAGAATTTTATTCTTGAAATTGAATTGTTTGATGTTTGGGGAATAGATTTTATAGGACCATTTCCTCCATCTAACAAGTATGAGTATATACTTGTGGCAGTGAATTATGTATCCAAATGGCTAAAGGCCATAGCTTGCACCACAAATGATAACAAGGTGGTAGAGATATTTTTACTGAAGAATATCTTTACAAGATTTGGCATATCTAGGGTACTGATTAGTGATGGAGGGTCTCATTTCTGCATTAAGCGGAAAAAGTGCTTAAAAATTATGGAGTTATCCATAAGATTACTACAGCTTATCATCCTCAAGAAAATGGTCAGGTAGAAGTATCAAATAGAGATATGAAAAGAATCCTGCAAAAGTCTGTCAATGAGTCTAGGAAAGATTGGAGTTTTAAACTAGACGATGCTCTCTAGGCTTATAGGACAGCTTTCAAAACTCATATTAGAATGTCACCATTCAGAATGGTATATGGAAAGGGATGCCATTTACAAGTGGAGTTATAACACAAGTCATATTGGGCTATAAATCTTTTAAACATGGACTATGACAAAGCAGAAAAACAAAGACTTCTACAATTGGATGAGTTGGATGAATGACACTTAAAAGCTTATAAACACCATGAGATTTACAAGCAAAAAATGAAAAATTACCATGATAAAAAGATTGTCAAGAGAGAGTTTAGACCTGGTCAATATGTGTTGTTGTACAAAAAAAGCTCAGTTTATTTCCATAAAAGCTGAAATCTAGATGGTCTGGACAATTTAGAGTAAAGAGTGTATCCCCATATAGAGTTGTAGAGTTGTTTGATAATAAGTCTACTGACTCTTTTATTGTCAATGGTCAGAGACTCAAACATTATCTGGGGGGAGATATCTACAGGACAAGAGAAGTTTTTTACATCTTTGATCCTGGAGATATGATGGAAAGATCATAAACCAAATTTACCATGGTCGATGTTAATGATCCTAAACAAAGCAATCTCTTTGCACAATTAAATTTGGAATTAGAATCATGCTTATATTGCTTAATTGTGTAAAATTTTACTGACGAAGTTCATGTTTTGTACGGAATTTAATTTTCAGCAGAACTTGAAGATGAAGGCGATAAATCTTGTTTGTAGCCAAAAAGTCTCGCCATAACTGGCATTCATATTGGCGAGGACTGATGGATCTCGCTTTACAAGCAAGAGGAGTGTGGCGATTTGTGATATTTTGCCATAACAACATCGCCAATTGACTCAAAAGGAAAGGCGAAATTAGAATTTTCGTTGGAACTCTCTCCTGATAAAAACCTAAAGTAAGACGATGATAAGGGTAAGTGTTTGAAGTATTGCTTAGAACAGATTGAGCACAGGCGACGTCATTGACATCGCTTAAACACATCACCATCTAGGTATGCATTTCTGGGCGATTCTCTTTAAATTTTGCCAACTTAATTCGCTTTTGTTATATTGAACTAGCAAGATATCAATGAGTCGTCAAAATGATAAGCTTTCAGGCGAGGCAGTTTCATTTCGCCTAAAATGTCGCCCATCTTTGAAAAAAAAATTTAGGCGAAATATGTTTTTATAGCTTCTTTTCTCGCCTAAAATTATCCAGACTGGCAAAAGAAATTATTGTCGCCTGAATTTTTGGTTTTTCTCGTCTTAACTGTAGGCAAGATAAAATCTCGCTTAATTTTAATATTTTGAGGCGAAATAGGAAACATGTCGTTCACTTTTGACATTAAGTCTCGCCTAGTTTACCACTTGTGGCGAGGAAATATCATGTCGCCTAATCTTCTTAATTAACATTCGCCAAGGATGAGGTGACATAAAGAATTTTGAAGCATTTCGCCAACTTATGTCGCCTACTTACTTCTGAGGTGGCGACATATGCAAGCGACACGTATGCAAAAATTTAAAAATCTCGCCACAAGTGTTGTTTAGGTCGAGTTTGATGTGGCGAGTTCCAAATCTTTACGCCTTCTCCTTTTATCATCATCATTGTATCTAGTATATCTTCCCTTAAAAACCCATAAAAAACTTTTACCGTTGCTTCCATTGAACAATCTCATTTCCTGCAATTATGAAACCTGACTTGTGCATTCTCTGTCGATTATTCTCTAATATCTTTCATACTTCAACTCAGCGAGCAACTAAGGTATGTTCATCTTAGTTTTAATCACTCAAGTTACTTTTGGTAGTCGATTCTCTGTTTGATCTGTGTGTTTAAAGTTTCGATTGCGACAGATTAGGGTTTAATTGAGATTTGAGTGAGATTTGATTGGGTTTTGTTTTGTTTGGTATTCATACAAGCGTTTTGGGTTACAAGTGATGATAAAAACTAAAATGATTTTTATTAGAACGAGTTTAACTCACATTGCTTACTACTAAATTGAATTTAGTGATTATCGAATTGAGAGTGAAGTCTAGTAGTATCGATTTGTTATTTCTTTTTGGGTATATATGCTGAGTATATCAGGGTGTATAACAGGAAATGTTGAAATTTAGTTATAGAATAGAATGTGCTGAACTTGTTTCATCTTTTGAACTAAATTTGTAAATGAACTATTTAAATTCTGGTACACTATGAGTAAGAGAAAAGCTCATTCCACTCCTAGCTCATCTAAGAAAAACAAGAAGGCTAAGACATCTGTCAAGCATAAGATTGATGATGAAAAGAATATCAAGGTCAGAGTCATCTTCCCTTCTTCTCTAACTGCTGATAAGGGCAGAAAAAGTAAATCTCCCAAGACCCCCTCTACACCAAATGCTGATAAGGGGAAGAAATCTGTTGGGAAATCACCTTCTATTATTGCCAAAAAGAAGGAGATTCAACTTAAATCTTCAGTCACTGATAAAAGGAAGAAGGTGAAGATTGTTTCACCCAAATCATCTAAAAATGATCCGCAAATTAAGAGTCGTCTGCAGAAGGAGAATTTGCAATCTTAGCAAGAAAAAGGGATACTTCTAAAAGAATTTGAAGATCATCGGTTTGGGAATTATCTCTTTATTTTGGATATGAGAAGACTGGTGGCACAACCAAAGAAAGCTTATACCACATTGGTTGAGGAGTTTTATAATGAAGCTCCTGAAGACTTGGATACCCCTTTTGCATATAGGGGAGTTTCAGTGGATGTCTCAGTGGAAAGCATATATTATTATTATGGGTTAATGAATCCAGAACTCTAGGGTGATAGAGGAATGAGAGCTACAGAATTGTCATCTGAGGAAGAGTTGAGTTCGAAGAAATTCTCAAACCCAACAAATGAAAGTGATAGAGAAGTCTTGGCAAGTGAATTGCACATTCATTCTGCCATCTACTTAACATGGCTAAGAGATAATGTTATGCCAAGATGCAAAGGGAGTAGGTTCACAGTGGATGAAAAGAAGTTTCTCCATGACTTTGTTCAAGATCAGTTCATCTATATGGGGCAGTTAATCTTTTCAGAGTTAAAGAAGAGGCTAGCTAATATAAGAAAGGAGAAGAGTAGACAACATACACTTAATTTTCCATCTCTCATTACTGGATTGTTGGAAAGGTGTGGAGTTAAAGTAAGGAAGAAGGATAAATGGCTTTCTGATTCTAACCCGCATACTAGTGAGCTTGAGTTAAGAATCTGGAAAAAATGCGTGACAAGGATCATCCCTGTGATGAAGCCATAGAGAATGTGAGAGAGTTGAAAGCTCTCAGAGAAGCCAAGAAGGATTCTTTGAAAAAGAATAAATTTTCTTCTCCACTGCCTATTCCAGCATCAGTTCCAAAACTAAACCATCCTAGAATTGATAATGATAGCAATAAGGAGAGACCAAGAGAACCACTTTTCAGAAACCATTTGGAGAAAATGGTCACTTATCTAGTTGACAAGAGAGTTGAAGGACAGATTTCTTAGTTTCTCAATCAAATATTTGACTCTCATGAATTTGTTAAGTTATTGACAATGAATAAGGAAAAGCAGACTGCTCCCAAGGTGGGTTTTGCTAAATTTGCTAGAGGAATTTCTATAAAGGAGAGTCAGCATAGCAAGAAATGGGTCCTAATGATCAACATACTCCAATTTTTCAACAAGAAGACTTATCTAATAGTCAACCTGACACCACATAGCCATTAATTAATGTGGCAGCTATGAGAAAATTCATGGAAAGAGATACCTTACTTGGTGAAGTTCATATGAGGAAAATTTTAAGAAATCGATTTGATTTGGCTATGCTGTTAGTGATATTATAGATCAAGATGAACAATAGTTTGACAGTGGAAAAGTACTTATAAAAGATCCAAAACCTGTTGAAGAGCGGGATGTTGATTTTTCAACCTGTGATGAGATTGATATGGAATTTATTGAAGAGCAGAATCGGCTGCTAGATTTTTATGCTGAAGTTGCAAGCAAACCAGTCTCAATTCAGGAGATGGGAGAAGGGTCTGGTACCCATTTTAAAGAAGAATTACAGCAAGCTGGTGATATTGAAAGTCTAACTAAAGTTCCAAAAATGGCTGCAAGTGAGAGTTTTCTTTACACATGTCAAGTTCCAGACTCATCTGGACTTGTCAAATATTCTACACTTATTCTAGTCAAAGATTCCAAAAGGTTCATTCCAAGACTGCATATTATGCATCCTGAAATTCAAATATTGGTGAATATGGCTAGAGTGGGTCAAGTTTTTGAAGATCTTTCAAGGGTTGAAGGTGTGGAAACAATTTCCAATTCTTTGGCAATAGTGTCATATTTACACCCCATTCCCTTGTCTCAAGTCCCTATATATGAAGATGATAAGGAGGCTGTCTATATGGAGATTTTAGGGAATGAAGGTTTAGATCAGCAGGCCATGACATTGGGGGACTCTGAATATAATGAAGTTGGTACTGTTGGGATTGCGTCTACAATTTCTATTGAGACTGCTAAAGAAGAAGATCCACAAAAAATTGTAACACTTGAGGATTTAGTAGGAATTCAAATTTGGTATAGAAATTGCAACAACTTACTTAAAAGAAGAGATATTGCTATGATTTCTCCTACCAAACTTCGAACATATTTTTTATCAGCATATGAGGGAGTTTATTGATAGAACTTACATTCCAACAATCCCTCCTTCAGTTGGCAGGAAAAGAAAGCTTATTGTTGTTAAACCTAATGAAGATAGCGAGACTGAAGCAGACTAACTAGATGTTCAGGTTTACACAAGAAGGAAACACATAACAAAAGGTGCCTGTAAGAAGAAGAAGAAGAAGCTGAATGCAAATTTTAAAAAAGTTGTGGTTCTTCAAATTTCAATGACTCCTCCAAAATCTACAAAAATTTCAGCACATCTATCCAAATCTCCTTTTGATGTTGCCATTAGAAGGATCGTTGCAGAAGAGTTGAAACTTAAGAGATAGAGTACTACAACTTCATCTTCTCCAGAAAATCCTGTTGAGCACCCTGTTGAAGGAGGAGAGTGGTTTCAAAATCTCGCTAGAATACCTCATCTTCTGCACCAGACCCATCTTTAGATGATTTTTAATTTGTTCCCTTTTTGTTTTTATCAGTTTTATTTATTCAAAACTTGTTTTGTTAAAGTCTGATGGGTAAGAGTAATGTGAATGATTTTGTTTCATTTTGATTATTTTCTTTTATTTTAAGAAAGAGTACAGTGCTTGTTTTATGTTGTTTTGTTTTTCATTTGTCCAAAGAGTAATGTAATTGTTTGTTTACCATTTAGATTGGTGCATGTTCAGCGACTTTCAGGTTTTAAGTTGGGGGTTCTCATAGTCCCATACTTAGGAAATAATGTTGTTCATAAGATTTATCAACTTTGTATTTGTGCATATGACAGGTAAATGTTCATCACTGCATGTGAAGAAGATTTTTGGACTAAAAATTTGGATTTTGCATTTTGGCGACATATGATTATTTTATAATACTTAGCTTAAACCAGGCGAGTCTTTTTGTTTCGCCTACTATTACTTATCACGAGTATCCTAGGTAAAGGCGACATACTTCTTTCACCTTGATAATTCGCCTCTTACTCTAGCGATATTTATTTTGGTTTCACCTAATTAATTTACCTGCAGGATTTCCACATTAAGGCGACTTATTAATTTCGCCATGACATTTTGCCTAATATATCACTATGATATAGAGATTTAATTCCTTTTGTCTTTCTGCCTTTGATCTATTTCGCCTTGTTCTCCTATTATATTTCTGATATGTGGCGATAAAAGGTATACTTTCTTAACCTCTGAATTTATATTTTTGCACCACATTTTCATCTTCTCTCCTCAATTTTTCAATTTTTCCTCAAGCTTACTTCTTTTTATCTTTTGCATTGAGGACAATGCTTTCTTTTAAGTTAGGGGTGGGATAGCAATCATATTGCTTATTTTTATTTTTGTGGTCATTGCTCATTTTTGTTATTTGATTAAGTTAGTTTATTTTTTTAGGATACTATTAGTGTGGGTTTGTTCGGTTAGAGTGCAATAAATGAGCTTACATTGTTCATAATTCAAGGTTATTTTTTTTTGAATTTATAAAAAGTAACAATAGTATTTAAAACAAGAAGTTTGATAGGTGAATTTGAAGATTTCATTGAACACTGATAAAGATTCTGATCAAATTTGAATTGTGAACAAGTAGATGAGTTTTGATAAGGAAAAGAGTGGAGAAAAACCTTGGATGGTATGCGAGGTTTGAGCCTTATATTTGTGTCTTTTCTTCATGAAAGGGGTTATTTTCATTCTTTTCCCTATTAAACACATTTTTTTATCAGTTTTCTTTTATAGAAACAGGACCTTCATAGGTTTGCTTTGGATTTCTCATACATTCCTCAAGTGTACAAGACATTGGTCGGGTAAGAATCTGTCTAATTTCTGCAAAGGACACATGACCTGATTTGAGAGAGTGAGTGAAACTACAAAAATGCCTCTGCGTGCTTGATATAACAAGACCCTTATATCATGTGAGGTAAACTATTTTCTTCCCATTCTCATCTAAACACTTCCTTTGGTCCTCAATCCTGTCCAAACAATAAAGATTGAAACATAGTCTCAAATCCTACCTTTTAGACTTACCAGTAAGTTGAGGATGAAAAGAGTGGGAAGTAATAATATACTAAATGGTGTTTCTGTGAGAGTTGAAGAATGGAAAAGTTATGAACTGTAAATACACATACACACACGCACACGCACATGCACACGCACACGCACGCGCGCGCACACACATATTTATATATATATATATAAATTGCAAAGCAGAAAAGCCGAGAAAAAAATGTATTACAAAAGAACTATGAAAATAGAATACGAGAACCTCTAAAAAATAAAGAAGAGGATATTTGTATATAAGTGGAATGATGATGTACAAAGAATTATCTTTGAGTGCCGAAACACTGAAGAGTGAAAAATAGAGGGATTGTAAGGAATTTACTAGTATGTCCAAATTTTGAATCCTATTTATAATTCATTCTTTCATGAGATAACTTGACCCTATATTCCCTATATGTACAAATCAATAGGTAGAAAGACAGACAGTTCCAAACTTAGGAACCTCTAAGTGTAGTGCAGTGTATGATTGAAGTTTATTAATCGTGAGGTTCTTAAATTTTCTTCATACGTGCTTGTGAAACACTAGAATCACAATTGCTTTGGTACATAATTCTAATTCTTTAATGTGACTAGTGTATTGTGTGAGAACCAGTAGGATTCTGAGTGATCAAACACCTTATGAGAGACTACACAAAGGAATTAGTTTCAAAGCTCTTAATACTTGGATCTACTCTGAACCTTTGCAACATGAAGACAATGACCAGGGTTTGAATTAGTTGATGTGAATTATCAGAAAAAACTGGTCACTGTTTGATAATTTTCTGAAATACTTAAATATGTTGCCTTGAATTATGTATAAGAGTTTCCACTGATTGTTTGTTGTCTCTGGAAATATTTAGTCAATTTGGTTGAGGGCAAGCAATAGGCTAAGTAGGGGTAATTGATAAGTCTAAAATTTACCTATATTTTGATATATTTTATGAGCTTAATTAGGAAGAAATTGAGATTAAGAGTTAAAATATTGAATGGATTTCTAGCAATTCTAAACTGTTTTATTGAGACAAGGACATGGATGAAAAGATTTGGAAAAAGAAGCAGAAAAGAGCAAAAATCATAAAAATGAGGAATCAAATGGAATTTCATCCAAAGTCCAAGATTATGGTGAAATATTATAGGACAAGAGTACGTCGCCTATCAATATCGACTACGCACTCAGAAGATGGCAACATAAGAGGTGAAACAAGTGAACTTTGCCTTGAAGAAAAGATGTGGAAGGCAACATAGATGATTTCCACCTACACAATTTTGCCACACTTGGCGAAGTCCTTAGGTAACAAAAAGAAATGTCCCCTAAACACAGGTGACAAACCAATGCCAAATGTTGAATATCGCCTGAGATAGAAGTATGCATGGTGGCGACAGTTAACCTATCTCGTCGAAGATCCTTGTTGAGGCAATATAAAGATGGCGAGAAGAAGCTTAATCGCCTAGATGGTTGGCGATATGGAAGGCGATGGCCAATGAACTTTCGCTTGGAAAACTTGTTACCTGGCGAACAAGTTTAGTTATAAAACAGAATGTCTTTTGATGTTTAGGGGAGGGAATAGGCGACATAAGGAGATATTTTGTACTTCGCCTATTTGTTTTTTTCTTTCTTTTAGTTAATTTCAAAATTGCCACTGAGAAAACTCTATAAATCGGAACTCAATGAAAGCAATTAGAACCTTTTGACATTTTCAGATATTTTCTAGAATCTTTTGTTATTTCATTTTAGATCTTGTTTTGAGAAGTTTCTCAGGGAAGTTTTGTTGCTCTGTGTTTGCTGTGATCTCTGAGATTTAGCTTGAACTGAAGAAGTGAAGGCTGTGACAGAGTCCAACTTCTAACTTCCTTCGTAAGATCTAGGTCTTTGAGCATGATGAAGATGATTATGAACTATATGGTATATGAAGAAGTAATTGTGCTTAGTTAATAGCTTTGTTGATTTTGCATTATATCACTGAATATGGAGTACTAAACTTCCATTCAATTGTTATGATTGTCAAAAGTGCCTAAAATTCACACCACATTTTATGATTCTTTCTATTCAGTTTACTAAAGCATTCTTTTACAATTCAGTTTAGATCTCATTCGAATTCTTTCTTTCTAGATAAACAATCCTTGTGAAGACGATATCTTTAAAACTACAACCAGACATTGATAGAAATTCTTACATTCTTTTTGTTATTGTGATGATTACATATGTAAGAATTTCCTCATTAATAGTTATTTGAACTGTGAGCATCACATCTAGATTTAAAGTATCCATGTTCATCCATTATATCATAATTTATTGCAATTCTGATATGAAATCCCAATAATTTTATGTCACCTTAAAATTTATGAATTTAAAATTATACATGCAGAAAATGGGTAGAATGAGAAGTTATGCTACCTCATTTGGTATCAACGTTGCGTAAGAAAAAATGATTGAAAAACAAATCATAAAGATCTGACTTTCTAGAACATTTTCTGAAAAATAAATACTTAAAACTTTTGAATATTTTGATTTTTTTTTTTTTTTTAGTATGGACACGTATGCTCTTAGTATCCATATACATCCCTTTTATCAACACTTATTGCAGTTATTTTACAACTTTTGATCTCATATCACAATATAGAAAAACGGGCACAATGAAAGTCTATGTTGTCTCACTTACGGTATATGAAAAACAAAAATAAAAAGGACAGCTGTGAACTCAAATAGCGTTTCTTCATCTAAAGTGTAGTAAGATAAATAAATTGAAAAAAGGAATCATAAAATCTAACCTCCAAACATGATGTTGGAAACTATTTGCAAATATTTCTTCACCTTATTCTCTTACCTCCTAACCTAGTACACACCACAAAATACGATTCTCTTGAAAATTATTATTATTTTTAATTAGGATTATTTGAAGTTTGGACATTATATCTGTATTCGAAGTATTCACTGTAGTGGTGATATCATATCACTAATTTAATAATTGAATAATCTGATAAAACTTCTTTTACTCATTAATTTAAGAATTTACTTAATCTCAAAATTAACACCACAAGTACTTAAATTTAAGCAAATTGCAAACACCAAGCAAATTGCAATTACCAAGCAAATTGCAATTGAAGAAACTTGCTGAACTAACTAAATCATAATTGACATTGACCAAACCTCACCACTGACAAAAGTTAACGAAACATAGAGTCAAATTCAAAATAAAAAAACTTATTATAAACTATAGAAATTGAATGAAGGTATATGAAGAGTAAAAAATCATTATTTGTTTGCTCTATTTAGAAATTAAATTGAACGGAAGTTTTTATTTTTTAATTGTAATTCTTATGTGAGTGATGAAAGAAAATGAGCAATTAAACGTCATATGGTTATGTTCATATTTAATGGAAAATTAAATTTATAACAGTAGAGTAAAAGAAAGTTACTTTAAAATGATAAACAAATTTACGGCATGGGTAAATACCGCACCATACTACATCCTATCACTTTATAATTTATAATTTTATTCTTAATAAGTTTTTTAATTTAAAATAAAAATATTTAATTTAAATATAATAATATAAAAAATTTATCATTATATTTTAAATTAAAAAAATAAGAAGATAAAAACTCTACAAATGTTGTATTATTTTTTACTCTGTTTATATATAAATAACTTAAAAACTTTGATTCAAAACAAACTTTCTTATTAAACTTTCTTATTAAACGGCTAAAGTAACACAGTAAACATTACAACAACTCAAATTGAACTCCATAATGAAGTGACGAGGATCTATATAAAGTCTTTTTAAATCAAATAATTAACTTTTTAATTTATATATCAATCAAACTCATATATAATATAGTGAATTACTAGAGATATAAAATTTAAATATGAATTGAATTAGGACATCCATAAATTAAAATATTAATTAATTAAGATGAATGATAGATATAAATTGAATTAACACATTCTAAATTAAAATATTAACTAATTAAAAATAATGATAAAATTGGAAAAAGTGCGGTATTAACTAAATTAGCGTGTGATATTTACCAGATTTGCAAATATATTATAATGACGTATTTATGGGTAAATTGTTGCGACCTAAAAAAATAAATTATAGTTGTTATTTTATTATTTATTAGAATAATATAATATAAAAAAAGTAAAAAAAAAAAAAAAAAAGTTTAGATATAAGAAGTTAAAGTTTGGTTTAAGAGGAACCTAAAAAGAGTTGGGATTGAGTTAGATTGCTGAGCTTATAAGGTTTTAATAGAATATAAAAGCTACTAAAGAGTTACAAACTACATAAGAGTATTTCAGTTGGAGAGCTGTCGAAATTTCTAACCGACAAATTATATGAAAAGAAAAAAAAAATCAGAAAAGTAAAGAAAAATTAGAAAAGGAAAAAAGATAAAAATTAAAGAGCAAAGAAGAGTAGAAAAATAAAATAAAATAAGAGGACGACAAAAAAAGAAAAAGAAAAAGAAAGAGGTATAATCTTGTGAGGAGTAATTTGTTATTTTTTTGGGTTTTTTTATCATGGAATTTATTCCTCTTCAAATTTGAAAATAAGATGTCTCACATCCACGGCATAGGCAAGGGGACTGTCAGGTGTCATGGCCCCACCAAGTTCAAAATTTTGAAATATTAGTATTTTATAGGGAGATTTCCAAAAAATCATAGTAGATTTGGTCCGTTAGCCAAAAAAATCTAATCTATTTCGTTGTAAGCCAAAAAAATCTAAACTTGTGTTTTTCCATTCAAGGGCATTTTGGTAATTTTAATTTTTTAATTTAAAAAATTAAAAAAATTAAAAAACAAATTTATTTTTATTTTTTTTATTTTTTTTAAAAAAAATCTTCTTTTTTTAAAAAAAAATAGAAGGAAAAAAGAAAAGAACAACAAAAAAAAGAAAAAGAAGAGAAAAAAATGGAAAAGAAGAGAATATATATATTTTTTATTTTTTAATTTTTGATGATTTTAAATTTTTTTTTTTTTAAAACTTTTACAATTTTGAAAAAAAAATAAATAGAAGTGAGAGAAAAAGAAAAGCGGAAAACTTATATTTTTTATTTTTTTTCAAATTTAAAAAAAATAAAATAAAATGAAGGGAAAAAAGAAAAAGAATGAAGAAAATTAAAAGTTAGTTTTATTTTTATTTTTATTTTTAACTTTTTATGTTTCTAAATTTTTTTAATTTAAAAAATTGAAGAAATAAAAAGAAAGAAAAAAAAGGAAAAAAAATGAAAGAAATGAAAAAGAAGGGAAAAGATAAATTTTTTAAAAAAAAATTTAAATTAAAAAATCAAAATTACCAAAATACCCTTCGGTCATTGTTCATCACTGACGGGTGAATAATAAATTGGATGGAAAAACACAAGTTTAGGTGTTTTTTTTGGCTGAAAACGAAATAAAGGTTTTTTTGCTAATAAGTCAAACCTGCGGTGTTTTTTTGGGAATATCCCTATTTTATATTAGAAATTACAACTAAAAAGACTTTTGGCAAAGGTGGTACGAGCGTATATATACACTTAGGCTATGTTTGGATAATGGTTTTGTATGGTATGGTTTAGGTTATTAATAACCTATACCATGTTTGGATGATGGGTTGAGTTGGTGTGATTTAGTTTTGTTTAGTTATACATAGGTTGATTTGAGTAGAATTTGCAACCCACCAATTTGGGGTGTTGCCATAGGTTATATTTTTTACTTTCCAAAATTATCCTTCTAATATTAAGAATATTACACAAATATCATGGTGCATTGTTTCACTATCATTGCATTTTACGAGTGCATTTTACCTTTTTATTTTTGGAGTGTTTAATTTTATTTAATTAATTTGTATTTTTATTTAATATATTTAATTTGGTTATTAGAAATAGAGTTTTGGTTGTTTATTTGATTTTAAAAAATTTTTTAAACATATTTTATTTGGTCAATTGAGATAGTTGTGATCAATCTTCAAATATGGTTTGTTTTATTTTATTAATTTATACTTTTTATATCTATTTATATGATTCTCAATAAAATATTAAAATATATTAAATTATTTAAAATATTTATATTTAGTTAGGTCCTTTTTTTTCACTAGATCTAATTTGCAAATTTTAAATATTAAGTCTTTTTAAAAAAATAAGTGATATGTTTTTTTATTATTTTTTTATTTTTTATGTTTATATTCTATTTATATAATATAATACATTTTTATTACTATTTTACTCTTTAATTAAAAAAAAAATATTGGAGCAATCCACTTACTTTTTTTTAAAAAATCTAATTTATAAATTTAAGATTCACAATATCGGCTAAAATTATTTTATTAATTACTTAATATTTAATTAAAAATAAATTTTAAAAAATCAATTTGAAGAATTTTTTTTTTCAGTTTTTTTATTTTTTTATTTTTAGAAATGGATTAATATGGAAATACAATTAGTAAATATGTCTAATCTAATTAGAATAAGTGAATTTAAAAAAAAGTAATAATTTTTTTTACCACTTAAAGTGAATTTTGTTTTTTTTTTTTCAAAAAAACTCGAAATTACTTAAAAATAGATTAAAATATTAAAAAGTAAAAATAAATGACACATTAGTTTTTTACTTTATCAAATCCATCAAATAAATAAATAAAACCATAATGTAGCAAAATTAAAAAAGTAAATTAAATAATCTAAAAATAATAATTAGGGTGAATCCTATTCACAAGGGTATTATGGTCAATTTATATCATTTTAATCCATGCAATACCATCAATCCAAACAAAAAATTTCACTTTACTGTACAGAACTACATCATCCATCCAAACAGAATTTTAATACTATACAAAACAATACTGAACTAAACTGTACTGTACGAAATATAAGTGCCAATCATCTAAACAAAGCCTTAAGGACAAGTATTCAATCTTTATGTGAAGCTTCTTTTTAAATTTTATTTTCTTTTTCTTTTTCACTTTTTAAATTTTAATAATTGGAAGTTCATTTCAAAATTTTCTAGTTACATAATATTACATTAATTTTAATAATTCCTTATCATATATATATATATATATATATATATATTAAAACATTACATACTTTTAAAATTTTATAATTATAAAAATAAAATATCTTAATTTCAATCAATTATAATAGTATATAATTTGTATAACATATAAATATTTAAAAATTTACAACATGTTAAATTTAATAGATTTTAATAGTATTTAATTTATACTATATATTTTTAAAAAATTATTAAAATATTCCATATTAAGATATATATATATATATATATATATATATAATCCAATGAATTATAAATACGTATAATTTATGATATATATTTATAAAAATACATTAAGATATATGAAGATATTTAATTTTAAAAAAAAACTCAAAATTTTTATTTAAGATAATCTCTAATGTAATATTTTACTCATAAGAGGGACGTGTAGAGAATTGTTTTTTTAAAAATATATTTATTGTTATTTAATCATTCTGCATGATACGAAAAATTCCGTAAATTATATTAATACTTGTTTATATCACTTTTGTTTATACCACTTTAGAAAAACTATTAAAATATATTGTATAATGATAATAATATTTTAAAAGAAAATTATTCAAAATTGGCCTTGAAAAGTTTAAATTATTTTTATATGTCCAAATTCAAAATCTTTCAAATATAAACTTTCTAAACTTTACTTTGCACAAAATAGATTGTGCTTCTAATTATATCATTTTCTTAAAAGTTATTAACAAAAATTCCATTCAGATAACTTTCAAGTTATATTGAAATGTGAAATGACTTTTTTTATCCTTATATACAATTAACCATTAAAATCAACATTAAAATAAAAAAAAAAAACACAACAGAATCTAACTAAAGAGATTAAAACAATCATTCTTCAATCTGCAAATATCCATTGTTCATCCCTCTCATTTCCTTCCTTTTTAAATCATCCTCGCAACTCCTCTGAATCATCATTATTCAATTTCGCTCACATCCACCACTCTGCCATTTTCGCTTCATCCTCACAGCTCCTCAACTAGATTGTAAGCAAAATCATGAACTTCGGATCTAGGATCAACAATTCGTATTCTTTACACCATTAAACAATTGAACTACAGCAGTATTAGAATTTTTCGATTGCGTTTGGACTATAGCAGTACTAGAATTTTTTGGCCGCGTTTGAGGTCAGTTATCATACACAAGAAGCTCTGTACATGCTAAGGTTACGATTTCCGAGGATGGTACTTCTGTAAAATCGCTAGAAATATGTAACGTCTATAAACCATGCCTAAGAGTTTAACCGTTTTGAAATCAATTATTAAATTATGGGTCTTTTAAATTTATAGGCCATCAAAAGTTTAAAGTATAATTATAGGCCCATTTTAAAAATCATACAAATATAAACTTTATATAAGTTGTTTTTTATCCCATAAGCTTAACTTCCCATTGTACCCTTTTTAATATAAAAAATGACAAAATTATATTTTTAATTCACTTTATTTTTAAAAAAAATGATCATACTAAAAATACCCTTGGACCGGTTTCTTTATGTTCCAACAGATTCGAAAAGAGAAAATCGATCTTCTTCTTCTCTCAAACTGAGGTTTGATTCTTCTTTTCCAACATCAACCTAAACCACCGAATCCTACAAGTTCTTCTTTATTGATATCAACGAAAGTCTCCATCTTCTTCTCATTTTAAATGAAATTCTCCATCTTTGTCGATGGCCATCGATTCCGTTGACAGCTTCAGGTGTCAGAAATCCTCTCCAATTGCTACCGGTGTGGAGGGATTTGCTATTGAAGTTACCAATCTCTATTTTCTTACTGAAGTCGTTAACTGGTGTGGACGGATTCAGGGAATCCTGCTGCAGGTCTAGCGTGAGGAACTACCGTTAGGTCATGGAGCTGTCGGTGTTGTTATCATATAAAAGGTAAGCTTTCGTAATCAATTTGATGCATTTTGGGTCTATAGTAGTCTTAATTATGGGATGCAGCTGCTGTTTTGTTCAAATATTTGGTCTTGATGAGTTGATGAGTTGTTGCTGCTGAATTTTGTTATTGGTGATTTGATATGTTATTTTGAATATTTTATGCAATGCTTATTCATCTAGTGTGTTGTTACAAATTATTTAGGTGATAGAGTTATTAGTTAACAAAGGTCGGAACTAACGTAGTTCATGTATTTCATTGTTATTGACAATTTGTGAATTGATAACTCTATCATCTGTAGTACATAATCCATCCATCCATTAAAGGCTATGAATATGGATGTGTATTGTTGTTGACTGTTTGAGCAATTTATAGTCTGTGAATTGTACATAGTTTATAGCCATGATAATATTGTCAAAAAAAAAATTTAAGAGTAGGTTTAGTCCATGTGAAAGGTAAGCTTTTAATAATCAATTTTTGCTTTTTTGGTTTATACTATAATTAAAACTGTTAATTGTGGTCTAAAATTGTTGTTATATTGAAACATTAGGTTTTGACGACCTCGGGCTTTTGAAATTTTTTCCAGTTGATTCTATATGTTGATTGGAATATCTATTGCAATGGTTATTCATTTTGACAATGTATTGTTGTTGAAAGTCTGTGACCATTGCTCACAATGTGTGAATTGTAGTAGTTTATATCTATGATCCTTATTCACTGTGTGTGAGCAGATAACACTGTCAACAATAACACAAATTATGAACTAATGGATTGTATTATTGTTGACAATGTTAACTGTTTACAGACTGTGAACTGATAATATGCACATGTGTGAGATATATTCACAATTTGTGCATAGAGATCACCAATTCAAGAACTAATGATGTTATCTTGTATCTTACTGGTTGAATTAAGTTTTGCAGATTAATTATGTAAGAGCTGTTATATTTTACGATGTAGGGTGGAATGGTACTGAATATAGTGCTAAGGAATCCGGGGCTGAGGTTTTCGATTTAAACATTACATGACAACAATTGATTGATAGGATTTGGTATAAAAAGAGTAGACAAAGAGGGAAAGAACACTTACTACTTCATTTCATGTGGAAGAATCTAAATGACATAAAAATTAGGATGCCTATTAATGACGATGGTGACTTGAAGTTTTCTTTTGGAGAGAATCCTTTAGTTACTTACATCGATAATGATGGTCGACTGAAAGCCAATCCTACAGCTTTATTGCAGATTAATCGATGTTAGGCTCAACAGGTTCAACTATAACAACCTGTTACTTTTTGTGAATCTTTAGGATAAGAGAGATATGCTTTCTGAGATAATTATTTGCTACCAATGAATAATGTTGATTTTGATGATCCGATTTGCAATATATACTTAATGGCAATCTTCATGTTGAACTTAATGCATTTAATGACTTAATCACAGCTGACGAATTATCTGGGATTGGCGAAGAAAGGCCTAGGTTGGATGATAGTATTGATGATAGGAACGACGAAAGCGATAAGATGAATGGAGAGTGCAATGATTACTTGAGTGATTGGGAAAAAGAAGACGACCTCCTAAAATTTCAATCCTGTTATGACGATATACTCTTTATTGCCAAACTTGTGATGCACATCGTCGACCTCAAACGACATTTCATCTCGTTGTTAGTCTTGGACAACTACTTCATGCATCAGCAATCTCAACAACAGATTACCAGAAATCAGCTGCTGCTTGTATTCAGAAACCTGAGCACACTTAAGGAACAGCCTAAATGGATTGCTAAAAAAAAATTAATCAACTTAGTTTTTTGTTTTCTGGATAGTTCATTCGTGCTACTGAATTTTTTGAATGAAGAAAAACAGTTGACAAATTGTTTATCTATCGGCTCTATCCATCTCTTTTTATACACACTTTCCTGGAAAATGTAAATTAATGAGTCACAACTAATGAAAGGTATTTTTTAAGAACTACACATTCAGATAGAAGCAAATCTGAAATCACAACAAAAGCTAAAATCAATTGACATGTCTGCGAATTAAATACATTTCTTCGAAAAAACAACTCACACACTATGAATATAGTTCACAAAATGTCAATAAAATTCACAAACTTATGCATAAACTATAAACATAGATCCCCTAGATAATCAGACACATTGAAAATTTTACAAAACCGTATTGACAGTAAATCTTTCATAAGAAATTTACACAAAGGCAGAAAATCCATTTTTAACCGTTCATAAAAAATTAATCATTATTCACACTGGAAAAAAACACACACTAAACAATTACAACAAACAATAGTCACAAAGATTTCACTCAAAATTATAGTATTTCACAATTTGTTAAGGTACACAATCCAAACTACGAATTGGCGTTATAAATATCACAATTTACAGATACAATTTACCACATCACAAGTCTACAATAAGCACCATCCACAAATTCCATTCAATCAATTATATAAACTATGCTTACCATTCTAACAACAGCGAATAAAGACAGTGAATGTTATTTACAGTCTTCTGAACTTCAAATACAGAAGTTGTTTGACATCAAGAACCAAAATGCAACAAACAGACAACACCAGAATGTACAAAGCAACAAACTAAATTAAAAACCTAACCCTAAGTAATACTTTTGCTAAATGTACATAGCAAAACTTGAACAACTAAAACAAGTACAAGAACACATGCAATATAAACCACTACACACCACTAGAATAAACTAAAAAGTTTCAATGAACTCACTTGAGACATCATGAACCCTTTGACAATCCTCGACAATAATAAATCTGAAAAACAAAATAAAATAATTAAAAAACTAATTATGATAGGCGGTGACGAACGCCGACCAACAGTGAGCAAACAAAACTCACCTTGGACGGTGACGCAACCTCCACGAAGCAGCAATGAAATGTGACGGTGGTTTGCGTCCAATGTGGTTTCACTTCGACAAACATAGAAAAGAAGAGTGTGGTTTTGCTTCGACGAACAAAGGAAAGAAGAGATGAGAGTTCAGAGTGGGTTTGCTTCGACGAACCAAGAAACAGAAAAGAGAAGAGAAACTGTGGGTCGATGAGTTTCAAATTGTGAGACCGAGGTTTGCTTTTGATTTTGAATTGAAGTTGAAGGGGTGAGATTGAAGGTTGTGAGCAATGTCTGTGATTGGGTGAATTAAGCGGTTATAGAGACAACAATTTTTCTTTCATTTTTAAACGTTGGTTTTGTAAGAGTGGTATTTATGGAATTTCATATTTTATTATATTTGTTTTATATATTAATAATACATAATAGAAATTTTGTTATTAAAATTAAATTACAAGGGTAAGATTGGAAGTTAGGCCTATAGGATGAAAATAAACTTTTATAAAGTTTAGATTTATATAAATTTTAAATCAGGCCTGTTATTGTATTTCAAACTTTTTGTGGCCCATTTGAAGAAATTTTAACTTAAATTATTTATATGGGACTTGATATTATTTTGGAACTAAAAATATAATTTTTTTCAGTCTTTTGAATTTTTAAAATTCTTTGAGTGAAAATCCGAAACTCTTAATTGAGTTAAAATGGTTACTTTTGAAAATTATACTCGAAGGGTAAAATAGTAATTTCAATATGTAATTTAGAAGTCTTAAATTGAAATGGTCCATCAGAACTTGTCCAAACTAATTTTTTTATTTAAGATAGGTTTTATTGGAAAATATGAAATTTTGTTTAAAACTAGTAGTTGGATCTCCTTCATTTGATCCGCGATCAATGTCAATCTAGTTGGATTTTATTTGTTGTCCTGTCCACTATAAATGTCGTGAAGACTCTGTCTGCTAACTTCTACGATCTTATAGTCGAAAACATGTATAGGTTCTAATAACAATATAAAGTCATATTCAAATCCTCCTAAGCAAGTGCAAGCTTATGATCAACGATAAAAGGTTTGTATCCTATTTTTTGTCCTATAAAATTGATGTTATTGTTTGATAGTTATAGGAGCATGAATAGAATTGTATGAGATAGGTAGAGACTTACATGTTTGCACCGTAGGAAATAGATTCGATTGTGAAATCGATAGATGTGAAAGTAATTATAGACTAAGATATTGTGTAGCCTGACTGTGCTTCACCCCTTTTAATGGATCAATAAATGGAACATGATGTATTTTGACTATGGACTTGTTTGTTGTGAGTTTGTGACATTAGAAGAATTAATAAACGCCATATGTTTGCAATTCCTTAAGCTCAATAGATTGCGTATTGAATGTTTATTATTTTTGCCTTTAAATGGACTAAGTATATAACATAATGAATTGAATTTGTATTGGATTTTGATTTATGTAAGCTTGAATCAAATGCCTAGTTGAATGTGTACATAGGTTTGTGATATATATTAAACTTAATGTTATTACTTTTCAAAATTAAATGGTAGTGTATGTATTGATTTGCGTGAAATTTATTAAACTATTAAGTTGATCTTGGAATCAAGGATATGTAAAATTGGTTTATTTACTTGGTATATAGCTCCCTTATTCCTATGCATAATTAACACACATATGTTTACTTTTATATATATGCATTGTATTGGTAAATGGAATTGCAATCTTGTTTTGTGATGATTAAATGAGTGTATTGATAACATAATCGGTTAATAGCTATATTTCACCCCTATGAGGTCATTGAAAGAATAAATAACAAAAATTGAATTATATGTGTGTATTGATATGTGTGACATTTATTGAATCTATAGTTATTGTTCTTGAAAAATGGAATCGTGATATATGTATTTTTGTGTTTAGTGACCTAAATTATGGTTAGTTGCCTATGTCTAAGCATAATTAAATTCATATATTTAATATATTTTTTATGTATTGAAACAATTAATGGGATTGAAATTGCAGAGACGTGCATATTGATGTTTAATTGAGTTGTTGTCAACTTTATTGGAATAATTGAACTGGTTTACCTTTGTGAGGTTATTGGAATGGTAAATGATGGAAAATAAATTGTTGTGTGTGTAACCACTTACGTAAATGATTGCTCTTCTTCTTAAATTGGTATAGAGATTGAGTGGCATGCCATTAGAGAAAAACTAGTGATATCTCAGCCTATTTGACCATAGGTAAACCGTGGTTTAGCTAACCACTATTGTTATCGGAGTAATGACTTCTATTGGGTGTGACGCCACCTTCACCTGTGGGCTATTTTATTGTTGATCTTTGGATCTATTAATGGAATCCACAGGTAGATGACCGTCCCAAGGGGGGATAAATTGCTAAAGGAGTCAATTGTCCATTTAGACATTTTTATGAATGTGCAAGTAGGACCGAATTTAAATCCATTTGTTTTCCTAAAAACAAAGTTATGAGGGTACTTGGTATGTAATTAGGTTGTTATACATGTGTCTAGTATTCTAATATTTGGTTTAATTCTGAGTTTCATATCTGTCATATTCTATTATTATGTCCAGTAGTGGATGGTTGAGTGCTTTCTAGATGTGTGTGCAACAGCAAAAGTCACCAAGCTCGAAAGGGATGAGGATGATGAAAGCCTGTATCCTAGGTGTTTTAAAATGGAACATGGAAGACAACTCCACCAAGCAGTTTGACATAATATTGTAGGTATTTTTAAATAATCTATTACTTGATTTGGTTTCAGTCGTTACAGAAGTCAAGTCAGAATGTGTGATCTATATTCAGTTATGTCTGATGTTATGTACATTATCAAGTACCCAGTAAAAGGACATTCGTTCCTTCAAAAGTAGAAGAACGTTGTGGTATTTCAGTTATTATGACTTCGAAGTTGATCAACATATATGAAATCATGATGACTCTGATTATGACTCATCCATGCATTTGTGAGAATATGTAATCAAGTTTAGAGATAAGAAGAGGGTTAACAAATAAAATTACTAGGTGTTCTTATATGTGTTTTGGTTTTTTAGATAACAAATTTGTACCTTGTGGCTTGTAGAAAATGGTGGGTTAGGACACGAATTTTGTGTAAGCTCTACACATTTTTAAGTTAGATATTTACTCTGAGCTCTACTCAAAATTCAGTTTTAACATATTTGGGTGATCTACTTGACCAATATCTCATAAATGAACATTTCTAAACTCAAGCCTCGCACTTACTATAAAAAAGGTGAAAACATTAGGCCGCCTGATCTTTGACACTACACTAATTGCCTTTCAAATGTAAGTATTCTAGTTGTTGCATACCTCAACCATACATTCATGCTTATATGGATAGTGTTCTGTTTTTTTTTCTAGTCACATGTAATATGACGTAATCTATTTCCCACCATATTCTTTACCCACAAAAGGGGTAAAGTATGAGGATTTCCCATTTTTAAACTCCCATAACATTTTTTATGTCAGATTTTCTTCTTTAAGCTCACCTCAGAATCCACTTTCAAGAAAGTTGGCTGAGCTACCTGACCCGTATTCTGAATGGCTACCATTTTCCAATTCAGACTATGTTTTTAATAGATAAAATAAAAAAATTAAGCCGCCCAATTTTTTACACTAAACATTAGTTTCATCAAATATAGAAGTTCAAGTTCTAGCATACCTCAACCATGCATCTCACTTACATGGAAAGTGTTAAGTTATTTATTTATTTATTTATTTATTTATTTATTATTTTACAACAAACATGAAGTAATCTATTACGTTCCACATTCTTTATCGCCAAAAGGGGTAAAGTATGATGAGTTCCCGTTTTTGAACTTAGATCAAATTTCTGATGTCGGATTTTCTTCTCTCAGCTTACCACAGAATCCATTTTAGACAAATATGGCTGATCTACCTGACCAGTATTTTGAAGAGCTACCATTTTCCACTTCAGAATACGTTTCTAATAGAAAAAATTTTAAAAAAAATTAGGTAAACTGATATTTCACAATAAATATTAGGTCCATCAAAAGTAAAAGTTCAAGTTCTATCATACCTCAGCCATGCATCTCAATTATTGAAGAATGTTCACTTAAAATTGTTTTATATAATTTTAAAACAAATATAAAGTAATCTATTACTCATGACATTCTCTACCGCCAAAAGGGGTAAAGTATGATGATTTCTCATTTATGATCTCTGATTACATTTCTGATTTTAAATTTTCGTCTTTAAGTTCACCTTAGAATCAAGTTTCCACAAAGCGGGCAAATCTACCTGACCCATATTCTAAAGGGCTACCATTTTCTACTTCAGACTACGTTTATACCACGAAAAAAAATTAGGCCGCCCGATTTTTTACACTAAACATTAGGTCCATGTAGGAGTTCAAATTCTAGCATATCTTAACCAAATCTCACTAACATTGATAGTTTTCACTTAAGGTTTTTTTTTTATTTTTAATTATTTATAATTTGACAACAAATATGAAGTAATTAATTACCCACCACATTCCCTATCGCCAAAAGGGGTAAAGTATGATGATTTCTCAATTCTAATCTCAGATCACATTTCTGATTTCAAATTTTCCTTTTTAAGCTCAACTCAAATCCACTTTACACAAATAAGGCTAATCTAACTCACCCGTGTTCTGAAGGCCTGCCATTTTCCACTTTAGACTACGTTTTTACTAGTAAAAAATAAAAATAAAAATAGGCGACCCAATTTTGAACACTAAACAGTAGGTTGATAATTTTAGAATTTACCTATATTTTGATATATTTTATGAGCTTAAATATGAAGAAATTGAGCTTAAGAGTTGAAATATTGAATGGATTTCTAGTAATTCTAGACTATTTTATTGAGATAGAGACTTGGATGAAAAGATTTGGAAAAGAAGCAGAAATTAGCAAAAATCAAAATAAAGAGGGATAAAATGGAATTTCATCTAAAGTTCAGGACTACGACGAAATAATACAAGAAAAGAGCATGTCGCCTATTAGCATCGCCAGTGCACTTAGAGAAGATTGCGACAAGGAAAAGCGAAACAAGTGAACATCGCCTTAAGAAATGCAGAAGGCAACATAGATGTTTCTCATCTACAACATTTTGCCACACTCGGCAAAGTCCTCAGGCAACAAAAGGAGATGTCGCCTAAAGATAGGCAACAAATCAATGTTGAATATCGCATGAGAAGAAGTATGCATGGTGGTAACAATTAACCTATCTCACCGAAGATCCTTGTAGAGGTAACATAAAGATGGCGAGGATAAACATTATCACCTAGATGGTTGGCGATATGAAGGGCGATGGTCAAAGATATTTCGTCTAAGAAGACTTATAACCTGGCGAACAAGTTAAGCGATAAAATGGAATGTCATTGAGTTCAGGCGGAGGAAGAGGTGACATAAGGAGAAATGTTTTACTTCCCCTATTTGTGTTTCTTTTTTTTAGTTGATTTCAAAATTGCCATAAATAGGAACTCAGTCGAAGCAATTAGAACTTTTTGACAATTTAAGATATTTTCTAGAATCTTCTGTTCTTTCATTGAGATTTCATTTTGAGAAGTTAGTCAGAGAAGTTTTGGTGCTCTATTTGCTTTGATCACTGAGATTTAGCTTGAAGTGGAGAAGTGAAGAATGTGACAGAGTCCAACTTCTAACTTCTTTGGTAAGATTAAGATCTTAGAGCATGATGAAGATGAATATGTATTGTATTGTATATGAAGAACTAATTGTGCTTAGCTAATAGCTCTGTTGATTTGCTCAGATCTTCTATGTCAACATTTGATTATATGATTCTTGTTCATTCGTAGTCAGATTTGCTTAGTTTTCATGAACCTATTGATTCATGAGAACGAGAGTTAAGTAATATTGTTGTGATGCTTATTCCAGTCCAGAGACGGCGTCTAAATATCAAATTTAAGAACAAAGGATCTTTGTTCTAGAGATAGACAAATAGATCAAATTTTCCACAGATTGTGCCTGATCAATTAATTGAATTGTATTATAGAGATATATGCAATCTGTTGACTAGGATTTGTTAAATCGAATCGAGAGTGTAACGTCTGGCCCTCACCCCCGGATAAAGTTGAAGCGCGGTGGCAGGGTGCCACATCATTCACAATCGGTCTTAAGGCTGACCACTAGCCCCACAGACCACCATTACGTTTTCTAGCATGCTTTGTCCTCTTTCGTATGCTTTCCAGAAAAACATCCCGGAAGGTCACCCATCCTAAGATTGCTCCAAGCCAAGCACACTTAACTTTGGAGCTCTCAAGCTCCGGGCTCTCAAAAAATAATATGCACATTGGTGATATGGGTAGCAATTCAATTCCTTTTTAACCATGTCTCAATATGGGGTGTTACAGAGAGATCTTTAACAGGTCATTGATGATGATCTAGGTTGTAAATCTAAAATAAGAGTTGAATTGTGTAATCAAAGGTGGTAATAGGAATACAGATCTGCATATCAACTTGAATTCATATTAGATCACAGGAAAATGATTGCTGATCTTCCATTCCATTGTTATGATTGTCAAAAGTGTCTAAAATTTACATCACATTCTATGATCTTTACTATTCAGTTTACTTTCTTTTGCAATTCAGTTTAAATCTCATTCGAATTCTTTCTTTCTAAATAAACAATCCTTTGGAGACGATATCTTTAAAACTACAATTAGACATTGATAGAAATTCTTCAGTTGTTATTTGTATTTGTTATATGCAAGAATTTTCTCACCATAGTTCCATCAAATGTAGGAGTTCAAGTTCTAGCATACCTCAACCATGCATCTCACTTATATGGAGAGTGTTTGCTTATTTTTTTAAAATAATTTTAAAACAAATGTGAAGTTCTCTACCCACCACATTCTCTACCGCTAAAAGGGGTAAAGTATGTTGAGTTCCAATTTTTGATCTCAGATCACATTTCTGATGTCAAAATTTCTCCTCTAAGCTCACTTCAGAATCCATTTTCCCATGTAGCATGTCCCATACAGACGCTCTGATTTTCTCAAAATTCCCCACTCATATGATTTCAACTTATTTCAGCATCCTATTTTTCGTTCACATCATATTCCAATTCGGGGGATGCAGATTTTTATATCTGATAAGATTTTTGATGTCATAAATTCCTAACTGAATTCAAATCATAAACCCAAATTCTAGTAAGACCCGTAGTTTGACCACGGAAAATAAGACACTTACATGTTTGCACTATCCTTAAGATTAAAGATCATTAATCAAATTGTCATATGTCACATGTGTGATCTCTCATCAGAATATCTGATGTCATATTGTACAAATCTAATTTTCAATATGTTTTCAATAACCCACATTTTATTCTCTTTAAGTAATAAATAATGAAAATTTATCTTTATCTTAGTACAATACATTACGCATAAATAAGAAATACCACTTCATCAATTCGCTTTTGATTCTTTCTCACGTCGAGCTATTTAATGTCTCAATTTGGTTGTGTTCACTAGAAGATTGCAATAATACTAGGTTTGGTATATAATAAATAAATCAACACTATCATTCGGAATACCCTTATTAGAATGTATTCTCCCAAAGACCTCCTCATAGGTCTCGGTGCCTTCAAAAATCTCCATGCCCGTGTCACCATACACATAAAAACTGCCATCCTAAACAGTATCACAGTTGATAATAGCTTTGAAGGACTCCATCTAACTACAATAACATTTGAAGACAACAACCACATAAAATTTTCTTTAAGATACCTGAACTCACAACACATAGATCACTCATCAAAATTCCGATATGCGATCAGAAACTAGTAAGTACAGTTCAACATGTTTTAAAATAAATTAACTAAAATACAATAAACAAAGGGTAGTAACCTACTTACCTGCACTGACCTATTTAGCTGCACTGAACTAATATCCATCATAAACCAAAAGATCTAACCTCAGAGATTATGTAGTTTAGATCATAATTTACAGATTTCAGATCAGTCCTAGATCGAAACTATCATAAACCTATCTAGTATCTAATTCATACAATAGCCTTTGATAGAAACCTATCTAAATGTCACTGTAATCAAATAGAACTAGTGTCAGATTACCAATAATAATGATTCAAAGGAATGAATATGATTAAGCAGGTCATAATAACAACAATACCAAAATAAGGAATAAAGTAGTAGTTCATATAAAAATTAACACATTTAATTTGTGCAGACCTAAAAAATAAAACCTTATTTGAAAGACAGAACTACCTACTTACCACATCTACAAAACCATATCCATTGTAAACATACAAATATGAATCTACAAGATGTGTTATCCAATCAAATTAAATTATAATAAAAAATTACCCACATAAACATTACTAACAATGCATGCACTGAAGTAGTTTGCCGTTGATTAACATTGACAAAGCTTAAGTATGAACGCGTACCTTAACGACACTAATTCAATGTAGAGCAGATCGTAAATCGAATTGGAAGATGCATACATCTTCATAACCCTATCTTCACCTAATTCGCCTAATTGAATCACCTTATGTCGCAATCCTTCCCCAAAAAATTCGTTGCACATCTTCTATCTTCTATGAACAAGTTCGATTCCAAGAGTTGGTGAGAATAAAAGGAAGATGACGCTAGTACAGGAACTCAACAAGCGAGAGGATGAACATGTGAAATTAGTCCCTGGGTCTTGAAGAAAAAAATGAATCTACAAGCACAAAATTGGATTTCTTTGCACACGAACTACAGGAGGAAGATGAAACTGGACGAGTAATCAATCGAACCTAATAAAATCTTCTCATATTTGTTTAACCGTGCTAAACAGGGTTTGTGATGGTCAAGGGAATTTAGGAACACCATAATCTGGTTTTTGTATTTTTATTTTAGTAATATCAAAACTATATATTTAATTATTTTTTAAAATTAAAAGGGTATGATTGAAAGCACAACCTATAGAGTGCAAAGTAAGTTTTAGAAAGCTTATTTATCAACTATTTTGAGATTGAACCTATACAAATAATTTTGACTTTTCAAGGCTTAGAAGTGAAAAGAGCCCAAATTTTAATATATTATGACAATTTCTTTTTTTAAATTAAGTTTTAATAATATATAATATTATTATATATTTCAAAAAAATTATTAAAATATATCATACCGCGGGCCACTGCCCCACACCTGGTCTTCTTTTTACCCCCTTATAGTTATTTCAGTCTCCATCTCTGCCGACACCTTCTACTAGATATCCATTATTATGATTGTTGTTCCGATATTTTTGTTGAGAGAAATCTAGAAAGTTCAAGGGATAGTCGAAACTAGAAGTCTCCTTTATGCAATAAGTTTTAAATTATATTTTCTCTTAATTTAACTATTGATTAATCTTGAATTTTGGATATGTTTCAGAAAACATCGATGTAGATGTTGAATGGTGGAGATCTAATTTAGTTGTCTCTGTGAGGAGCGACCGAAATAAGAGTCTTGTTGTTTGCAATTGAACTAATCGTCGAATCACGCAGATGGAGATTTTAAGTAGCTGGAGTATTTTCTCAGCAAGTCTAAGATCAATTTATAGATCTTTTAGTATAATTCAGGTAAATTTCTTTATACTTATTGAGTCATTCAATAATTTAAATTTTAAGTTATACTGTTTAGACTATTAGAGACATAAAACATAATTTCTTTTAAGCTGTGAATCATATGAAAACTTTTAGGTAAGTTGTAAGTAAAAACTATAGATGTGAAAAGTTAATAGTATAGAAATACCTATTAGTATTGAACATTGCTATAACTATTATTTATGTTATAATTGTAAGTGTTGGTGAGCATTCGATATTGCTCAAAGTATCATACGCCTTAAGTAACTAAAAGTTTAGCAGCTATGAATCCTAAAATCATGCCTAACTTATATTTTAACTGAGTTATTATTGATCATGTAACAATATAAAGATTTATAATTTTCTTTCATGTTTTACATAAAATTGTAGTAGAGTGATGATGCAAGTACACGATTGAATAAAATGAATTTTATAATTGAACATGATGTTGTCTATTCTTTTGTTTAAATTTAATTGATTAGTTCAAGTGGTTTAAATAGTTAATGGATATAAAAACATTGGTATTTTAAAATCTTTTAAAATAATATTTCAAAAAAATATGAAAATCTTTTTCGTAAAAATACTAATTTTAAACAATATTGTCCAACCGTAATATTTACACAAACATCATCCAAATTTTAAATTCTATTTTAAAGAAAATCTAATAATAGAAAATTACTCAAACAAATTAATATTATTTTTAAACTGAAAAAAAAAGATAATATTAGGCAGCATACTAATTATTCCTACCTTCATGGGCTACAGATATAAATTTTATAATAGTTAATACATCAATTTTTTCAAAAAAAAATTATCACAAAAAGTAGACTACACATTGCTCTACAAATAAATAAATAAAAATACGAAGTAGATAACATTGACATAAACTACACATACAAAGTACTAGTAAGACACTAAAAATATATGGTTGATGGCATGACAGTTAATGTGAAAATGCCAACTAGATTCGCCATTTTCATGTTCTTAGTTTGTCCGTATAAATCAATGTATCAAATTGAATTATGGTTGATTACAAAATGACAACTAGATTCGCTGATTTGGTGCTTTCATGCACTTAATTTAGCAGTTAAATGTATTAATTTGAATGTTTCCTTTATTTAATGTTGTAGATAGTACTGAAGTGGAAATGACATTCTTTTATTAATGGAATGTTTCGTCCATTTCACAGGCCATTACCATAAGCTAGTACGATGGTAATATTTTCTTTTAATAAAATTTATTAAATTAAAAGAGACACCAGAATATACCTAAATATAATACCGAAACACACAGCTAAACACTTTACAACCCAAATAAAATCAAGACTAATTCAAAATATCAACTTTGAAATAACAAAACTCAGAATAAGCAAATTCATATTCAGGTGAAGATATCATTATAACTAATTACCACAAGCTGCATCCACGCTATAGTAATTATTTATAATGATTAAAACGGTAATTTACTGGTTAGTTTTAGTCTATATAGCATTAGACTACATAGCACTCGCCTGCATTAGGTAGCTTGTATTATTATATACACACGGTTCTGTGAAGAAATTAGATTAAGCTGTTTTATGTTATCTAATATGTTAGTTTTAAAAATATTTTTTTAAAAAATAGTATATATAATATTCAAAGAGTAATGCTACACAACCTACTCTAATCCACTTTTATTGCATACTCATAGGTGGCAATTTATAATTCGACGATAAATAAATAAATAAGAACAAATATATAATCAATGTAAATTAAAATCATTCGATCATAGATAGACACATATGAAAAGACAACAATAGTAGGCTACTTATCTTTACTCAATATTCAAATTATAAATTCTTTATGTACATGGTTTTTAACCATGTTCTTCACATATTCTTTTTTAATTTAAATTCATCCATTTTATAGCAAATCATATAAATAAAATAAAATCATAAATATAATATATGGTCAACTCGGAATGATGTTATTTTTCAGAAAAGATGTTGAATGTGGATATAACGTGGAGGAAGATTCTTGATACTGTTTCTATGGTGATTAACACTTAGTGCCTCTGTTTATTTTAGTCTACTAGTTTTAAATCATTTACTTTTTCTTTAGTTTAATAGATTTGGTTTTATTTGAGTTTTAAATTGGTTTTTTGCTGTGTGTTTTAATGATATGTTTGTGTATACTCTGGATGTGTCCATTTTGGTTTAATAAATTTCCTTCCAAAAAAAATATATGGTTCTTAACTCAAACTCCAATATTATATATACATTCTTTAGTAATTCATATTTAATAGACTTGAGGCTCAAATTGTATAAATTTATTGTTTCTAGGAAAAAATAAAATATGGATGAGTCATGAGAAAGATACATTATTTGAGTAATGCTTTATTTGAGTAATGCTTTATTTGATTTAAATTTATATAAAATCTAATATGGGAAAATTAATTTCAGTTTTAATATATAATGTAAATTTTAATAAAAAAATTCTAACCATGGCAATATTAAGAAAATTAGGTTTAGGGATTTAAAAAGAAAAAAAATAATGTAAATAAAAAAATATCGACAATTTTGACAATAAAAATCAAAAGATTAAAATAGCTATCTCACGAAATAAAAGGATTTTGTATAAAATAAATCCAATGATAAAGGTGAATTTATTTTAACCATCAAATTTCCTTAAAATAGAAAATCACGTATATAATAATACATATATTAATTTTTTAAAAAGTTATCAAATATTGTAGATTAATTAAACCTTATATTATATTTATATAATACTATACATGATTTATCCATAAAAAAAAAAAAAACAAATTTTATTATTTATAATTTCATTTTTTTCACTGATTGATATTTAATGTAATTTATTTTTTAATTTAATTGATTTGAGTGAATTTTTTAATTCAAAATTATTAAACATAATTAAAAATAAAAATATAATAATAATTCATTTAAAATTAAAAGAATACAATTTTATCTAATATACAACAACATCCCTGTTGTAATTTTAAGCGTACAAAGAAGAGTTTTTAGCATGAAAGAAACTCTATATTTCTTATCTAATAAAACATACATATATATATATATATATATATAGGCATACATAATACTTAATGTGACATAGAAATATTCAAAATCTAAAAATAGAAAAAAGAAATCCTAATAAGATTTTCTCATAATTAACATCAAAATATATTAAAATAGAAAATATAGTTTTGCAGCAGATTTGAAACCAATATAAACCAATATAATCCAACACTCCCCCTTGCTGCAAGAACTATGCATAATTTCTGTTTTTTTTTCTTCTTCTTGTTTTTACTTTTCTTCTTCATAAAATCTTCAACTTGAAAGCCTATTGACGTTTTCACATGATCATAAGTAGCATCCTTGAAACTGCTTTCATAAATAGAGTTCTTAAATTCATCAACTTCAACCATATCCTTCTCATGTAAATTAAAATCCAACTTGTTAATATCAATATCAGCAGCTTCAACTGACTGCTCTTGATTTATCTGAGAGTCATCAGATAACACATCTTTGGCATCATTATCAACTTTGACACTTTCAAAAGCAACATGAAAACTCCTATTATGCATTCCAGCAGACAAAATTTTTGTACCACAAGGATCAAAGATATCACACAACTTGTTCTTAAACTTCAAAGAATAACTTTTATCCAACAACTGACCAACGCTTAACAAGTTGTGCTGAATATCAGGAACAAATAATACATCAAAGATAAGCTTAGTACCTGATGGAGTTTGTATTGAAACAGTACCCTTTCCTTTGACATCCAACATTCTTCCATCTCCAAGCTTAACTTTGGAAGAATCTGTTTTAACAAAAGTCCTAAAGTTGCTGAAGTTTGCTGTCATATGTTGAGTACAGCCACTGTCAATCATCCAGTTATCAAACTTTTGAATTACTGCAAAATCTTTTTCAACTGCAGTAGCCATAAAAAGTGTTTCCTCCTGAGCTGCAGATAGAAGAGCAGGTTCTTCAGTGACTTGTACAAGCTGAGCATGATTTTGTTTGCTGTGACATACTTTTTCAACATGCCCAAGCTGTTTACAAGCACTGCATTGAGCATCAGGTCTCCAAAAACAATATTTTTCAGTGTGGTTGGTTTTCTTACAGTGAGGGCATGGTGGAAAACTTTTCCAATTTCTCCTGTCATTGTTGTAGGTTGGCTTCCTTGTCTGTGTTCTCACCAGTTGAGTTGCAGCAAGTGCATTTTCATTTAAATCTTCCTCTTCTCTGAAAGCTTTTCTTTGTTCCACCGCTTGTAAAGCACTCACAAGTTCTGTGAGAGTGAGTTGAGATAAATCCCACGAGTCTTCAAGTGTGCAGATTTGGCTTCAAATCTGTCTGGAAGTCATTCTCTGGTATCCAATAATTTATTAAATTTCTGTAGTCTTTTATTTTCAGATTCCTTCATCCTGAGAAGTTCAAACTCCTTTCTCAAGTTGAAAATCTGCATTTGTTTTGTTTTTTCGCTTCCTTAAAATTCCAACTTCAATCTATCCCAGACTTCTTTAGCTGTTTTGCAGGCCATTATTCGAATGAACACGGATTCATTAACAGCGGAATGAAGGGTGCTTAAAGCTCTGAACTTTCTGGAAACCTTTTCTTCATGGACTCTCATCTGATTGAGAGATGGATTTTCTGGCAGTTCGTGTGAAGTATCTGATTCAACTGCTTCCCATAATAGCATACCCCTCAAATACGCTTCCATCTTCACGGACCAAGCATGGTAATTTTCTCCGGTGAAGAGAGGAGGAGAATGAGCAGAGATATGGCTTGAGCAAGACATGGTATAAGCAAAGTGTTTAGGGTTTTGTTTTGTTTAGGGTTTTTGATTTTCACAGAGTCCCTTAGAGATCTAGTTTGCTCTGATACCACTGTTGTAATTTTAAGCGTACAAAGAAGAGTTTTTAGCATGAAAGAAACTCTATATTTCTTATCTTATAAAACATACATATATATATATATGCATACATAATACTTAATGTGACATAGAAATATTCAAAATCTAAAAATAGAAAAAAGAAATCCTAATAAGATTTTCTCATAATTAACATCAAAATATATTAAAATAGAAAATATAGTTTTGCAGCAGATTTGACACCAATATAATCCAACAATCCCACAACTTCAAAGCCTTCGTATGCAACTTCATCTTCCAAACTACAAATCCTGTAGTTTAAAAAAGAAAATTTAGGGCATAGTTGTTGAGCTTTTTGGTTTGTGTTTCACACCATAGATAGAATAAGAACAAAATATTTGAGGGAAAGGGGAAAAATTATTTCAGTTATCAATAGGTTTAAGTGTGGCCGCCAAACCGTGCTCCATACGCAGCACAATGCTGAAGTCGGTGACGACAGAATCAGTTTGAAGCAGTTGAACCTTGAAGTTGTAAATTATGGTTGCAATAATAGCTTTCATTAATCTCTCCATCCTTAGTGATCCATCTTTCTGGTTTGAATTCAGAACAATCTTCTCCCCAGATAGAGGCCATTCTTCCCATTGCATATATGGATATCACTATGTTTGTGTTTTGATCAACTTGATGACCACTTGGAAGGGTATCTGTTCCAACAAGGGTCCTAAATTCAAATGGCACAGGTGGAAACAATCTCAATGTTTCACTAATAGCTCCATGGAGATATACAAGCTTGTTCAGTAGATCTAGATTGTACAGCGGACTCCACTCTTTTCCTTCATTGGTTGGAAAATGTAAATTGAGCTCTTCTCTTATTTTATTAGCAACCAAAAGAACCAGGACAGAGCTGTACTGGTAGTGTCTCCAGCTGCAAAAACTAGACTTACTGTGTTGTCTCTCATAACGGTTTCACTTGGTGCTGTTCCACCCAGCAACTCAGACCCGGTCAAGTAATAGGTTAATGCATTTAACCCTGCTTTATCTCCATTGCGCTCAAGCTGTTCTCGCTTCATCGAACAGTAATTTACAAACACTTCATCCATCACTCTCCAACTTCTTTTAAGACGTCTCTCTTTGCCGATGTCCATCCACCTTTGTACCTTCCAAACGAACTCAGGAAACACTACTCGTCTGAATATGGCCTCGCAAGCATCATATAAAGCTTTCAAAAAGGGGACTTCTTTTTCTCTGTTAGTTTGTCTTTAAAAAGATGATATAGAAAATGGTATAAAATTGATAGTGTTGATAAACAACAAAAGCAGAGGAGGATCAGTTAAAATAGAGAACAGAGGAGGAAAGAATTGCTTTTTGTATGTAAAGTGTGTGTTCTTATTAATTTCTGATACAACCATTACAAAGTCCACTTAGCTTATTTATAGGCTTCTTTAGTCGGTTTACAACGTCGGTGTTCAACACCAACCGACTTTATGTGTGGCCATAGAAAGTTCTTCTAGATTAATCTACTTCTCTATTTTTCAATAAGATTCTGGAAGATTGTTTTCTTCCATTCTCTAGAATCCTCCAGAAGATGTGCATCAATTTTTAACACTCCTCCTTGATGCACATTTCGGTGACTCCGATCATAGTTCGTAGTTGTTCGAACTTGTCTCTTGGAAGTGCTTTCGTGAATATATCAGCTCATTGATCTTCAGTTCTGCAGTAGTCGAGCTGAATTTCCTTGTTGGTTTCACCTTCTCTAATAAAATGATATTTGATACTTATATGCTTAGCTCGGCTGTGGAAGACCGGATTCTTTGTCATCGCAATGGCTGACTTGTTGTCACAGTAAATCCTCGTGGCTTCCTTCTGTATTTCTCCCATGTCCTCGAGAATTCGTTTGAGCCAGATTGCTTGACTAGTAGCATTTGCTGCTGCTATATATTCTGCTTCGGCTGAAGATTGAGCAACTGTAGCTTGCTTCTTGGATGCCCTTGAGAATATCCCAGTTCCAAGTGTGAATGCATATCCTGAAGTACTCTTCATGTCATCCACAGGTCCTGCCCAATCACTGTCTGTGTATCCTTGTAGTGAGTAATCTTTAGAAGTTTGGTACCATATCCCAAAGTCTTTCGTTCCTTGCAAGTACCGAAGAATTCTCTTGGCTGCTCCATAATGTACTTGAGTTGGATCTTGCATGAATCTTGATAGCAGACTCGTAGCATACATTATGTCGGGTCTTGTAGCCGTCAAGTAAAGTAGACTTCCAATTAGGCTTCTATAGTGTGACCCGTCCGCCTTATTCGATCCATCTTCTTTTCTAAATTTCTCAGTAGTAACTAGTGGTGTTGCTACTGGCTTGCATCCACTCATCTTGAACTTCTTCAAAAGTTCTAGTATGTACTTTTCCTGAGATATAAATATCCCAGATTTTTCTTGATGGATCTCAATCCCAAGGAAGTAATGCATCAAACCCAAGTCTGTCATCTCAAATGTCTTCATCATGTCTTCTTTGAAGTCCATCATCATCTTCCCATTGTTTCCTGTATAGATAAGATCATCAACATATAAGGAAACGATGAGAATATCATTACCTTGGGTTTTGATGTAGAGTGTTGGCTCGCTTTTGCTCTTCCTGAATTCGCGGCTTGTAAAGTATTCGTCGATTCTGCTATACCAAGCCCTCGGTGCCTGCTTTAACCCGTACAAGGCTTTCTTCAGTTTGCGGACTTTATTTTCTTTGCCTTTGACCATGAATCCTTCTGGTTTCTCCACGTATATTTCTTCTTCAAGATATCCATTCAGAAATGCTGACTTTACGTCTATCTGATAGATCTTCCAACTCTTTTGAGCACTTAGAGCTATGAGTGCCCTTATGGTATCCATGCGAGCAACTAGAGCAAAAGTTTCATTGTAGTCAACCCCATACTGCTGCGAGTATCCTTTCACCACTAGACGTGCCTTGTGTTTCTGAATAGTTCCATCTGAGTTAAGTTTCGTTTTGTATATCCAATTAACTCCGATGGTTTCTTTATCTTTCGGAAGATCCACTAGCTCCCAAGTCTTATTTTTCTCGATCATCCGAATTTCTTCTTCCATAGCTTTTACCCATACTTGTTGTTTGGAGGCAGCTTCATAGTTTTCTGGCTCTACAACTGTAAAATTGCACGTCTCGTATATTTCTGATAGTGGCCTCGTTATTCTTGGAGTTGATGATGGTGAAGAATCTTCTGGAACTTCTTCTTCTTCATTGATTTGTTCTTCATTATCTTGTTTTATCGTTGGGGCTGGAATAGTTCTTCGTTCTACTTCCTCCATCTCCCAATTATATGCGGCATCTTCATCAAACTGGACATCTTTGCTGATGATTATATCTTTTGTCTTTAGGCTATAAACTCTATATCCTTTTGATTGAGTACTATAGCCTATAAATATACCTTTCTGAGTTTTGTCGTCCAGTTTGCTTCTTTTTTGCTCTGGAATATGTACGTAGCAGATGCTCCCAAATACTCTTAGATTCTTGGCTGAAGGCTTCCTCCCGCTCCAGGCTTCTACTGGTGTCTTGTCTTGAATTGCTTTAGTAGGACACCTATTGAGTAGATAAACTACAGTGTAGACTGCTTCCGCCCAGAAAGTATTGGGTAAGCCTTTCTCCTTGAGCATAGATCTAGCCATCTCCATCACTGTTCTGTTCTTTCTTTCGGATACTCCATTCTGTTCCGGGGCATATCCGACCGTAAGTTGGTGTTGTACTCCTTCTTCTTCACAGAATCTGTTGAACTGACCGGAGATGTATTCCTTTCCTCGATCACTTCTAACTGTCTTCAACTTTTGTCCGCTTTGCTTTTCTACAAAGTTCTTAAACTTCTTGAAGATGTCGAAGACTTGTGATCTTTCTTTCAAAAAATACACCCATGTCATTCGTGTATAATCGTCGATGAAGAGAATGAAGTACCTGGTTTGGTTGTGTGATGGAGTCCTCATTGGCCCGCATACGTCTGTATGAATAAGCTCTAAAGGCTTCTTTGCTCTCCAAGCTTTTCCAGTTGGAAAAGATTGTCGGTGCTGTTTTCCGAGCATGCATCCTTCGCATACGTTGTTGTTTTCAGATATGAACGGAAGGTCTCTCATCATTTTCTTCTGGTGGAGGATCTTCAGGCCATTAAAGTTGAAATGCCCAAACCTTTTATGCCACAACCATGATTCATCTACTTCTGCCTTCATAGCTGTATCAACGTTGTACCTCCATTCGATAGGAAAACATCTATTCTCCTTCATTTTTACTCTTGCAATTTCAAGTGATTTATTGTTCCTATCATATATTGAACAATGATCTCCCTCGAAATGCAATGAGTATCCCCGTTCAATCATTTGCCCTACACTTAGCAGATTTTGGGCTATATTTGGGACTAAGAGTACATCCTTTATGTACCTCTTACCCTTTCTCGTATTAATGGCTATGGTACATTTTCCAACTGCTTCCACGAATTCTCCATTTCCAATTCGTACTTTTGTCTTAATATTATCAAGGTTGCAGAATATACTCTCGTCCTTCGACATGTGATTACTGCAACCACTATTTAGGTACCATATGCCTTTCTTTTCCTTATAGGCATTTTGGCAGACATGAAATAAATAATTTTCATCTCCTTTTTCTTCGCTAAAATTAGCTTGATGATTTTTTCTTAGCCTACAATCTTTTGCCAAATGCCCAAAGTTTTTGCAATTTTGGCATTGTGGCTTTCCTTTATGCCAACAATCTTTAGCCAAATGACCTTTCTTTTTGCAAATTTTACAAGTAGGAATATTTTTACTATCAGATTATTGACCTTCTTCATTTTTAGAATTTTCTGCACCATTTTTAGATTTTTGAGACCGCAAATTAATTTTAGATTGAAAGGCATTTTCCAAATTATCACCATTATGCCTTTTCAATCTTTGCTCATGTGCTTCTAGAGAACCTATTAATTCTCCTACCGCCATTGTTTCAATATCTCTAGATTGTTCTATTGCAGATATTACGGAGTCATATTTTTTTGTGCAACTTATAAGTATTTTCTGCACTATTGTTTTATCCGTAATATTATCTCCATAGGTTCTCATTTGATTAACTATTTCCTTAATTCTTGAAAAATAATCTTTAGCGGTCTCACTATCTTTCATTTTTATATTTTGAAACTCACACCGAAGAGCTTGAAGTTTGATGGTGCGTACCTTTTGGCTCCCCTGAAACTCCTCCTCCAGAGTGGTCCATGCTTCTTTGGTTGTTGAAGCTCCTATTATTCTTGGAAAGATGTTGTCTGCCATTGCCTGCTGTAGGGCAAATAATGCTTGGGCATCTCTCTGGATATTTTCTTCCAGAGCCTTCTTCTGAGCGGCTGATAGGCTGGAAGTATCTTCCGGAACACTATAGCCCTCTTCAATCATCTTCCATAAATTTTGAGAGCGAAAATATGCCCTCATTTTGATGGACCAAAAATCATAATTCTCCCCAATTAACTATTGGAAGGGGAATAGAGAATTTAGTATACTCCACCATTATAGAATTAAAATACTACGCCCAGTAGATGACCGAACGCAGCTTTGATACCACTGTTAGTTTGTCTTTAAAAAGATGATATAGAAAATGGTATAAAATTGATAGTGTTGATAAACAACAAAAGCAGAGGAGGATCAGTTAAAATAGAGAACAGAGGAGGAAAGAATTGCTTTTTGTATGTAAAGTGTGTGTTCTTATTAATTTCTAATACAACCATTACAAAGTCCACTTAGCTTATTTATAGGCTTCTTTAGTCGGTTTACAACGTCGGTGTTCAACACCAACCGACTTTATGTGTGGCCATAGAAAGTTCTTCTAGATTAATCTACTTCTCCATTTTACAATAAGATTCTGGAAGATTGTTTTCTTCCATTCTCTAAAATCCTCCGGAAGATGTGCATAAATTTTTAACATTCTCTGTACATCGACAAAGTATTAGGATTAGATCCAAAAGCTATTAAACAAGCGAAGTGGAAAGCATATCTGGCAAACAAATCCTGCAAATCTATTGTTGAATTCTGTTCACAGACTTGGTTGAGGATTGGGATGAGCTGTTTCTCTATAATTTCCGGAATAATTTTTCCCACGTGTTCATTAAGACCCTGGTGACTTATGAAGCTGCGAACAATTCTTCTCTGTTGTTTCCATATATCTGAATCAGAATTGAAAATACTTTCTTCACCGATGATGTCGAATAGCTTTGTCCATTCTGGTCCTTTGACATAGCTTGAAAAGTTTGTACTCATTATATAACGGATGTTGGCAACATCACTTGTGACTAACACGTTCCTTAGGCCGAGCCAGGAACCTTTAGACATAAATGAGCCATTGTTTTCTATAAGAAGCTGAGCTACTCCGTCATGTAACTTGCGGATGTGCAGAATGAACATCGCAAAGATAGGCATGTGGAAAAAAAGGGTGCCCTTTTTCTAGAAAATTTGAAACACAAGTAAAATTAACAGAAGGAAGAAGAAAACTTCAAAGAAGCCAGTCATGATCTTCAACAAAGTTTTGGTGTGTCTATGCTGATCTGATATGTGCACTCTTAAGTAATGCTTATCCACTTGAAGATCACGTATCTGTAAAATAAGACGTTAATACACATTTTTATTGTCACCTTAGACAATTACAACCGCGTAAGAATTTTTCCGTAGATCCCTCTACATCAACGGATTAGAGTACGGATATGAATAGAAAATTTATACGCATTAAAGATAAGAATAAGAATATGAATATATTAAAATATTCATATCCATATTCTATATGTGTAAATTAAAATAAAATATAATTATATATATATATAATAATCGTATTTTTTTTCTTCATTATTTAGTTGATCCAATGAATAATTAACAAATGACGAATTTTTTTATTGAGATGTGTTTCTAAAATATTTAATGAAAATATATGTTTAAGAAATTAATTATATTTATTCTTTATATATATATATATATATTATTATATGTTTTTTCTAAAATTTAAAATATTTATTTATCATATTAAAATATTATACTGATTCTTTTAATATTTGTTATATCACCCTATAAACAATATCAAATTCATTATAAGTATTTTTATTCACTAACTTTAGTTTCATTATTTTATATTATTTTTTCTAATTAATATTTTTATCTTCTTATGTGATTTTTTTCTTTTTAAAATTTCATCGATTAGGTATTATGAATCATCACGACTAGTCTTCATCTTTATTTCTCCCACGTGGTAAGTGTTTTTGTTCAGATTTATTTTTATGTATCTTTGTTTTTGTTCAATTTTATTTGTTATAATTAATTTTTTTTCTCTATTTTATTCTTTTCAGACTCTCGGTTAAGATTTTTTTTATTAGATAATATTTATTTTCGTCTTTATATGAAGATAATTTTGTTTTTTATTTATTTTTTATATGAAGTTTTTGTTTTATAGTTTAATTTTATTTTTTTTCGATGCAGTTATTTTTATTTTATATTTTAATAATTTTATTTTTATTTTCATCTTCTTATGTGTTGTTTTTTGTTTTGTCTTTTAGTGTTATGGATTATTTCGTGTGTTCTTATGTGAAGAATATAAAAAAACTAAAGGATGAGAAAATTGAAAGAGAAAGAGCATAAAAATATGAAGAATATACATATTTATAAATATCATACAATTTTAAATTAAAATAATATCATACAAATTGTCAGCATAAATTTACATCTGATTGCAATTATGAATATATAATTATAAATCTTTGTATTGTGATTTTTTTTAATAGAATATTTAGAAATTTATTGCAACTATTAAATTAAATATTTGTATAGTAGTGGTTTACATAGAATATTTAATTATATATTTTTGTTATGAGTCAAAGTTTATTTCAAATGATTTTTTTCCTAATTTTTCAAATATTTATTACTAATAATACTTTAGGTTTATGTATTATTTTTTCTAATTTTGTGAAGAGTTTTATTATTTTTATGTTGATTATCAATATTAATATATTCAAATTTAAGTTTAATGATATTTCGATTGCTTTTTCAATACTAATTTAAGAAAATATATTTTATTTTTAATTAAGAATTATTTTCATATATAAAATTCAATTTTGTATTTTTTTTCATGTTTCATCAAGATTCGATAACTCCATCAAACTTTCATCATGGTACAATCGACTAAAATTTTCAAATCAGTAATTATTCCAATCACATGCTAACAATATATATTTATGTACGTAGAGGGCTGAAAATCCTAGTCCGGTCCAAAACCAAGGCCCAAGCCCAAAACCAGTAGCCAGGCCTCCAGCTTAATCCCTAGGCCTAATGGTTTCGAGGAGCCCAGGCCCAATCGTTTCGAGAGGCCCGTAGGCTCGATCCTTCTTCCGAGCTCTTCCAACTGACAGTCTTTTAGTTGAGAGGATCCCGGATCTTACGGAGATCCTCCCGCCAGGATCTCGGCAAGATCTTCTAACGGGCTCCTCAAGCTTCTATAAATAGAAGTCATAGCCTTATTGAGAGGGACATGCATTTCATTTACCAAAACTCTACCCAAATCACTTCTCGTAGTGCAATTGTTATTGGTCACATTCCGGTGTTCAGTTCACACTTCCGATTGTAGTTTAGTGCGTAACTCACGACTCTGATCATCTTATTGGTCTTAACCAATCGAGCTCAGAGGTCTAGGTGTCATACTGCCACTTAGCCATTCAATTCCGATAGGAACAATCCTTTGCAAGAAGTACAAATCTCTTCTTCTTTTTCCATTACTTTCTTATCTAAGCTCAGAATAGACTTGAGTGTCAGAGTGCCTTCGGCAGACACCACACTGGTGTCCCTAGGTCCGCTCTGAAGTTCCATTACTGTTATTGTAGGAACCCTTTGCATTAGGAATCGGTCCCCTATCGTTCGAGAGAATCTGGTTCCGTCAGGCCGGATCGAACTGTTGTCCAAACCACTATAGTTTGGCGCCCACCGTGGGGCCGAAGATAATTTTCTTGCAAAACTAGTCTCTTTTACTTTCTTATTTTCAATTTTCAATCGATTACTCTCTCCATAGCTAACGACTTGACTGTTAAGCAACAACTAAGGGCCATGATGGATAGCATGCGCCAGCTGGAGGAGGAGAATGTCAAAACTAAGGCAGCAAACCAGGAACTTACCCAGCGAATGAATAATATGACCAATAATGGCACTACCTCGAATGTAAACGGTGAAAATTCTGCCAATCAGGAAGCCAACAGGCTCCTATTGTCTGAGATCCAAGAGATCAAAAGAGGAATGGCAAAAGAGGCTGAAAACATCAAGGTTGTCATCAGGACTATTCCTAGTATTCCGGCACCATTCGAACACTCTGGTGCGGACACCGACATCCTCTCTCAATTTGTGGATAGGATCACTACAGTATAAATGCCGAAGAGGAGTATCCTGTCGAACTTCCATAAGTTCCGAGGGGATCCGGATCCGGCAAAGCATGTGGTCGAGTACCGCCAGGAAATGTCACTGGTGAATCTTTCGAGCGACATTCGCGAACCAATAACGTGCAAGACCTTTGGCAGAAGTTTGGGTGGTCTAGCCCTAACTTGGATTCTTAACCTTCCGAACAACTCTATTCAATCGTTTTCTCAACTTGTTGACGATTTTATTGTCAAATTCTCTAGTCGCAGGCGTTTCAGGTTAACCACGGATCACTTGTTTTCTGTGGTACAGAAAAAAAGTGTAAGCCTCCGAGAGCATGTCTCTTGCTTCACTAGTGAATACATCAAATTTTCAGACGTTTTGGAATCAACTGCTGCAACTGCATTCCGAAAGAGCCTGCCCTCATTCTCTCGTTTGTACGAACAACTGACAAAATGCGAGTCTCGGACGCTAGAAGAATCTCTTGCGATCGCAACTCGGTAAATTAAGTTAGAAGAATATCTTGCAAGGGCTGCCATGGCTAAGAGTAGGGCTAATGGGAAGTCTGAGCAGCGCGACAACAAGCCTCGTAGGGGGAGGTTCGAGTCGTACAAAAGGCATGACCCTCGGCCCAGCTCAGGATCGTCCGGAATGTCTAGTAGGAACAGTGTAAATAAAATCAAAACGACTGGTCTCGGCCTATGACTTAACTATAGAACCAAAAGCCCTAGTCGCAGTAATTAAAGACATGGGGTCCTCTGTTAAAAGGCCAGAACAAATGCGGACTCCCGCACACCAAAGAGATAAAACCAAGTTTTGTTAGTTTCACATTGACCATGGCAATAGAACGGAGGATTGCGTGGCATTACGGTTTGAGGTAGCCTCCATACTGAAGAAAGGACACTTGCGCGAGTTTTTGTCTGAAAAAGGGAAGCAAACACTCAAAAGGTCCGAGGAAAAACATCATAATTCAAAAGCCATTGAGATGCCCGACGAGGCCCCAGAAGTCGAACGGATAATTGATGTTATTCATGGCGGCTCAATAGTGAGCGGGATAACCCAAAGTTCCGCAAAAGACATGCTAGGGAACTCGGAAGCATCAATGAAGCCTCCATCCATCCAGGTAGAACCCCTCTTACTATGAACTTTAATTTTCTAACCAAGACATGTAGGGACTTGCAGATCCGGACCATGATGCGTTGGTCATAACTTTACAAATAGCCAACTGCAAGTTAAAGAGGGTCCTCGTTGACAACGGAAGCTCAGCAACATCATGTTCCTTTCGGCTCTCAAGAAAATGCATCTAGACGAATCGCTTATCATTCGAGACACGACAATGCTTAGATTCAGTGGAGAATCAAAGCAGACTATAGGTGAGGTCGTTTTACCTGTTTTTGCAGGTGGAATTAATCTCGTGACTAGGTTTCTCCTAGTAGATGCATAATCATCTTACAATTTAATCACAGGAAGACCTTGGATCCACGAGATGAATGTTGTTCCTTCGAGCTATCATTAGGCTGTTCGATTCCCTACCAAAATGTGGAATCAATGAAATCAAAGGAGACCAAAAATCGTCAAGGGAATGCTATCACACAAGTTTTAAGAAAGCTCCAGCAGCATAGCAATTATAGAACGGAATGCCTACTAGAGGCCGAGTGGAAGTTCCTATGCCAAAACCCCTTGAGGAACAGTTGACCAAGAACATTCCGATAGGAAGATCCAAATTGGTTCGGCACTTGACCCGTAACTTTGGTGGTTTGAAAACACACTGAAATTATTGATTCAATATTTCAGTTAAGAATCCCATCAATGTCTAATGTAGTATTTAAGATATCGTCTCCACAGGGATTGACTGCTAAGAAACATGATTGAAATTAATATCTAAACTGAATTGCCAAAAAATCCTATATATAAGATAATTGTTGAATTCAAAGAATTGATATGGACTATGAGCACTAATGACATTCATTCAATTTAAACACAAGATAGCATTACATTCTACAATTGATCTCAACAATGACTAAACTGATTTGCTAAATTTTGTTATCAATTAAATTCTCATGCACGTTTCAACTTTTAATCACAGATTTACTTTCTAGATCATCATGAATGATCTGTCAAAAGATCTCTCGATTCTATTTAACAGATCTCAATCATACAGTTGCGTATATCTCTATACTACAAGCTATACAATTAATAAACACAATCAGATGAAAATGAGATCTATAATCTATCTCTAGCACTACGATCCTCTGTTCTTAGATCTGAAACCTAATTTCCATCACTGGCCTAAATTAAGCTTCAAATTAACAAAATTACTTAACTTTCGTTCTTGTAATCAATAAGCTCATGAATTTCAAGTAAATCTGACTGTAATTTGAACAAGATCCATGCAATCAAATGATAATCAACACTCAAATCTCAGCGAAACCATGGAGCTTTTAGCTAGCACATCTACTTCAGCATATTCAATCAAGCTCAAAATCATCATCGACATGCTCAAGATTAAAATTTTACCGAAGAAGATTGAAACTAGACTCTGTCACAGCTTTGCTTCATAATCTTCAAGCTAAATCTCAACGATCAACAAAAAACAGAGTATAAAAGCTTCTTCAAGAAACTTCTCTGGAAATATTGGATAAAGCGTATATAAGAATCTAAAATTTCTTTTCTCAAAGATAATAGAATGTCAACAATTCAAAAGAATCTCAAAAATCCCCTATTGCTTTTTCTGAGCTTCTATTTATAGAGTTTTAGCTCAGTGGCAATTTTGAAATAAAATCAACAAAGAAACACAAATTAGTGATGTAACATTTTTCCCCACTTATGTCGCCTGTTCCTTCGCCTGAACCTAAGCGACTTAGTTAAATTTTGTGTGTCTTGATCACCAAGATAACAACCTCCCTAGGCGAAATGTGCTTAACATTGCCATATATGTCCCCTACTATTAGGGCGAATGGTCCTTCCTCACCAAAACAATCTTTCAGTTGTAAGCATTTCAGGCGATGTTTTATCAGATGTTGCCTTTTATCATCCATCAACTTGGCGACATATTTCCTATATTGCCTAATTTATTGCCTTAAGATAGGCGAGGTTGACCATTTATCGCTTTAAGAATTTCACCAAAGTGGCGATAAAAGAAAGCGTTGTGTTCCTGATTCGCCTTACATGTTTCATACTTCAAGGCGAGATCTTCTTTTATCGCCTGCTTCATCGCCTTCTTCTCCAGATTGTTGCGATGTCTTCAGGTGAATCCTTTCCTCAGCATGATCATTTCGCCATTTTTGTTGACTTTAGATGAAATTCTAAATTGGTCCTTCTTTCTTTTGATTTTTCATGTTTTGGCTCATTTTCCATTTCTTTTCATCTAAGTCCCTGTCTCAACAATAGTAGTCTAGAATTACTAGAAATCTATTAAATATATCATCTTTGAAGCTCAATTTCTTTACCTTTAAGCTCATAAAATACACTAAAATATAGGTAAATTCTATACTTATCAACTACCCCCAACTTAGTCTTTTGCTTGTCCTCAAGCAAACTGACCAATAATCTACTGAGACAACAATCAATGCAAACTTATATTATAATTCAAAGTAACTCTTCTAATATGTTTTAAGAAACTTCCAAACAGTGACCTGCTATTCCTTCAAAATCCCAAATCGACTAACTCAAAACAGGCATTTTCTTCATGTTGCAAAATATCTGAGAAGATCCAAGTATTCAAGTTTTGAAACTAATTCCTCACTGTTGTCTCACATAGTATTTGACCTCTCAAAATCCTTTAGGTAACCCACACAGTACACTAGTCACTTTAAGAATCAGAGTTACGTACCAAAACAAATGTGATTCTAGTGTTTCACAAGCACGTATGAAGAAATTTCAAAGAACCTCACGATCATTGAACTTCACTCATACACTGTACAGCATTTAGAGGTTCCTAAGTTTAGTACTGCCTTAATGTCTGCCTTAGAATCTCTGATTTGTATATTTATAGGGAGAATGGGGTCAGGTTAGCTTATGGAAGAAAGGGATTTCTTCAAAAGAATTCAAAAATTTTGACAAACCACTAAATTCCTTTCAATCCCTCTAAACTTTACTCTCTAGTGTTTCTCCACTCAGAAGTACTTTATTCAGAACATCACTTTATTTCATATACATTATCCATTCTTGCTTTTTGGTAGTTATTATTATTATTATTTTAGAAGAATCTTTTGAAACACTCTCTTAGTAAATCCTCACTTCCCATCTTTTCAATCCTAACTTAGTGGTAAGTCCAAAGGGTAGGATTGTGATTACATCTCTATCTTTATGGTTTGGACTGGATTAGGGACCAAGGAAAAAGTTTAAATGAGAATGGAAACAAAAAGGTTTACCTCACAAGATATCAAGGTCTGGTTATATCAAGCAGGCAAAGGCTTTTAGTAGTTTCACTCACTCTCTCAAATCAGATCATGTTCCTTGACAGACTTAAGACAGAACTTTACCTGACCAATGCCCTATAAACTTGAGGAATGTATGAGAAATTCAAAGCAAACTTATGAAGGTCCTGATTCTAAGAAAAATTTATCAGATAGCTGTGTTTAATAAGGGAAAGGAAATAAAATAACCCCTCTCAAGATGAAAAAGGCATAGAATAAAGCTCAAACCTCGCATGCCACCCAAGGTTTTCTCCACTCTTTCCTTATCAAAACTCATCAACTTATTCACAATTCAAATCTGACTTGAATTTTCATCAGTGTTCAAAGAAATTTTTCAAAATTTACTCATCAAAACTGCTTGTTTTGAACACTTATTTTTCTGTTTGAAATCTCATTTTGTGAAAAACTAAATCACTTTGAATTATGAGCAATGTAAGCTCAATCATGCACTCAGACCTATAATATCCTAAAACTATGAAATAACACTATTTCCTAAAACATATATTATATATAAAATACTAGCAATGTGGTTGCTACCCCACCCCCAACTTAAAAGAAAACAATGTCCTCACTGCTTAATAGAATATAAAAGAACAGAAGGAGAAAAAGGGATGAAAAAGAGAGTAAGGAAAGCACTTGGATGTCGCCATTAATAACAGAATAGGTCGCCTTAGGTAATGGAAAAAAAAAAACTAGTCAACGAAATAAGCATGGCGAGAAGTAAGAAGATTACCCACCTAAGGTAAAATATCCAGGTGACACATAGAAGTTGCCATATTTAGAATGACATTGATGTAATATGTCATGGCAAAAGACAGATCCTGTAGGCGAAATATTAAACAAAATAGAAAACATCGCCATAAAGGAAATCAAGAGATGAGTGAAGTAAATGTATCGCCCAGGTCGCTCACCTATACCATTTTAAAAAAAACCAACAAGGCGAGAAATTAAGACTTTGCCTTAATCAAGATGAATGTGTTGGCTACTTGTGTCTTGCCTCGTCTAGCACAATGTTTCATCAAAAAGTCATGCAAAAGACCTATAAACTTTCAAAAATCTACAGTGAGAAATGTTTGCAATTTGAAAGACTCGTCCTGTAGATATTATATTGTGGGGAAAGCAAGAACCCCAACTCAAAACCTGAAAACTCTCTGCACAAAGTAAAACCTAACAACCATATTACTCTTGTAACATTTAAAAGAAAAACATCAAATTCAAACACATTACTCTTATTTATATATATAAAAAATAAAGACTCAAGTAATCACATTACTCTTGTATTGACAAAATAAAAGAACAAGTGTGAAATTACTAGTAACTTTCTAAAGAGTGCAAAGTACAATACTAATCAAGTAATCAAAAATCTTCTAAGTTAGAATCTGGATTTGGATTTGGTTCTTGTTTGCGAGCTTTTGTGAGTAATCTCTTCTTCTTGGGTCTAGTGATCAATGGAGAAGTCTGTACAGCTCCAGAAGGACTGGGAATTTTCTCTTTCAACTTCAATTCACTCAAAACTGCATCTCTGATACCAGTATCAGCTGATAACTTAGCTACAGCAGATCTTGTAATTCTTTTTGAAGTTTCTAGAACAGGATTTGTAGCAATAGCTTCCTTTTTAGTATTATTCTTTCTTGAATAAAATAAGGTCTTAACAACTGATGATACAAGATCTTCAAGATCACTGAATTCGTCAGATTCCAAAGCTAAAATCTTCCTCTTTCTGCCCACAGAAGGAGGAATCACTAAAATGAAAATTTTGTTGATAAATTCCCTAACCTGCAAGAAGAATTCCGTTTTATACTTATTTGGAGACACTAGAGCAGCAGTCTTGTTCCATGGTGATTTGTTCATCTTCCAATCCCAAATGAAAATAGAACTGATTTCTATTATAGGAAACTGAAAGTCTAGCCCCACTGCATCTGAAGAAATTTGAGAGATATGACTGGTATCTTCATCACTATCATCACCAACAAACACCGGATCAAGAAAATGCGACCATTTCCTACTAGCTCTCTCAGCAATATCTTGGGCATATTCTTCATCTGTAATTAGATTGTCATCAATTCCCAAATAACCACAAGCAGAACTATCAATGGATTTGGCTTCAGAAAAATTTCCATTATTTTCAATGACCTAGTTGATAGAAATGGATTCAGTATGACTGAAAGAAACTATAGCCACAGAGTCATCAGACTATTCCATAGATTGGCTATGAGAGAAAATTCCCAATCTTGACATATTTACCAATCTTTGAACCTCAGGGTGCAAAATATAGAGTCTTGGAATGTATTCATCAGTGAGTTGTGGTAGACTCTCAGTTGTACAACTTAAAAGCCTGAAATTATCAGGAACCTGACAAGTTGAAACGCATAGTACTTGAGTCGTCCGATCTGCATTCATCTCAAACTGATTTTCCTCACCCTGGTGATCATCAGCTTTTAAATTAGAATTTGATCCCTCACCATCTTCATGACTTGACACTGGTAAACTGAAGCTTCAGCATAAAAAGCCAATAATTTGTCTTGTTCTTCAGTTATTGCAGTATCAATCTCTTCACAATCTGAAGAGTCAACATTCCCATCATCACCAATTGTAGACTCCAATATAATGGATTTTCCTCTTTCTAAATGTCTTTCATTAGCCTCAGCAATTTGATTTACTACTACTTCAAATGCTTAAGCCAATTGTTCAATTAAACTTTTACGAACAACAACCTCTTCAAATGCTTGTGCAGGCATCTCAGGCTGACTATCCAATAGATCTTCTTGCAGATAATGTAGATTCTCGTGATTGTCCATAGATTCCTCCACTCTTGGTGGTTCCCTAATCGAATCATCAATTGAGAATCTAGCAAAACCAACTAGAGAGATGTTTTCCTTAGCCCTCTGCATCTCCCACATTTTTTAAAAATCTTGTGGAGTAGAAATGGTTTTGAAAAATTCAGCAAGTTTTTCTTGAACTTTCTTTTTAATCATTTCAGATACTGAAGCATCTAACTATTCTCTTGATAAGGGCTCAGCTACCCTTTCATTTTCCTTTCTAGTGCTATGAGTAGGAGCTAAAAATGTCTCCTGTACTTGTTTTTCCACTAAAGTAGGAGATGAGAACCTATTTTTCCATCCCTCTATCACCTTGATGATTAGCCTCCACTAATTCATAATAACTGCAAATGGACTCAGCTGATATATGCACTTGTTGTCCTCGAATTTCAAAAAGAGTGTCCAACTCCTCAGGAGCTTTATCATAGAACTCCTCCACTAGAGTGGCATTCACCTTCTTGGGCTGTGCCACCAACTTCTTCATGAACTAACTCCAAAGATAGTTCTCAAATCTCTTATCTTCTAGTTCTTCTAACAAAATTCCCTTCTCTTGCCAAAACTGCAAGTTGTCCTTTTGAGAAAGGCGCTTGATCTTAGATTATCCTTGGAGATCTTAGGTGAACTGTATATCACCTTCTCCCCTTATTTACTGGCCCCTAAACTGGCTGCTGCTTTCTGCTTGGCCAAAACAGATTTCTTAATTGAAACCTCCCCGTTGTCAGCATTTGATTTAGAAGGGGTTGTAGGTGTAGTTTCAACATTCTTCTTTTTGTTTGAGCCAATCTGTACTCCTTTTTGCTTATGACTATTTGTAGACTTCACAGATAACGTTTTGGATACTTTCCCCTCAACAATAGCTGAAGTAGAAGGGGTCTTCAGAGTCTTATCTTGAGAATTAGGTGAAGACGGAAGAATTACTCTGACTTGATAATTCTTCTCATCATAGATTTTTTGCCTGGCCAAAGTCTTTGCCTTCTTGCCCTTCTTAGATGGGCTAGGAGTACTGTCACTCTTTCTTTTGGCCATTTATTTGCAAATTGAAACAATATGTCAAACAAATATGACCAAATTTCAAACTGACAAAACTTAAAATCAATAAAACAACAACATTATCGATATTGAACAGTTTGACAGTATATCACAACATGGGTTCAGCATTTATAAAGCACATTTAACAATCAAAGCTTTAAACTACATTTTACTGCTAAAGACCAATAATTATTATCAACACAATTGATTTTATTCGCAAAAATTAAACACCAGCTCAAATCATACATGCTTATAATAAACCCACAGAGAAATTGATCATTAATTCCAGTAGACACTTGCTCTATTAACACCCTATCAGTTCAATTAATAACAAAGATAAACCAAAGATAACTAACATCTTTAATCAAATTAAGAAATGTACATTGTCTGATTCAATGATGAAAGTCGAATTAAATGCAAGAACGAACTGAGATTTTCACAATTTAGGGTTTACGAGAAGTTGAAAATTCAGAAAGCAAGTGAAAAGTAACTGTAAACTCAAAATGGGTTTATGAGGAAAACATGAAATAAGCGCAATGATAAAAGGACTAGGCAAAAGGCGGAAAAAAAACCTACCTCGCTCCAAGTCATTCAATGGTAATATCTGTGCGCGCTGACGTGTCACTACTTAAAAAAATTCATCGCATTAGTGTGGCGACATGTCTTAAAATTTTGCCTTCACAAAAAAATGCAGGCAAAATAATGAGGCGACAATAATGTATCTCGCCAAATGTATTCTCACACTAAGTGGTTTAACAGGCGAAGAAATCTTACTTCGCCTATTGATACTTGTTTCCAGGTGAAGAAGATTGGTGAAATTAAAATTTAGCGCCAGAAACATACCTGTTGGCGAGATACAAATGGCAATATGTTGAACTCTCGCCTCATTTTTCTTGTCACTGGGCGATATACCAAGGCGAGATTCTTTCTTCTTTGCCTTTGCATAAGTACAGTGGGCGAAGATTTTATCTTGACAATCCTCTCTCGCCTTTATGAAAGCGACTGATCATAGCGATATTTATAAAACTCGCCTTCTTCGAGACATTCACACAAGCGACATGAAGTCATTCCTCGCCAAATAATAAACAGCTTGGCGAGTATTGTTGGCAATACAATTGTCATCTCGCCCTCTTCTTTAATCTTCAAGTTCATTTGAAAAGAACAATTCTCTTGCAAACATGAACTTGGTTAATCGAAAATTTACACAATTAATTGATTACAACATAAATCCAAAACAAGAAATTAATTGTGTAAGGAGTATGCCTTGTTTAAGGTTGTTAGCATCGACCATGGCAAGTTTCCTAAGGATTTTCCATTATTTCTATAGGATCTAAGATATAAAGAATATCTCTTGTCCTGTAGATGTCTCCCCCCAAATAGTGTTTGAGTCCCTGTTTATTTACAACAAAGGAATCAGTAGACTTGTTATCAAATAATATAACAGCAACATAAGGGGAAACACTTTTCACTCTGAATGGTCCAGACCATCTAGACTTAAGTTTTCCAGGAAATAAGCTAAGTATGGTATTGTAAAGCAGCACATATTGTCCAGGTTTAAACTCTCGCTTGACAATCTTTTTATCATGGTAATTCTTCATCTTGCGCTTGTAAATCTCATGATTTTCATACTCCTCTAGGCGTCATTCATCCATTTAATCTAGTTGTAGAAGTCTTTGCTTACCTGGTTTTTCATAGTCCATATTAAAAAGATTTACAGTCCAGAATGACTTATGCTCTAGCTCTACTGGTAATTGACATCCTTTGCCATACACCATTCTAAATGGTGACATCCCAATAGGAGTTTAAAAGTTGTTCTGTAAGCCTAAAGAGCGTCATCTAACTTGAAACTCCAATATTTTCTGGACTCATTGACCGTCTTTTGCAGGATTCTTTTTATCTCTTTATTTGAAACTTCTACTTTCCCATTTTATTGTGGATGATAAGCTGTGGTAATCTTGTGGATCACTCCATACTTCTTAAGCACCTTCTCCAACAGCTTATTGTAGAAATGAGATCCCCATCACTAATCAGTATCCTGGGTATGCCAAATCTAGTGAAGATATTCTGAAGAAGCTTCTCCACTACCATTCCATCATTAGTAACACAAGCAACTGCTTTTACCCATTTAGATACATAATAACAGTTACAAGTATATACTCATACTTGTTCGATGGAGGAAATGGTCCTATGAAATCAATACCCCAAACATCAAATAACTCAACCTCCAGGATATAATTTTGGGTCATTTCTTGCCTCTTAGAGATGTTACCCATTCTCTGGCATCTATCACAGCTGGCTACAAGAGCATATGCATCTTTAAAAATTGATGGCCAATAGAAACCTCATTCCAGAATTCTAGCAGCTGTTCTTGTACCAACAAAATGGCCAGCATATTCTGAAGAATGACAATGTTTAATGATGTCCAATGTTTCTTCATACGAGATGCAACGTCTTAGTACTTGATCAACACATCTTCTAAACAGATAAGATAAGGCTCATCCCATATGTACTTCTTAACCTCATAAAGAAATTTTTTCTTCTGATGACTATTAAAACCTTCTGGTAACACTTTACATGACAAATAATTTGCAAAGTCAGCATACCATGGATAAAATGTTACCTCACATAAAAATAGTTGCTCATTTGGAAATTTCTCATTAATGTTAACATGAGCCTCCATATCCTTAATGTGCAGTCTTGAAATGTGATCAGCTACTATATTTTCAGTGCCTTTTTTGTCCTTGATTTCTATATCAAATTCCTGCAACAAGAGTACCCATCTTATTAATCTTGGCTCAGACTCATTCTTAGCAAATAAGTATCTCAATGCTGCATGATCAGTATGAATGGTAACTTTAGACCCTAAAATGTATGATCTAAACTTATCCAATGCAAAAACTATTACTAGTAGTTCTTTTTTTGTGGTGGTGTAATTTCTCTGGGCTTCCACCAACGTTTTACTAGAATAGTAAATGACCCTGAACAACCTTTCTTTTCTATATCCCAGCACTGCACCTACAACAAAATCAGATGCATCACACATTATTTCAAACTTAGAATTCCAGTCTGGTGGAATTAGTATTGGTGCTGAAATAAGATTTTCCTTAAGCTGCACAAAAGCTTTCAAGCAATCATCAGTGAAATAAAACTTCTTTTCTTTTTCTAATAAAATGCCTATAGAACCCAGCATGTCCCAGAAAACTTCTAATTCCTTTTACATTGGCATGATGAGGTAAGTTGGCTATCACATCGATTTTTGCCCTGTCCACTTTTAATCCCTGAGCAGACACCTTATGGCCTAAAATAATACCCTCTCTTACCATATAATGGCATTTCTCCCAATTGAGGACTAGGTCGGTTTCTTCATATCTTCTAAGCACTTTCTCCAGATTGTTCAAGTAATCATCAAAACTATCTCCTATAATGGAAAAATCATCCATGAAAACTTCTAGAAACTTACCAATGAAATCAGTAAAAATGGCCAGCATACACCTTTGAAATGTTATGGTGCATTACATAATCCAAATGGCATCCTATTATATGCAAAGGTTCCAAAAGGACAAGTGAAAGTTGTTTTATGCTGATCACCAGGAGCTATAGGGACTTGGTTATAACAAGAATAACCATCCAAAAAGCAAAAGTAAGGGTGACGTGCTAGCCTATCTAACATTTCATCTATGAAGGGAAGAGGAAAATGATCCTTTCTAGTGGCGTAATTTAAAGCTCTATAATTTATACACATACGCAACCCTCTAAAAGTTATAGTAGGGATCAATTCATTCTTTTCATTCTTAATCACAGTAATCCCTCCTTTCTTAGGCACACACTACACTAGACTAACCCATTCACTATCTGAAATTGGAAAAAAAATACCTGCATCGAGGAGTTTCCACACTTCCTTCTTCACAACCTCCTTCATAGTTTGATTCAATCTTCTCTGTGGTTGGATCTTGGGTGTATATTTGTCCTCTAGGATGATCTTGTATGTACAGAAAGTAGGGTTGATACCTTTAATATCTGCTATTATCCATGTAATGGCTTTCTTGTATTTCCTCACCACTTGGAGAAGGCTTTTCTCTTGTTCATATGTTAAATCATTGGAAACCACAATAGGTAAACTAAAATCTTCAGGGTTTAAAAATGCATACCTGAGATGGCTTGGAAGTGCCTTTAGGTCCAATTGTGGTGGTTTCTCAGTTGAAGGAAGCATTGGTTCAGCAGATGGTTGTATGTCACTGATGTTGAAAGCAAAATGAGAGGTCATGCATTCTAGTTCACAATTATAGATAATTTCCTCTGGAATATCCGTATCTACATCATTGATCAATACATTATTCAGTGGATCAAAACTTCTCAGTGAGAAATTTATCCATCAACTCTTCATCAGCTGCCAATTGTAAACTCTTGACCTCATCAAAATCGTATGCAAATTTTAATGATACCAAAAGGCTAAACTTGGCTTCCTCTCCATTGACTCTTAGTGTGAGCTCACCATTTGCAACATCAATCATGGCCATTCATGTTCTCAAAAATGGCCGCCCAAGTAGTAAAGGTACATCTTCGTCTACCTCCATGTCAAGTACTACAAAATCTACAGTAAACATAAATTTGTTTACTGTGACTATTACATCCTCCACAAATCCATTAGCATATGTGAAAGATCTATCAGCAAGTTGTAACAGGACATTGTCAGGTCTGAAATGCAATATTCCTAACCTTTCATATATGGCCAGAGGCATCAAGTTTATACTAGCTCCTAGATCACAGAGATCTACCCCTGAATCTGTCGCCTATGGTAAGTGGTATAGTGAACTTGCCAAGATCCTTCTTGTTCCTGGGAATCTGGTACTTGACTAACTAACTCACACTCTCATTAACATTTATGCACCCCACATTAGCAAATTCCTTCTATTTGACAACAACTCCTTCATGAATTTAGCATAAACAGACATTTGTTTCAATGCCTCAACAAATGGGATGTTGACATGGATCTGCTTTATCATGTCTAAAAACTTCTCAAGCTGCTTATCCAGCTTCTTCTTGTTTTCTCTTTGAGGAAAAGGTAAGGTAATCTTTGCCTCATGTTCTTTTGTAACAGAATTGTTAACTTCTTCATTTTCCTTCTTTTGTTCAGGAGGTTCATAACTCTTCTCTTTCTTAGAGTTCTCCAGCTGTTTCCCACTTCTTAATGTGATTGCAAGCACTTGTGCCTCCTCCTTAAATTTATCTTTACCCTTTGGGTTGGGCACAGTGTCACTTGGAAGTGCTCCTTGAGGTCTTTGATTTAGAACTTGCATAAGCTACTCCATCTGAGTTTCCAAGTTCTTGATTGAGGTGGTATGATTAGTGAGAACAACATCATTCTTTTCCGTGTATTTAATAAGAAGATCTTCCATACGAGGCTTCTTCTGCCCCATTGGCTGATACTGAGACAGTCCTTGCTGTTGGTAACCAGGTTGAGGGTTCCTTTGGTAATAACCCTGATTTTGATAGGGTTGATTCCTCTGCTCATAGTACGGCCTCTGCTGGTTTCTATAATTATTGTTTAAATAATTTACTTGCTCAAGCTCTGGCTCCTTTTCATCATCTGCAAAAGATGCCTCTTGTGCATAATTCGCCAGAGTTGTTTTCTGTTTTTCAACAGAATTTATTGAAGTCTTCTTTGGATGGCCTTTATTCACTGCCATAATATCCATTTTCTTATTCAACAATGCTATCTGAGCAGATAATGCATTGAAAGACTCCAGCTCATAGACCCCTGACTGCATTTTAGTAGCAGTTTTATCCCTTTCATTCCAACCAAAATCATTATTAGCCAGCAACTCGATGAAATCATGAGCATCTTCAGGTCCCTTATCCATGATTGATCCTCCAGCTGAGGAATCAATATGCATTTTGATTTGAGGAGGCATAGCACTGTAAAAAGTCATTACAATGCTCTAAGATGTTACTCCATGATGCGGAGATCTCCTAATAAACTCTTTAAATCGCTCCCAGCTTTCACATAATGACTCTCCATCCAAATATTGGAAAGAAGAAATCACATTTCTCAGTTTCACCATCTTCATGGGAGAAAATACCAAGCTAAGAACTTCTTGACTATGTCTTCCCAACTATTGATACAACCTGGTGGCGAGGAGTATAACCAGGCGTGAGCTCTGTTACATAGTGAAAAAGGGAATAGTCTTAGCTTTACTGCATTCTCAGAAACTCCATTATGCCTAAAGGTACTGCACAGATGCAAGAAAGTGTTAAGATGTTGATTGGGGTCCTCATTAGTTCCTCCTCCAAACTTGTTCTGTTGAACAATCTGGATGAGTCCTGATTGAAGCTTAAAATTATCTGTTGTTATTGCTAGTAGGTTGATAGCTTGTGGCATGCCATCAACAAGTGGTATGGAATGTTGACGTAGACTCATCCTTTCAGGGTCCATTCTTCCATCATTTTCATTATTACGATTGTAGCGTTCTCCAGACATTGTAGCTACTGGCTAAGTTCTGACTGTTGATCTTTTTTGTGACCTATATTGTCTAATGATTCTTTCTTGTTCGGGATCAAACTGCAAATCTTGAGTCCCTTTTGCTCTTGTCTGCATACGCTACACACTTGAACAAACAATTTTTAAAGTTGAAAAGAAATTTAATAAAACAGGGTAGCACAGTTCAATATAAATCTTAATCTTCAAAAGCAATCCCCGGCAACGACACCAAGAAATTGGTGGTTTGCAAATAGACTAAAATTATTGGTTCAATATTTCAGTTAAGAATCTCATCAATGTCTAATGTTGTATTTAAGATATTGTCTCCACAGGGATTGACAGCTAAGAAGCATGATTGAAGTTAAGATCTAAATGTAATTGCAAAAAGAATCCTATGTACAAGATAAATCGTTTAATTCAAAGAATTGATATGGACTATGAGCACTGATGACATTCATTTAATTAAAACATAAGATAGCATTCCATTATGCAATTGATCTCAACCATGACTAAACTGATCTGCTAAATTATGTTATGAATTAACTTTTCATGCACGTTTCAACTCTAAATCATAGATTTACCTTCTAGATCATCATCAATGATCTGTTAAAAGATCTCTCGATTCCATTTAATAGATCTCAATCATACAGTTGCATATATCTCTATACTGCAATCTATACAACTGATAAACACAATTTGTAGAAAATGAGATCTATAGTCTATCTCTAGAACTATGATCCTCTATTCTTAGATCTGAAACCTAATTGCCATCTCTGGTATGAATTAAGCTTCAAATTAACAAAATTACGTAACTCTCGTTCTTGTAATCAATAAGCTCATGAAACTCAAGTAAATTTGACTATAAATTGAACAAGATTCATGCAATCAAATGATAATCAACACTCAAATCTCAGCAAAACCACAGAGCTTTTAGCTAGCACATCTACTTCAGCTTTCAAAGTACAAAATCGTCTTCAACATGCTCAAGATTAAAATCTTACTAAGGAAGATTGAAGCTAGACTCTGTCACAGTTTTACTTCTCAATCTTCAAGTTAAATCTCAACGATCAATAGAAAATAGAGTACAAAACTTCTTCAAGAAACTTCTCTGAAAATATTTAATAAAGCGTATAGAAAAATCTAGAATTTCTTTTCTTTAAGGATAATAGAATGTCAACAATTCAAAAGAATCTCAAAAGTCCGTTATTGCTTTTTTCTGAGCTCCTATTTATATAGTTTTAGTTCAGTGACAATTTTGAAATAAAATCATCAAAGAAACACAAATTGGCGAAGTAACATTTTTCTCCACCTATGTTGCCTATTCCTTTGCCTGAACCTAAGCGACTTAGTCAAATTTCGCTTGTCTTGATCGCCAAGCTAACAACCTCCCTAGGCGAAATGGGCTCAACTTTGCCATAATATGTCGCCTAATATCTAGACAAATGATCTCTCCTTGCCAAAACATTCTTTTAATTATAAGCATTCCAGGCGATGTTTAATCAGATGTCGCCTTTTGTCATTCCTCAACATGGCGAGATATTTCCTATATTTCCTCAGTTATCGCCTTAAGATAGGTGAGGTTGACCGTTTATCGCTTAAAAAATTTCGCCAAGGTGGCGACAAAAGAAAGCGACGTGTTCCTGATTCCGTTTATGTGTTTTATTCTTTGAGACGAGATCTTATTTGTATCGATTGCTTCATCGCCTTCTCCTCCTGATTGTGGCGATGTCTTCAGGCGAATCCTTTCCACATCATGATCATTTCGCCATTGTTGTTGACTTTGGATGAAATTCTGATTTGGTCCTTCTTTCTTCTGATTTTGCATTTTTTAGCTCATTTTCCATTTCTTTTCATCCAAGTCTCTGTCTCAACAATAATAGTCTAGAATTACTAGAAATCTATTCAATATCTCATCTTTAAAGCTCAATTTCTTTACCTTTAAACTCATAAAATACACTAAAATATAGGTAAATTCTAGACTTATCAAGAACCTAGTAAGCTTTAGAACCTTACTGAGTTGTTTGAATTCTTCTGTACTCTTCTATCTTCTTTTGTTTTAAGCCTCTGGTTGGCCAGGTACGCTGCATATGTTGTGGGTTCATGCTTAATTATTAATTTAAGAAGCATTGTATATGTGTGGATGTTGGGCATTGGCTTACTAACCAGACATTCAATAGTCTGACCTTGTTGTTTCTTTATTTTTGTTTTGTATGTTAATTGTCCTGATCAGGATGGAAAATGCTGAGTTGAGACAATCAGGTGGAATAGCAAGACACACATATATCACTCCATGCATCAGTTTTGACATTGGTTTTCAGATTTGCTTCCGCTTATATTATGTATTGAACTTTTAAGATTTATTAAACTATTTCAGTTGTAACCAGATTTTGAAACATTATGTTTTTGATTTCCAATGATTTTGTATTAAGATGGTTTTAAGTTCAGTCTTTGAATAAGTATCCAGTTTATTATTTTATCTATTATGATAATATAAGATCTTTTTGGATATTTGATAGTTGTTCAACATAAGTATAATATGTATGTCCTTTGTTGTGATGTCCATCTCCCTACATGTGTCTGTAAGGCGAGGGTTTGGGTGTTACATGCCTTACTAGGATGATAATCAATCACCAAATCATAGTCTTTTAGAAACTCTACCCACCGTTTCCATCTCAAATTCAACACCTTTTGGGTAAGCGATACTGAAGACTATTATGATCCTTGTATATATAGCATTTAACCCATACAAACAGTTTCTCCAAATCTTCAAGATAAACACTATGATTACTAATTCAAGATCATGAGTGGGTTAATTACACTCATGCGGCTTAAGTTGTCATGAGGAATATGCAATCACCTTTCCTTCTTACATCAACACACATCTCTAACCTTGTAAAGATGCATCACTATACACTGCATAATCCAACCCTTTAACTGGTTGAACCAAAATAGCTGCTTCCGTTAATAACTTCTTCAACCTGCCTAACCTTTCCTTAAATTTAGCCATCCATTCAAACTTTGCACCCTTATGAAAAAGCTTGGTCAATGGACCTGCAATGGAAGAGAATCCTTTGACAAACCCTCGATAATAACCAGCTAGTCCTTGAAAACTCCTCACTTCAGTTGCATTTTTAGTCGGTTACCATGCCAATACTACTTCTATCTTATTAGGGTCCAAACTTTGGTCATCCAGAATTCACATTTTGAGAGCTTGGCATACAATTGCTTCTCCCACAATATCTGAAACACAATTCGTATATGTCTATCATGCTCTTCTTCATGCCTAAACAAGAATATCATCGATAAAGAAAATAACAAACTTGTCTAAGTAGTCCTTGAACACCTGATTCATTAAGTCCATAAACATTAGTGGAGCATAAGTCAACCCAAAAGGCATGACTACAAATTCATAATGCTCATACCGTGTTGTGAAAGCTAACTTCAGAATGTCACTATCGTTGATCCTCAACTGCTGATATTCCGACTTCAGATCAATTGATGAGAACACACCTGTTCCTCTTAACTGGTCAAACAGATCATCTATTCTAGGAAGCGCGTACTTGTTCTTCACTGTTAACTCGTTCAACTGTCAATAGTCGATGCATAAGCGGAATGACCCGTCCTGCTTCTTTACAAATAGAACTGGAGCACCCCAAGGAGAGATACTCGGTCTTATGTAACCTTTATCGAGTAATTCTTGCAATCGCACCTTCAATTCCTTTAGTTCAGCTGGAGCCATCCGCTAAAGAGCCATAGATACTTGAGCTGCTGCCGGAATAAGGTCTACTAAAAATTCCACTTCATGCTCCTGTGGCAAACCCGACAATTATTTTGGAAACACTTTTAATAAATCTGAAACCATCGGTATAAACTTCCCATCCGACCACTTCTTACTACCATCAATTTTGTGAGCTAAATAAGTCTCACGTCCTTGCCTCATCATTCTATCTTCAAATACTGCAGAGATAACCGCTTTAATCATTCTACTACAATCCAATATCACCCCATGATAGGATTACTAATCCATTCCTAATATCACATCAAATTCCGGACTCTTAATCTCCAACAAATGACTATTGAAAGTCTTACCCTAAATAACTACAGACACATCCCTGTATGCCCTATTAACCACTATACTGTTCCCTTAAAATATTGGTAACAACTATGTCAAAAGCTATCTTAGAAGTCTCCCTACATTTATCAGCCAATACATTACTACACATGTAGGACAACATTGAACCATGATCAGTTAAAGTTAAAACAAGAGTATCAAAGATAGAAAATATACCAGTGATCACATCTTCACGTCCCCTCAATGCATAAGTACGCTTAGGAGCAACCTTTCAGTTTAGTTTGCAATCCCAGATGATGCTCCACCATGATGACCACTCTGAGCAGTAGTAGGAGCGAATCAGACATTCTTCTGAATAAACACTGCTTCAGATAGAGTAGCTTTCTCTGGTATTCTGGGGACAATTTCTCACAAAATGGCCTTGTTCACCACATAGAAGGCAAGCACTAGAAGCTTTTCTACACTCACCCTTATGCACCTTGCCACGATAGTTTTACATTATAGCATCCATATTAGAACTACCATGAGAAAGAACACTAGCAACAGATGGAATAGGTTCCTTTCCTGATCCCTTATTGCTATTTTATGACCAATTAGCATTGCCACTACCATAACCTCCCTGACTCTGAGTTATCGCCTTTTTGCTCGGATTGTTACCAATCGAAGGCCCTGCACTCTTCGTCTCACCAGTTTTCCGACTGATGCCTTTAACTCTCTTATGAATCTGCTCTGCCCTCAATGCAACATCCACCAAGTCATTGAAGTTCTCATTCCGAAGAGTGAGTAAATCCCATTGGAGTTCAAGATTCAACCCTCCTCAAACTTATGACACCATTCTTTGGGATTCGGTACCAATTTTGGGCAATAATGGCAGAGCTTCACAAACTCCAGCTTGTAATCCATTATTGACTTATCCCTCTACTTCAAGCAGATGAAGTCAAATCTCCTCTTCCCAGATACACCACGCCCACGTAATTCTTCTGGAATTCAGTACGAAAGAATTCATAGGTCCTTTCCTCCTCAAGTTTAGTGAGAACAGACTCCCACTACCTAGTAATATCACTTCTCATCAGAGACACCAAACATTTCAATTTCTCCTCATACGTGTAGCGGATCTCGTCACAGACCCTGACCATAAGTAACGTCCCAATTTTGAGGCTAGACTTTTTTCGGTTTTCGAATTTTTAAGTTGATTGTTGAACCTTATTGTAACTCGTGAACGTATCGATTATTGAAATGTTATTTATCTTCTATGGATTGTTATGGGAATTTCTTTTGGTATTGTGATGTTTATATTTGGAAAACCGAAGCAAAAACGAAGCGGAACAAAAAAAGGAATGGAAGTGCACAGCACTGGCCGTGCTGGCTACATAAGCTTTATGTAGCCAGGCTTGTTACCAGCGCTGGCGACAAGGGGCTATGTCGCTAGTCTTATCGCCAGCGAGCGAATTCTGTAAAATTGAAGTGTTCTTCTCGGTGCGCTTTGGCGACATAAGGCCTATATCGCCAACCACCGAAATTGGGTTTTTAAAACCTAAATTAGCCGAATCCTCCTCATTCGCAACCTCTCTCTCGAATTCTCCCGTCTCGCAACCGATTGTTCTCTCAACTTCATCGCTTTCTCTTCGTTTGGGTATCTCCGGTAAGTATTCTATCAACCCTAATCTCCTCCTTTTGGATTTCAAGCATGAATGTCGATGGAATTGGGGATGATTGTTGATGGTTTAGGGTTGATTAGGTGTTGAATTGGTTAGGGTTTTGTTGGAAACCCTAGGATTTGGGGAACGTGGATTTGAATGATTGACTATGTAAAAAAATCGGATGGGGTTTCGAGTAGGAATCGTTCGTTTGATCGCTTAATAGTCATTAGATTGTTGTCTTTCACGATTAGACGAAAGTTCGTTTTTCGCGCGGCACATGTTCGACCTATTGTCTAAACAAATATTGTTCATTCTTATTGTTAGGTGAAGCGGACGGTGCCGAGGATCGTGTCGGCGACGCTTAGCTTAGCTTATCGTCGGAAGAAAGGTTAGCAACGTCGTTCTAAACTCTACATTTGGGTGTTGTATATTTTATGAATGTGCATTAATATGGTTAAATAAGATAACCACATGAATTGTAAATTGATAGGAATAGATAGCCAATGATAGATCGACATTGATTAATTTGCGATTTTTGTTATATTGCCGATTAGAGGTATTGATAAGTCTATTGCATGTTAGACTTAGGCTTTGGTTAGCTAGAGCTGGAAATAATTGGATATGGCACTAGTAAAGTACCTGTCATATATTGCTTGAAAGCCAACGAATTGCTATAACGAATGATTGATTGTTAAATAAAAAGCTTGTGTTTGATCACTTAACTCATTGATATGATTGCCCTAGTCATGGTTGAAAGTAGTTATGGAATGACATATCATTAGGGGTACCCGAGATATCTCAACCTATTGAGCAAAATAGGCCCTTTTTAGTTTAGCAAACCACATTGAAAAATTGAGTGACGACTCCTATTGGGTTTGACGGCACTACCGCCTGCGGGCATATTGTTATTGGTGGTCTTCAGACCTAATTGATGGGATTCTTAGGTAGTAGTCTGTCCCGATGGGGAATAAACCGCTCTAAGAATCTCGGTCTTTGGACCATATTGGTGGCTCAGCCTAATTGGCCCCATTTCATTATTGATCCTAGATTAGCGGCAGTCAAATAAAACTGGAATAAATAAATTAATTGATATTGCGTAATGATGTTAGTAATTAGTTGATTGTTTGGGGGTTTCTTAACAGAAATTTGAGTTCATAATTGGATATTTGATAATATTGAACACGTAATAATGAACAAAATTAGTTCTAGTGGAGTATCTCACTTTATTGGACAGTAATAGCGTTAGACTTGGGTGGGATTGTATTCTCTTCCCTTGATTGTAAGATTTACGTGCATTTGCGTGCCTCCTCATCAATGTATATTCAATCAGATGCATTGTATGTGTTTGTTGGAGTATGACTTGCTAACTTGACATCGATAGTCTGATGTTGTTTTTCTTCCATTTTTCTTATCTATCTATTGAAATGTGAAACAGGTGATCGAGCTGATTTAAGATTCGAGCATTTCCATCGAAGCATGTTGATTTTCTTGCAGTTAGAACTTTTACAAATGAACCCGGATGTTATTTTTAAATTTCATGTTTACGAAGGATTGTAATTTATTTACTTAGACATTTTTTTTGGGCTTTTAAAGATTAAAACGATTTAAACGTGATTGTAATACTTTTACTGGATATTCTGTTTATGGTTTCAGGACATGTTTATTATTCTTATTTATCAAACGAATTATTGGACGATATATACTTATAGATACATATATATATTTTAAATTAATGTCCATTTTGTTATTGTTTACAAAACAGGTTAATAAATTAGTTTTACATATAGTTTTATTTCTTTTGTGTAATTTCCGCATCTTAAAAAATGAATGTATTGATTGTTAATGTGGCGCTCCGGCTTCTGTTCGCGGCTCCGCCGTGGCTGGGGGTGGGGCGTTACACCAAATAGACATTGGATGCTAATACGGCTCAAGCGCGGGCATTTGAGCATATTACCCAGTTCATGGAAGTGTTTCGAGGTGGTCAGTTTGGAGGACTAGCTAGGCAAAAAAGGCCAGCAGTGGAAAGGTTGCCCAAGAAGCATATTGAACTCTTCAAGGGTACTAGTGCAGAAAGTTCTGAGATGGCAGAGAACTAGTTGGAAGATATGGTCAGGGTTTGTGATGAGATCCACTGTACTGATGAAGAGAAATTTTAATGCTTGGCATCTCTGCTCAGAAGTAATGCTACCAGGTGGTGGGAGTCGGTTGTTCTCACTAAGCCTGAGGAGGAAAAGACTTATGAATTCTTTCGTACTGAATTCCGGAATAATTATGTGGGTCAGGTGTACTTGGACAGGAGAATGATGGATTTCATTCACTTGAAACAGAGGGACAAGTCAGTGATGGATTATAAGCTGGAATTTGTGAAGCTCAGTCGTTATTGCCCAGAGTTGGTACCGAATCCTAAAGAATGGTACCACAAGTTTGAGGAGGGGTTGAACCTGGAACTTCAGCAAGATTTGCTCTCTTTTCAGACTGAGAACTTCAATGATCTGGTTGATGCTGCATTGAGGGCAGAACAGCTTCATAAGCTAGTTAAGGGCATCAGTCGAAAAGCTGGTGAGACGAAGAGTGTAGGGCCTTTGATTGGTAATAATCCGAATAAGAAGGCGAAAAATCAGAGTCAAGGAGGCTATGGAGGTTGCTCCTATTTTCACTTTAATTGATAGTGGTTCAATGCTGTCCTACATGTGTAGTAATGTATTGGCTGATAAGGGTTGGGAAACTTCTAAGATAGCTCTCGACATAGTTGTTCCAATCCTTTATAGAATAGTATGGTTGTTAACAGGGAGTATAGGGACGTGCCTTTATTGATTCAAGGTAAGACTTTCAATGGTCATTTATTGGAGATGAAAAATCCGGAGTTTGATGTGATATTAGGAATGGATTGGTTATCCTGTCATGGGGTAATATTGGATCGCAGAGCTAAATGGTTTACGTTACAGTCTCCGGAAGGAACTATAACGGTATTGGGGAATCGTAGTAGAATGGTAAAGGGGTTATCTCTGCAGCTTTGGCAGATAGATTGATGAGGCAGGGTTGTGAGGCTTATTTCGCTCACATAATTGATGGTAGTAAGAAGCAATCGGATAGGAAGTTTATGCCGACGGTTTCTGAATTCTAAGATGTATTTCCAGAAGAATTACCGGGTTTGCCACCAGAGCGTGAAGTAGAGTTTTCAGTAGAGCTCATTTTTGGAACAGCTCCAATATCTATGGCTCCTTACCGGATGGCTCCAACTGAATTAAAGAAGTAAAAGGTTCAATTGCAAGAGTTACTCGATAAGGGTTACATCAGACCAGTGTCTCTCCATGGGGTGCTCCGGTTCTATTTGTAAAGAAGAAGGATGGGTCATTCCGATTATGTATTGACTATCGGTAGTCTAACAAGCTGACTATGAAGAACAAGTACCCGCTTCCCAGAATTGATGATCTATTTGACTAGTTAAGGGGAGCAGGTTTGTTCTCAAAGATTGATCTGAGGTCAGGATATCACCAGTTGAGGATCAAGGATAGCAATATTCTGAAATCGGCATTCAGAACACGGTGTGGGCATTATGAATTCGTAGTTATGCCTTTCGGATTAACTAATGCACCAGCAGTGTTTATGGACCTAATGAATCGGGTGTTCAAGGAGTATTTGGATCAGTTTGTTGTTGTCTTTATCGATGACATTCTAGTTTACTCAAAGAATGAGGAAGAGAATGATAGGCATCTGCGGGTTGTGTTGCAGATATTGAGGGAGAAGAAATTATATGCGAAACTCTCAAAATGTGAGTTCTGGATGACCAAAGTCGCATTTCTGGGACATGTTATAATGAAGGATTGGATCAGTATGGACCCTAAGAAGATAGAGGTAGTATTGGCATGACAGCCGCCTAAAAATGCAACTAAAGTGAGGAGTTTTCTGGGACTAACTGGTTATTACCGCCGGTTCGTCAAGGGATTCTCTTATATTGCAGGTCCATTGACCAAACTGCATCATAAGGGTACCAAGTTTGAATGGACTGTCAAATGTCAGGAAAGGTTTGACAAGTTGAAGAAGTTATTGACGGAATCACCAGTTTTGGTTCAGCCGATTAAAGGGTTGGATTATGTCGTGTATAGTGATGTGTCTTTGCAAGGTTTGGTATGTGTATAGATGCAAGAAGGAAAGGTTATTGCATATGCCTCAAGACAGCTTAAGCCGTATGAGTGTAATTACCCCACTCACGATCTTGAATTATCGGCTATAGTGTTTGCCTTGAAGATTTGGAGACACTATCTGTATGGGGCTAAATGCTATGTGTACACATATCATAATAGTCTATAGTATCTGCCTATTCAGAAGGAGTTGAATTTGAGACATCGTAGGTGGGTGGAGTTTCTGAAAGACTATGATCTAGTGATTGATTATCACCCTGGAAAGGCGAATGTAGTGGCCGATGCATTAAGTCGAAAGTCAATGCATTTGTTGGCATCGATGATGGCTAGATTGGAGATTGTTGATGATGCAATTGTAGCTGAGTTAGTTGTGAAACCTACTTTGATTCCGCGTATTCTGGAAGCGCAACAGGGAGATGATAGAGTGGTTGAATGGTTCCGTAAGATTGATGATGGTAGCGCCAGAGATTTTATCGGGAAATTGAACGGTGGATCGTATTCCTAGGACAGAATTTATGTACCGAATATTGATGGTGTTCGTGATGAGGTCTTGAATGGAACGCATACCCATGCACTTGCTATGCATCCGGGTGCCACAAAAATGTTCCAAGAATTGAGATTGATGTATTGGTGGCCAGAGATGAAGAAAAACATTGTTGAGTACGTCGGTAAGTGTTTGATTTGTCAACAGGTAAAGGCAGAACACCAGGTTCCGTCTAGATTGCTTCAGACTATTGTGATTCCGAAATGGAAATGGGATCGGGTACAATGGATTTCGTAGCCGGATTGCCGTCAATCAATGAGAAATTTGATGCTATTTGGGTGGTAGTTGATCGTTTGATGATGTCTGCCCATTTCATACCGATTCGGGTGGATAATCCGTTGGAACGGTTAACAGAATTGTACATCAAGGAAATTGTGAGACTGCACGGGGTTCCATCGTCCATCATTTCCGATCGGGATCCTAAATTCACGTATCAGTTGTGAAAGAAGTTTCCGGAAGCAATGGGGTCGAAAAAAAATTTCAGTACCGATTTCCATCCACAAACAGATGGGCAGTCTGAGAGGGTCATACAGGTTCTCGAAGACATACTTCATTGTTGTATATTGGAGTTTAAGGGGTCATGGCTGAAGTACTTGCCACAGGTTGAATTTGCTTATAGTAATAACTATCAGGCGAGTATTAAGAGGGCACTATATGGGGCTTTGTATGGGCGGAAATGTCGTACTCCTTTATGTTGGACGGAATTGAATGAGGTGAAATTAGTTGGTCCTGAGTTGATTCATGAAGCAGAGGATCACTTACGGTTTATCCGAGAGAAACTGAAGGAGGTTACGGACCGTCAAAAGTCTCATGCCGACTTGAAACGGAAAGAGATTGAATTCGCCGTAGGCGATAAATTGTTCTTAAAAGTCTCTCCATGGAATAAGGTGTTACGTTTTTGGAAGAAGCGAAAATTGACGCCGCGTTTCGTTGGTCCTTACGAAGTGTTGGAACATATTGGACTGGTTGCTTACCGTTTAGCGTTACCGCCAGAAATGGAGAAAATTCACAATGTTTTTCATGTCTCTATGCTACGGCAATATCGCTCGGTCCTTCACATGTGCTTGCCCGTGAAGAGATTGAGATTAGACCAGATTTTTCGTACAAAGAGGAACCTGTTCACATTCTGGATAGAAAAGTGAAGGTATTGTGAAGGAAGTTTGTACCTCTGGTTAAAGTACTGTGGCGAAACCATGCAATTGAAGAAGCGACATGGGAAACAGAAGAGGCGATGCGAAAGCAATACCCTCATCTTTTTGCTATAGGTTAAATTTCGAGGATGAAATTTCCTTTAGTGGGGTAGAGCTGTAACGTCCCAATTTTGGGGCTAGACATTTTTCGGTTTTCAAATTTTTAAGTTGATTGTTGAAGTGTTTAACCTTATTGTAACTCGTGAACGTATCGATTATTAAAATGTTACTTATCTTCTTTGGATTGCTATGGGAATGTCTTTTGGTATTCAGATGTTTATATTTCGAAAACCGAAGCGAAAACGAAGTGGAACGAAAGAAGAAATGACAGTGCGTAGCACTAGCCGTGCTGGCTACATAAGCTTTATGTAGCCACGCTTGTCGCCAACGCTGGCGACAAGGGGCTATGTCGCCAGCGAACGAATTCTACAAAATGGAAGTGTTCTTCTCGGTGCGCTTTGGCGACATAAGGCCTATGTCGCCAGCCTTGTTGCCAACCACCGAAATCAGGTTTTTAAAACCTAAATTGGCCGAATCCTCTTCATTCGCAACCTCTCTCTGAATTCTCTCATCTCGCAAGCGATTATTCTCTCAACTTCGTCACTTTATCTCCGTTTAGGTATCTCCGGTAAGCATTCTATCAACCCTAATCTCCTCCTTTTGGATTTCAAGCATGAATGTCGATCGAATTGGGGATGATTGTTGATTGTTTAGGGTTGATTAGGTGTACAATTTTTTAGGGGTTTTGTTGGAAACCCTAGGATTTGGGGAAGGTGGAATTGAATGATTGACTATGTAATCGGATTTGGTTTCAAGTAGGAATCGTTCTTTTGATCGCTTAATAGTCGTTAGATTGTGTTCTTTCACGATTGGACAAAAGTTTGTTTTTCGCGCGTCACATGTTCGACCTATTGTCTAAACCAATATTGTTCATTCTTGTTGTTAGGCGAAGCGGACAGTGTCGAGGATCGTGTCGGCGACACTTAGCTTAGCTTATCGTCGGAAGAAAGGTTAGCAACATCGTTCTAAACTCTACATTTGGGTGTTGTATGTTTTATGAATGTGCATTAATATGGGTAAATAAGATAACCACAGGAATTGTAAATTGATAAGAATAGATAGCCAATGATAGATCGACATTGATTGATTTGCGATTGTTGTTATATTGCTGATTAGAGGTATTAATAAGTCTATTGCATGTTAGACTTAGGCTTTGGTTAGCTAGAGTTTAAAATGATTGGATAAGGCACTAGTAACGTACCTGTCATATATTGCTTAAAAGCCAATGAATTGCTATAATGAATGATTGATTGTTAAATAAAAACTTGTGTGTTTGATCACTTAACTCATTTATACGATTGCCCTAGTCATGGTTGAAAATAGTGATGGAATGACATATCATTAGGGGTACCCGAGATATCTCAACCTATTGAGCAAAATAGGCCTTTTTTGGTTTAGCTAACCCCATTGAAAAATTGAGTGACAACTCCTGTTGGGTGTGACGGCACCATCGCTGACGGACATATTGTTATTTGTGGTCTTCGGACCTAATTGATGGGATTCTAAGGTAGTAGTCCGTCCCGAGGGGGAATAAACGGCTATACGGATATCGGTTTTCGGACTATATTTGTGGCTTCGGCCTAATTGGCCATATTTAATTATTGATCCTAGATTAGCGGCAGGCAAATAAAACTGGAATAAATACATTGATTGATATTACGTGATGATTGTTAGTAATTATTTGATTGTTTGGGGGATTCTTAAACGAAATTTGAGTTCATAATTGGATATTTGATAATATTGAACACGTATAATGAACGAAATTAGTTCTAGTGGACTACCTCACTTTATTGGACAGTAATGGCGTTAGACTTGGGTGGGATTGCATTCTCTTCCCTTGATTGTTAGATTTACGTGCATTTGTGTGCCTCCTCATCATTGTATATTTAATCAGATGCATTGTGTGTGTTTGTGGGAGTATGTCTTGCTAACTGGACATCGATAGTCTGACATTGTCTTTCTTCCATTTTTCTTGTCTATCTATTGAAATGTGAAACAGGTAATCGAGCAGCTTAAAGATTCGAGTATTTCCATCAAAGCATGTTGATTTTCTTGTATTTAGAACTTTTACAAATGAACTCGGATGCTATTTTCAAATTTCATGTTTACGAAGGATTGTAATTTATTTACTTAGACATTTTTTTAGAACTTTTGAGGATTTAAACGGTTTAAACGTGATTGTAATACGTTTATTGGATATTCTGTTTATGGTTTCAGGACATGTTTATTATTCTTATGCATCAAACGAATTATTTGATGATATACTTATAGATACATATATATTTTAAATAAATGTCCATTGTGTTATTGTTTACAAAACAGGTTAATAAATTTGTTTTACATATAGTTTTATTTCTTTTGTATAATTTCCGCATCTTAAAGAATGAATATATTGATTGTTAATGTGGCGCTCCAGCTTCCGTTCGCGTCTCCGCCGTGGCCGGGGGTTGGGTGTTACACCATGTCCTTCAATAAGTTCTTTACCATATCACAACTTTCTGCACTAGTACCTTAGAAGAGTTCAATCTTCTTCTAGGGCAAACTTTCCACAGCTAGACGTTCTTTCTTTGGTCCACTCAACTAACCACCTCGAAACGCTTCCATAAATTTTGCGATATGCTCAAATGCTCATGCTTGAGCCATGTTAGCATCCAATGACTCCTCGTTATCTATAGTTCTATCGCTTGCATGAGCTCTAGAACCAGAAGTGTTCTTGTTAGGGTTACGACGTGTTCTTGCCATAATCTGGAATTGTTTTTACTAGCTGAAATAGTCACAAGTGATCAAGTATTAGACTTTATGAAATGAATGCAATGTCATGAGTTTTTGAAATATATTACAATCAATTCCTATACACTAATGCACACAAGCTTATAGATAAGAAGCAACTGATAACCAGTGCTTTGATACCAATAAATGTAATGCCCAACCCCCGGCCACGGCGGAGCCGCAAACACAAGCTGAAGCGCCACATTACAATCATCCATTCATCGACATTAAGTGCGGAAAATAAACATTGATGTTTCAAAAAGTCTATGACAAAATAAACATTATAAAGCTGTCATCAAAGAACAATAAATCTATAAAAACAGTTTACTTGAAATAAAACTTGTCCACAATTCATAACAATCATCCAAAGAACAGTTTAAAATCTCGAAAATAATATGTCCAAAACATAAGGACCCAAAGTGATTCTAAGAGTCTGCATATTCTTTGAAAATAGCCAAAAAATTAACAATTAAAAGACAGTCCTAAATAAAGTTCTAGAATTCATGAAGATTGAACATACTTTTTATATAATGCTGGACCTTCTATCTGCTCGATCTATAGTTAAATATTTCACTAGAAGAGACAACAAAAATGGAAGAAAAACAACGTCAAACTATCGATGTTTTGTTGGCAAGTCACACTCCAATAATCACAAACAAATGCGTCTATTTAATTATACAATTATGATTTTGGCACACAATGCACCTAGGACTAGCAATCAATAATAAGAGAATACAATCCCGCCCAATTTTCCATATTATTAACGAGTTGAATAGGGTGTGTTACTCACAAAGTCCCAATTATACTAATTGTATACAATTAACATAATTAGGCGTTCATATCGTTTCTCTATATCAATTTAAAATCCCCAAAGGAAATAATTATTAGACTGCCACTTATCTAAAATTGATAATGAAATGGGGCCAATTAGGCCGAAGCCACACATTAGGGTCCGAAGACCGAGATTTATAGAACCATTTATTCCCCCTCAGGATGGACTACTACCTTAGGATCCTATCTATTTGGTTCGAAGACCACAATAACAATATGCCTTTAGGCGGTGGTGTCGTCACACCCAATAGGAGTCTTCACTTCGTTTTCAATGATGGTTAGCTAAATGATGGTTAGAAACTTGACTGATGAAATTTATGTTGTGCTGAGTATATGAAAACTCAACTGATATTTAGAATTCACAGTGATCAATCAAAATTACTGTCTATCAATGTCTAATGTAGTATTTTAGATATCGTCTCCACAGGGATTGTAAGCTAAGAAGCATGATTTAGACTAAGATTTAAACTGAATTGCTAAAAGAATCTATATACAACATGAATCATAGAATCATAGAATCATAGAGTTGATGTGAAGTAAAAGTAACTCATGACATTCATTCAATGCAAACTCAAGTCAGCACTCTATTCTGCAATTGATCTTAAAAATGAATAAACTGATTTGCTAGATCTGTTGTCAATTAACTTCTCATGCAAGTTTCATCTTAAATCACAAATTTACCTTCTAGATCATCATCAGTAATCTGTTAAACGATCTCTCAATTCAATTTAACAGATCTCAATTATATAGTTGCATATATCTCTATACTACAACGTATACAATTGATAAGCACAATCTGTAGAAAAACAAATCTGTAGTCTATCTCTAGCACTACGATCCTCTATTCTCAGATCTGAAACCTAATCGCCATCTCTGGTCTAAATTAAATCTCAGATTAACAATATTACGTAACTCTCGTTATTGTAATTCAATTAGCTCATGAAATCCAGTAGATCTGACTATAATTGAACAAGAAACTTTTCAATTGAAATGATAATCAACATCAAGATTCAACAAATCAACAGAGCTTTTACCTAGCACATCCACTTCAGCATATTCAATCAAGTATAGAAAATCATCATCGACATGCTCAAGATCTAAATCTTACCAAGGAAGATTGAAGCTAGACTCTGTCTCAGTTGTTGCTTCACAATCTTCAAGCTAAATCTCAATGATCAACAGAAACAGAGCACAAAACTTCTTCAAGAAACTTCTCTGAAGATGTTGAATAAAGCATATAGAAGAATCTAGAATTTCTCTTAAAGTATAATAGAATGTCAAGAGTGAAAATCAAATGTCTAAAACTGTTTTTCTCTAAAAAACTTCACACTCATTATTCCATCTGAGCTCCTATTTATAAAGTTTGGCTTAGTGGCAATTTTGAAATAAAATCAACAAAGAAACACAAATAGGCGAAGTAACATTTTTTCTCCATTTATGTCGCCTGTTCCTTCGCCTGAACCAAACGACTTCTTTGAATTTCGCTTGTCTTAATCGCCAAGCTATAAATCTTTCTAGGCGAAATATCCTCAATGTTGCCACAGTACGTCGCCTGATGTTCAGGTGAGTTGACATTTTTTGCCAAAACAATCTTTCAGTTAAGATCTTCTAGGTGATGTCTCATCAAATGTCGCCTGTGATAATCTTTAGATTTGGCGACATTTCTCCTTTATCGCCTCAACCATCGCCTCAAGGTAGGTAAAATTTAATCTTCATCACCTAAATTTCTGTCAAGATGGCGATATACGAAGGCGAGGAATTTCTGATTCGCCTTTCATGCTTTACTCTTCGAGGCAAAATCTTCTTTATATCGCCTGCTGCATCGCCTTTCACTCCAAATCAGGGCGAGCTCCTCAGGCGAATTCTTTTCTTAGCAAAATTATCTCGCCAGTTTGCTGAGTTTGGATGAAATTCTGATTTGGTCTTTCTTGCTTCAAAATTTGCATGGTTTAGCCTCTTTTCTACAGTTTTTCATCCAAGTCTCTGTCTCAACAATAAAAGCCTACAATTAGTAAAAATGTAATCACTATCTCATCATTTAAACTCAATTTCATTACATTCAAACTCACAAAGTATGCTAAAACAGGTAAATTCTAGACTTATCACTAAACCAAAGGTCATATGTTTCCACTAGGTTGGCATATCTCGGTTAGCTTTAATGACATGTCATTCAATCACTATTTTTAACCATGACTAGGGCAATCATGATCTGATTAATTAGATGATAAAAACACACATTTCAATTTAACATTCAATAATTACACAGCATTAATCCATTAGTTTTCAATCAAACATTTGTCAGGTACGTTACTAATGCCTTATCCATTTGTTTCCAGCTCTAACTAACAAAACCCTAAGTCTAAAATGCAAGATATGAATCATCATATCTCTATTCAGCAATAAACCAACAATAGTAGCAATCAATATTCCATTCTAACATTAATGTCTATCGTTCCAATTAACCATTCATGTGATTAGGTTGTTTATTCGATTAATGCAAAAACATAAAACATACAACAACCGATATAGAGTATAAAATGATGTTGCTATTCTTTCTTATGTAGTCAATTAAGATAAGCTTTGGCGTCCCGATCCTCGACACCTTCTGCTTCGCCCAACAAAGGAAAAACAATTTGCTTAAACCTTTCGTCGAACACTTAGCGTGCAACTAATGAAACCTAGTCTAATCGATAAGGAAACGTCAACCTAATGGCTAAGAAGTAATAATATAAATGAAACTACTTGAAATGAGTTCAATTCAATTAATCTAACATCCAATTCAATTTCCCCCAAATCTTATGGTTTCCAACAACCCTAACTAATCCAATAACCTATTTAACTCTAACTCAACATCAAACACCTCCAATACTACCAACAATCATGCTTGAACGCAAGGGAAGGAGACTAGGGTTGATCAAAGGCTTGCTGGAGACACCAAAATTGAGGAATCACAAGGGAATCGAGAGGAGAATCACTTTTGCAAAGAAGGGGTTCGAGAGGATTTGGAAAGAATGAAGAAAATCGACCAACTTAGGTTTTAAAAACCCAATTTAAGTGTTTGGTGACATGACTAGCAACATAAAGCCCTTGTCGCCAACACCTACAGTACCTTGCTCAATTTGCACGCCTGAAATCAGTCATTGGCGATAAGGCTAGCAACTTAAACCACGTGTCGCCAACACCTACAGTCTTGTGACCAATATTTGGCGTGAGGAATCGCTTACTAACTACATGGTAGGTGACAAGGAGCTATTTCGCTAGTGTCTTTAGTGTTGCGTACCTTCGTTTCCTTCCCTCATTTGACTTCGCTTTCGCTACGGTTTCGACGTACGACCAGATATAACATCGATAAATTTGGGATCCATACTTCAAACCATAAATTCTCAACTTATTTTGCTTAAAAACTCAAAGCTATAATTGTTTTTTGGGAACTTTATTTTAAATGGGTCATCAAAAGATTGAGTTTCAAAAATAGGTCCATTCTAAAATTGTTGGAAAAGTAATCCTTCTAAAAGTTTGTTTTCACTCTGTAGGCTATGCTCACTTATTTGCCCTTATAATTTAAATTTGAATTAATAAACCTAAATAAAATTAAAATAAATTAAAGAAAATGTAATATTCCTGAAATACCCCTCTCTCTTGATTGAACCTGTCAATCTAAAAAAGCGATTTTCTTCTTTAGATTTTGATTCCAATTCCAATAGCAATCGACGACGCCATAGATGACTCCATCAATAATGTCGAATCTGCAGCTCTCGTGAATGACATCGTCGAGCAGTAGTCTCCACTGCTTGACTAATGGAGGATTCAAGAAGAAGAAGGTCGAATGCATTCGATTTCAGAGGAGTTTTATTGTGTCGACGAGAACTTAATCATACAATTGCAATATAAATTTGAATAAATACATAGTCACGCTTCAAGAACCTCTCAAGATTTGATTTGCGATGTCTGCTTGTGGTAGAATCTCCGTTCATGCTCTCAAAAAAAGGGTAATATTACTAAAATTGAACCGTTTCTTGATTTTAATTGATTCTTGCTAAGATTTTGAGGAATTGTTGTGTGATTGGATTTCTTTAGTGTGATGCGGAGAAGTCCAAGCTATTTGGGTTAATCGACGTCAATCAAACAGTTCTCGAACCTTAACCTGGTATGTAACTGGTTATTGATGTCATGAATTAGATGTTGTGACGATATAGAATTTGACATTGATAAGTTTCTAATTTAGGGATTGCAGTAGGGTTATTTTCATCAGTGACGAAGGCATTGCTGATAATGTTAACAACTAATCAATTTCAATTTTTGGTGGGAGTGCTCAATCGATGTGTAATTTTTCATAATCGTAACTGCTATTTGTGTTGTGATCAATTATAGTTAGAATATAACATTATGAATTGATATGTAAGATATTGAATGTTTCAATTCTGTATTGTTTTTGTTGATGTAAACAACATTTGATGAACGCTCTATTGATTTGAATAACTTCTTTTACTTATGAAGAAGAATAATAAAATCATTGATATGTAGGATATTGATTGTTTAAGTTCTGTCTTGTGTTTACTAATGTAAACAAAATTAGTAATTCTTATAACTCGCATAAACTTAATTCCCAATTAACTTAGAGATATTATAACAATCAATTGTCTCCAGAAACCCATTGAAGCAATCAAGAGGATTAAGAATACAATAATAATTCTATTGCGTACTATTCAAATAAATCGAATTGAAATTTATACAAAAACAATTAGCACCACGCAGGAGAGAATTTAGTGATCTGGAGAACATTTTCTTCATTAATTTCTAAATCATCAAATTATAGAACAAAATAGAAGAAAACCTCACGATAATCCCAATTTCATTAAATATAGAAACCCTAGCCGCCAAAACCATAAAGTGTCTCACCCTACCTCTTCAAAACATAGATGACATCTATAGCAAATATTAGAGGTTCTGCAACCCATTCTAATTTCTTACCTTTTTTGGAGTGAATGAGTGAGGTAGGATAAGACGGATAATGGAAGAGATGATCAGAGTCGCATTCATGGTGATGGAAGCAACGACGGAGGAGGCAGAGACAAAGATGGATGTAGGGAAGACAAAAGCAGCAGAGATGGATGCTGTGGAAATGGAAGCAATGAATGAGGAGGAGGAGGATAAGCATTAAAGGTGGGATTAAAATGTGATTTGGTCGGAGTGGAGGAGGAGGAGCGGTAAAGATAATTTGGGAGAGGAGGAACGACGGAAACCTATTGGAATCTATTGTGTGTGTTTTTTAAATCTTTTTATTATTAATTATAATAAGGGATGGAAAAGTAATTTCGTGGAAGAGTTTTGAATCTAGAGACAATGTGAGCACGTTTATGTAGGCTTTTCTAGTAGTGATCGGATAGTCAATTCTCGTTTTTAGAGCCTTTGATAAACTTAAGTCTTTTAAACTTATGGGTTTTGGTTGTTTTCATTCTGAACACTACACTTTGGGTATGATAAATCTAGGGAGATTCCCAAAAAACCACTGTAGGTTTGGCCCATTAGCCAAAAAATCTAAATTTGTGTTTTTCCATCCAAGTTACTGTTAATCCATCAGTGATGAACAAAATCGAGGGATATTTTGGTAATTTTGATTTTTTAATTTAAAATATTTTTAAATTTTAAAAAAAGAATTAATTTTTTCATTCTTTTTATTTTCTTTCATTTTTTCCTTCTTTTTTATTCTATCTTTTTTATTTCTTAATTTTTTTAAATTTAAAAAAATTAAAAACATAAAAATTTAAAAATAAAACTAACTTTTCATTAGTTTCATTTTTTCCCTTCAATTTTTTTTTAATTTTTTTAAATTTAAAATTAAGTAGTTACTTTATTCTTATATCAATATTTTATAATTTTTCTCCCCTTTCCGTTTCATTTTTTTTTTTTTATTGTTGTGTATCTTTTTTTTTTCACTCTATAAATTTATTGAGTGAATATTATTATGTTTACATTTTCGTATGTAATCTTTAATTATTATTGAATGTAATTGATAGAATTAGATAATCTATTTTTTCTATGATAAATATATGATAGAAAAAATCATTATTTCAATCAAACAAAAAAAATATAACCTTGGCTAATGTAATCAAAAAATTACATATAGATCATTCCAAATTATTTCACAATTATAATGAATGGAAAATTCCATAAGAAAGTGGTACTAAATAAAACTTTATTTTCAATCTATCAGCCAAGCTTCCCATCTTATCCTTCTTAAAAAGTTATATTTACAATAATGGTATGAAAATTTAATTAATTTACAATAAAATTCAAATCAAATATTGAAAGACTAAATTACCCTTCACAAAAACTTGATGTCAAGCACCATCATCAACATCATCGTCTATTATTGTTTCGTTCGTGCTTCCATAAGACTTGACAACCCCACCACTCTCTCTAATCTCTTTCAAGCCAAAGACTCAAGCTATCTATTTTAAGAAAAAAACTTAATAAGTAATGTACTAGTCTTTTTGTTGCTATTGATGGAATTTTTTTAGAGAACTTGGCTTTTACTATTGTTCGTACTAAGCCTAAGACATGGAAAGCTCCGTTGCCTCTTAAAAGAAATAGGGTATGTAATGTTACTTCAAAATTAGTAAATTCTTATTGCTTGTTTAGGTTTGGGTACTAGTTAGTTGTTATTATTGTTGAGATTTTCAGTCTTGTTGTGATGGGTTAGTTCTCGCATACCAAGTCATTTGATATTTGATGTTTGGTTTTAATTGCTTCTATTTTATTATCCATTTATATCTTATTCTTTTGTATCATATTTTTTGCAAATTATATAAGTACTTGTGTTTTATGCTTAAGTGAGATTTCACATTTCAATTTGAGATTGTTATGATCATAAACAAATTGCAAGAACTATGCTCCCTGAGAATACAAAAGTTGAAGAAACAAGGTATTCTTGATTGTATTTTTTTTGCGCATGTCAATTTAGTAACATATTTGAATCCATCTACAAAAGAATCTAAACATGTACGCGACTTATTTTTTTTTGTTGGCTGAACAATTATAGAGGTCATTTTCTCTCTAAGGAGGATGACAAATTTCTTGAGAAAGTTAAAGCGATCATAGAAGATGAAGAATGCCAAGCTTTAGTTGTAACAGATACAGATGTTGTTAAAAGCGCCATTGCAAGTGTTGATAAATCCAGAAAATATTTTCAAAATTCTCAACTAGATGGAAGAAGTGGAGATGTTGAAGTCAAGAAAAATATGCCTAACCAAATGACGCCAATAATAGAACCGAGCTTAGTAACCTCGCTATGAATAAATCTAGGAAATCAAGAGCGAAAAAGTAAGCCTATGCATATGATTAAGTGGAAAAGTAGTGTTCTATCACTATTACCATGGTAGTAATACTAGTTGACACACGAATTAAGGTTGGTGTTCCTTACTTAACTTCAAATTTTTACTTACCTATAATATAACTCTATAGTTTATGTTGGCTTGTTGACTAAAGTAAAATTCGTAATTAAATATGATACTTCTAGATGAATGATGCATTATTCCATCATTTATATCATGTCTAAGTTTTAAAACCTGTTTGACCTTAAGGCAAATTTTTTAATATAGGTTCAAAGAACTTCGGATGTGTCTATCACGCAAAAAGAAATGTAAGATTATCAGTTTTTTCTTACTTATCTATCATATTATATTTTCCTAATTGGTTTTAGTAAGAATCCCAGCCTCATTACCATTTTGAGACTTATTCTATGATATACAAGGCATTAAAAACAAGTAAACAAGAATTTCTAAATTCAAGAAATTTCTAATTTCTGGTCATTATTTTGGTTTCAATTTGCATTTGATAAGTGAATTTGTTGTTTGATAAGTGAAAGTATTTTACCTTTATGGATTTTCGCCGGGGAGAACATAATAAATGGATTGTTTTGTTGAATTCTTGTGTAAATTGAAGAGTTTTAGTTGATTTGGTTGCTAGATTTTGTATTGTTGGGGTAATGAAAATCAATATGATGTTTCTTTTTCTAGGTAAGAGATTTTAGGATTATCATCATGGACTATTATGACATGTATATTTCTCTATTTTGAATTGTTGGACATAAATAAAGTTATTTTTTCTTCTTTTATTACATAGAAAATGTTTAAGAGGTTTTTGGATATCCAAACATTGAGGGAGATGAACCAGGAATATGATTTAAGGACAACAATTTCATTGATGAAGCATATGTCAAGTACAAAGTTCATTTGCTGAAGCACATTTTTGCCTTTATATTTATCCCAGATATAATAGATGTTTAATCGTGTCTCTTGCGGTGATTAGAATTTGAACTCCACCAGAATACATGTCAATGTATTTAAAAGATGCAAACATACAAGTGTTTAAGATGATGACTATTTTTTCATAATCATGTGTAAAAGCTTTGATTTTTTCCGTATAATTTGTTGCCTACTTTACACAAGCTGCACATAAATGCACTAGAAATGATATGTTTTCTCCATTTTCAAGTCTGGTTTACCTTCACAAAATAATATTTCTCCTACACAAAATATTTTGTCCCCTTCATACAGCCTGAACGTAAATGCACTAAAAATAACTTGTTTTCTCTATGTTCAAGTTTGTCTGACATTCACAAAAAAATCTTTGCTTCACTTAAGTTTGTGTCACAGTCATAGATGTTGTACGTAAGTGCATATAGAAAATGAACACATTTTTTGGTGGCCCCTCCTCACAAATGACTTTACATAGGCATTGAAAAATCAATAATTTCAACTTGTACAGGTTAGGCCATCCTTCACAAAAAAAACAAAAAGAAAAACGCCTTCATAAAAAAATATGCCTTATTCACATAGAAGGCTTCACAAAGGTGTTAGAAAATCAATAATTTTAACTTTTACATGCCAGGCCAGCCTTCATAAAAATCATTACCTCATTTACAAAAAAGAAAAAAATATGCATCCTTCACACAAAATTGAAAACCATTCGCTATATATGACATGATATAACACTTATATGGACTATGTGTCCTTTACAAAAAGCCAGCACCCCTTCTCAAACATCTTTCACATCCTTCACACTATAGTCAGGCTAGCCTTCACAAAAAAAAATTACCTCCTTCACACAAAATATGCCTCCTTCACAGAAGGTTGAAACAACTTAGTATAAAATGGCATGACTTTACCTTTACATGGACTACGTGTCATTCATATAAAATCAACACCCCATCACAAACATCCTTCACAACCTTCATATTAATCCGCCACATCCTTCACACTCTGGCTAGTCCAACCTTGACAAAAAAAATAACCTCATTCACAAAAAAAAATTACCTCCTTAATACAAGGTTGAAAATAATTTAGTATAAATGGCTTAACTTTAACCTTACATAAATTATGTGTCCTTCACAAACAAATATATGTCCTTAAAAAATATCAACACCCCTTCACAAATATCTTTTATAACCTTCACATTAATCTTTTACAATCTTTACATATGCCTTCACCAAAAGGAACCCTCAATTCCCAAAGTAAAGATAGTCTCGTAATGATGAAAAATGGGTTGTGATGTTATTAATAACATACGGACAAACAAATTAGACCCCAAATCATTTTTTTTAAAAATAAATTCAATAATTTGACTTAGTAAATGCAAGTGCACTAATGAACTTATGTAATTTCAACTTATGTTAAGACTATCTCATGAATGATTATGGCACTTTCTTTTTTTTTTTTTTGGTATTTTTAAATTAATACGAACATGTCGAGTAAATATAGACGCACATTTCTTGGGATGATCAATTAGCTTGTTACAACATGTAATAGGCTTATTGTAGTGTAATATATCTTAGTCACATATGTTCACATTGAATTATCTCTGTCATATCTAAACAAAATTAGTAAAGGATAAGTTAGATATTGTTTGAAAATATAGTAGTAATGTTAGTTCAAGGCCTAATAGGTCCATAAGCTATGCAAATGTCAATTCTTTGTACAAGATGGAGTCTAAAATTTTGACACCATATTAAATAATATTATAGTTCACCCGCCCATATGCAAAATTACATAAAAAAATCAATAATATTTGCCACGTCATAAGTAGTACAGTGGATGATAAGTCTAGAATTTACTTATATATTGATATATTTTATGATCTTTATTATGACGAAATTGAGCTTAAAAGATAGACAAGTGAGTTAATTTTTAGTAATCCTATACTATTTTATTCAGGGACTTGGATGAAAAAATGAAGAAAAATAAGCAAAAAAGAACAAATTTAGAGAGAATAAAATTTCTAGTGCATTATTTCTTTATTTCAGTAAATAGGAGAGGAATCGTTATATGAGAGATGGGAGAGATTCAAGGAGTTGATTTGGAGATGTCCACATCATGGCATAGTTTCATGGAGCATTGTTATGACATTATACAGTGCTATGCTACCTAAAATTAAGATGCATATTAATTCCTTAGCTAGAGGATCAATCATGGACAAAGAACTAGAAGACGCTCATGACTTTATTGAATTGCTGGCGAATAATGATTTTGGTTGGAATGAGAGAGATAAGGCTGCAACAAAGAAGTAGCTGGGAGTTTTTGAACTAGAGTCATTTAATGCAGTTTGTGCGTAGATAGCTTTGCTGAATAAGAAGATTGACAATATTGCACCAAATAAACAAGGCTATCAAAATAAAAAGGCTTTGGTTAACTCTTTAGATAAGGAAAAACAAACTCTGGCGGATTATGCACAAGCAGGTGCTGATGCAGATGATGAAGATTAACCTGATGAGTTGGAGCAAGTAAATTATGTTAGCAATAATTACGGAAACCAGCAGAGGCCATATTATCGGCAATGGAAGCAACCTTATAAAAATCAGGGTTCATATTAAAGAAATCCTCAGCCTGGTTATTAACAGCAAGGATGGTTTCAAAATTAGCAAAAATACCAAAAGAAATCCAACATGGAGGATATTCTAATCCAATATATGGAGAAAACATACTCTATTCTTACCAACCATTCTACTCAATAAAAAAGTGGGAAACCCAAATGGTAGAACATTTACAACCTAAAGTGGGAAATCCTATTTACTAAAACATTGAAGCAAATGCTTATATATGCAAAATTTATGAAGGAACTCTTATCAAATAGGAGAAATTTGGCAGATATGCAATGTATCAATGTAAATGAGAGTGTGAGTCGACTTGTGAAGTACAAAGAGTCAGGAAGGAGAATGATCCTAACAAGTTCACCATACCTCTAACAGTTAGAGATAGATTAAAAGGAAGGGCTTTATGTGATTTAGGAGCTAGCATAAATCTGATGCCCTTAGAAATCTATGAGAGGTTGGAAATGGGAAATTTTAGACCAGATAATGTTTTACTATGGTTTGCAAACACATATTTCACTCAAGCCAAGAGTGTTATTGAATATGTAATTTTTATAGTAAACAAAATCATGTTTAATGTAGATTTTATAGTACTTGACATAAAGGTAAATGAAGATGTGCTAGTGCTACCATGAAGACAATTTTTAAGAATAGGAAGAGCTTTGATAGATGTAGCAAATGGAGAACTAAAACTGCGAGTTAATGGAGCAGAAGCTAAGTTCAGTTTACTTGAATAATTAAAATTTCCTTATGATTTCAGTGAAGTGGAGAGTATTCAACTAACAACAGATGAAGAGCTTTGGGATAATATACTCATACTAAGAAGCACTGATCCTTTAAATAATGTCTTGATTAATGATGTAGACATGAATATTCTTAAAGAAAAATCTTATAATGGAGAATTGGAGTCTATGACTTCAAATTTTATTCTCAATATTAGTGATATTCAACCTTCAATTGAACTCATTCTTTTTTTAGTGTATAAACCACAACAGCTAGAGTTAAAGGCACTACCTATTCACCTCAAGTATGCTTTCCTTAACTTTGAGGATTCAAGCTTACCGATTGTTATTTTAAATAAGTTAAAAAGTGATTAGGAAGAGAAGCTTCTATAAGTGGTGAGGAAATATAAAAGAGACAATGCATGGACTATAGCAGATATCAAGGGAATCAACCCAATATTTTGTACTCATACAATTATCCTAGAGGAAAAATACACTCCCCAGATACAACCTCAAAGGAGACTCAATCCAACAATGAAAGAGGTTGTAAAAAATATGTATTAAAGCTATTGGATGCAGGTATAATATTTCCAATCTCAACTAGTGAGTGAGTTAGTCCAGTGCAATGTGTACCTAATAAGGGGGGATAAAAGTGATAAAAAATAAGAAACATGAATTGATTCCTACTAGGACAGTCACAAGGTGGAGGATGTGTATATATTATAGGATCCTAAATGATGCTACTTGGAAGAACTGTTTTCCCTTGCCCTCTATTGATAAAGTGTTTAATAGGTTAGCAAAAAATCCATATTTTTAATTTCTGAATTTTATTCAAGATACAATAAAATCCCTATTGCACTTAGTGATTAAAAAAAGACTACATTTACCTGTCCATTTGGGACATTTTCTTACAATAGATCCTTTTGGTTTATGCAATGCACCACGTACTTTTGAAAGATGTATGCTAGCCATTTTTACTGATTTAATAGGTAAGTTTTTAGAGTTGTTTATGTATGACTTTTCCATAATTGGTGGAGCTTTAAAAGATGTGGTAAATGGTAAGTTTACACTGAGAGTTAATAAAGAGGAAGCAAAATTAAGTCTGTTAGAATCATTGAAATTTCCCTATGATTTCAATTAAGTGAAAAGTATTCAACTAACAGCTGATGAAGATTTAATGGATAAGATTTTAACATTGAGAAGTGATGATCCTTTGAATAATGTCTTAATCAATGATGTAGACATGAATATTCCTGAATAAAGTGCTTATAGTGGGAAGTTGGAGTCTATGACTTCACATTTTATTCTCTATATTAGTGAGATTCAACCATCAACTGAACTAATGTTTCCTTCGATTGAGAAACCATCATAACTAGAGTTGAAGGCACTCCCCAGTAATCTCAGATATGCTTATCTCAATCTGAAGATTTCAGCTTACCAATTGTTGTATCAAATGAAATAAGAGGTGACTACGATGAAAAGCTTCTGCAAATGGTGAGGAAATACAAAAGAGCCATTGAATGGACTATTGCAGACATTAAAGGGATCAATCCAACATTCTTCACTCATAGAATCATCTTGAAGGAAAAGTATACACCAAAAATCAAACCTTAAAGGAGACTAAATCCAACCATGAAGGAGGTTGTCAAGAAAGAAATGTTAAAGCGCGTTGATGTAGGTATAATTTTTTCAATTTTAGATAGTGAATGTGTTAGTCCTGTGCAATGTGTGCCTAAGAAAGGAGGGATAACAGTGATTAAGAATGAAAAGAATGACTTACTTCCTAGTAGGACAAACGCAGGATGAAGGATGTGTATTGATTATAGAATTCTGAATGACGCTACTAGAAATGACCATTTTCCTCTTTCTTTCATTGATGAAATATTAGATAGGCTACCAGGACACCCATATTTCTGTTTTCTGGATGGCTATTTAGGATATAATCAAATTCTCATAGCACCTGTGATCAACACAAAACTACCTTTACATGTCAATTTGGAACTTTTGCTTACAATAGAATACTAGTTGGATTGTGTAATGCACTAGGAACATTCCAAACATGTATGCTAGCCATCTTAATTGATTTTATTGGGAAGTTTAAAGAATTGTTCATGGATGATTTTTCCATCATTAGATTAGCTTTGGAGATTGTCTTGACAATTTAAGAAAAGTCCTAAAAAGATTTGAACAGACCAACTTGGTTCTTAATTGGGAGAAATATCAATTTATGGTTAGAGAATGAATAGTGTTAGGGTATAGACTGTCTGCTGAAGGTTTAGAAGTAGACAAAGCAAAAATTGATGTAATTGTCAACTTACTTCCTCTTACAAATGTCAAGGGTCTTAGAAGTTTCTTAGGACATGCAGGTTTTTACAGGAGATTCATAAAAGACTTTTCAAAAATCTCCAAACCATTATGTGTTTTGCTTGAGAAAGATAAGAAATTTGATTCTTCTGATGGATATTTTAAAGCTTTAGTGTAACTTAAGGAAAAACTTGTCTTAGCATCTATTATAGTTCCACCTGATTGGAACTGTAAATTTGAGATCACTTGTGATGCATCAGATTATGCAGTAGGGGCTGTTCTTGGAAAACGACGTGAGAGGTTGTTCAGAGTCATCTTTTATGCGAGCAAATCTTTGTTGGAAGCTCAAAGCAACTATACTACTACAGAGATAGAGTTGCTAGCAGTTGTCTTTTCTTTAGACAAATTTAGATCATATATTTTGGGATCTAAAAGTATTGTACATATTGACCATGCAGCATTGAAGTATCTTTTTGCTAAAGAAGAATCCAAACCTAGATTAATAAGAAGAATCAAAGACAGTAAGGGAACAAAAAATGTAGTTGTTGATCACCTTCGAAGGCTACAGATTTAAGACAGAGAAGCTCAAGTTGACATTAAAGAACATTTTCCTGATGAGCAGTTGTTTTTATATGAGGTAACATTTTATCCATGGCATGCTGATTATGCTAACTTTCATGCATGTAAAGTGTTACCTGAAGGTTTAAACAGTCCTCAAAAGAAGAAATTTCTTCATGATGTGATGAGGTAAAGATGGGATGATCCATATCTGTTCAGAAGATGTGCCCAACAAATTTTGAAGAGTTCCATCCTATATAAGGAAACTTTTGATATCCTTTAGCATTGTCACTCTTCAGAGTATGCAGGGCATTTTGCTGGAACAAGAATAGCAGCCAAAGTACTTGAATGTAAATTCTTTTGTCCCTCACTTTTCAGGGATGCTCATGCATTTGCTGCCAACTTTGAAAGATGCTAAAGAATGGAAGAATGGATAATATTTAAAAAATACAAGAAATGACCCAGAATTTTATGCTTGAAGTTAAATTGTTTGACGTTTGGGGAATAGATTTCATGGGGCCATTTCCTCCATCTAACAAGTATGAGTATATACTTGGAGCAGTGGATTATGTATCCAAATCGGTAGAGGCCATAGCTTGCACAACTAATGATAGCAAGATTTTAGAGAAATTCATACAAAAGAATATCTTAACATGATTTAGCATTCCTATGACACTAATTAGTGATGGAGGGTCGCATTTCTGCAATAAGCTGTTGGAAAAAATTCTTAAAAAGTATGGAGTTATCCATAAGATTACTACTGCTAATAATCCTCAAGCAAATGGTCAAGTAGAAGTATCGAGCAGAGAGTTGAAAAGAATCCTATAGAAGACGGTCAATGAGTTTAGGAAAGATTGGAGACTTAAACTAGATGATGCTCTCTGGGCTTACAGGACAACTATCAAAACACCCATTGGAATGTCACCATTCAGAATGGTATATGTCAAGGGGTATCATCTGCCAGTGGAGTTAGAACATTAGTCATACAAGGCAGTAAAGCTTTTAAATATTAATTATGACAAAGCAGGGAAACAGAGACTTCTTTAGCTATATGAATGGATAAATGACGTTTAGAAGCTTATGAGAATCTTGAGAGGTATAAGCAGAAAATGAAACATTACAATGACAAAAAGATTGTTAAGAGAGAGTTTAGACCTAGATAATATGTGTTGTTGTACAACAACAAACTCAATTTAATTCCAAGCAACCTGAAATCTAGATGGTCTGGACCATTTAGAGTGAAGAGTGTATCCACATATGGTGTTATCGAGTTGTTTGATAATAAGCCTACAGACTTTTTTGTTGTTAACGGTAAAAGACTTAAACATTATTTAGGGGGAGATATTTACAGGAAGAGAAGTATTGTACATCTTTGATCTTGTAGATATGATGGAAAGATCATGAACCAAACTTACTATGGTTGATGCTAAGGACCCTAAAAAAAGCAATCTCTTTACACTATTAAAATTGGAATTTGAATCATGCTTATATTGCTTAATTGTGTAAATTTTTTTGACAAAGTTCATGTTTTGAAAAGATTTTCATTTTCAAGAGAAATTGAAATTAAAGGTGTTGAATCTTTTTCACAGCTAAGAAGTCTCGCCATAACTAGAATTCATATTTGCAAGGAGTAATGAAATCTCACCTTACATAGCACGAGGATTGTGGCGATCTATTTAAGTTTGCCACAAAAACATTGCCAAGTGAATTACAGGGCAACGCAAGCATGAAATTCTCGCCTAAAGTCTCGCCTAGCAAGATAACAAATTAAGGCGATTATAATGTTTAATGCTTGAAATATCGCATGGAGTTAAGGCAATATAGGCGACATCTTAGACATCGCTATCCAGTTAAGCATTTTAGGTGAATTTCTTTTAAATTTGCTATATTTCGCCCCTTTATTGTATTGATCTCGCAAAATAAAAACATATCGTTTGAATGATTTGTCAAATTTTATAAGTTTTTAGGCTACTCAATTTCATTTAGCCAAAAAAGTTGCCCAATATTGAAAAAAAAAATTAGGCGAATAATGATTTTATCATTTCTTTTCTCGCCTAAAATTATTCATGAGTGGCAAAAGAAATTTTTCTCGCCTGAATTTTCCATCTTTCTCGCCTAAATAATATTTCGCCAACTGATGTCGCCTATTTAAATCTAACGTGGTGAAATTAAAAAGCAACATGTATGGCAAAAATTTTGAACGCCTCACCAATTGAATCGCCCTAATCGAATCTGATGTGGCGAAACCCAAAACCGTACACCTTCTTCTAGCTTGATAATAATTTATAAAAATAAATTCAATCAGACCTTGCAATCTATTAGTCAACCTGTAGAATCAAAAGACATCTGCCAAGCCTAAGGTTTATGATAAGAAGAACTTCAATATAGTCTACACCTAGTCGATCAAAGAACACCAATAAGGCAAAGACATTTGAACCCAGATATTGAGGATGATAGTGGATGTCTTTTGCTTTTAGGGGAGTTGCAATGGATGTTTCAGTTGACAACATTTTGTGATTAGTACGGGTTGATAAACCCAGATATTCAGGATGATAGGGGCATGAGAGCTGCTGAATTGACAGTTGAAGAATTACTGAGTTTGACAAAATTTTCAAACCTAACAAACGAAAGTGATAACGAAGTTTTGGCAAGGGAATTGGACATTCACTCAGCCATTTGCTTAACTTGGCTAAGAGATAAAATTATTCCAAGATGTAAAGGGAGTAGGTTCAAAGTGGATGAAAAGAAGTTCCTCCATGATTTTGTTCAAGATCATTTCATCAATCTGGGTCAATTGTTTTTCTTTAAATAAAAAAAGAGGTTGTCTAATATGAGCAAGGAGAAGAGTAGGCAACATACTCTTTTTTTTCCATATGTCAATACTAGATTCATGGAAAGTTGTGGTGTTAAATTAAGGAAAAAAGATAAATGGTTGTCAGAATCAAAGCCACATATTGGTGAGCTTGAGTTGAGGACTAGGGAATGTAGGGGTGGTAAGGATCATGCTTGTGATGAAGCTAAGGTGAGAGTAGCAGAATTGAAAGCTCTCACAGAAGCCAAGATTGGATCTTCGAGGAAAAATAAATTTTCTTCTCTACTCCCCAGCACTAAAACCAACATCTGTTCAGACCAAAAGGGTCAAATAGTGATAACAATGCGAAAAGCCCAAGGGGACCACTCAGTAGAAATCATTTGGAAGAAGTCGTAGCTGCGTTGGTTGAAAGAAGAGTGGAAGAACGTATTTCATAGTTCTTCAACCAAATTTTTTATCCTCAAGAATTTCTGAAACTTTGGACATTGAATAAGCAAAAGCAGGCTGCTCCGAAGGTTGGTTTTGACAAGTTTGTTTAGGGCATTTCTTTTAATCAGGCATCTGTACAAGTAATACATCCTGGTGAGCATAGTACACTCGTGCTTCAGGAAGAAGACTTGCCTGATAGTCAACCTTAAACTTTAGGTGCATTAAATAATATGGCAGCAATGAAGAGATTTTTGGACTGAGATGCTTCTACTGGAGAAGTTCATCTAAGGAAAAGTTAGGTTAATCAATTTGATCCGGTTATGGAGGTTGTAGTCAGTGATATTATGGATAAAGATGATAAAAAATTTGATAGTGGGAAAGCAGTAGTAACAAATTAAGAACCATTTGAAGTAGAAGATGATGATTCTGTATCTTGTGATGAGGAAATTTTCAAAGAATTCTTTAAATAGATAGCAAATTGTTAGCTCTTTATGCTCAAGCAGTTGGGAAGCTAGTATCTACTTAAGAGATGGGAGAAGGATCTAGTACCCATTTTGGCGATGATTTGCATCAGGATACTGATATGTTTCCAATTGAGGACCAAGAAGTTGTTGTTCAGGAAAGTTTGGTTTTTACTTATCAATTTCTAGAATTTGTTGGACTTGCCAAGTTTTCTGCTGTCATTCTAGCTAAGGAACTGCAACCTTTATTCCAAGACTACACATCTTGGATCTTGAAGTTAAGAAAATGGTCAATTTAGCTCGAATGGGAAAGCTTCTTAGTAGTGTTTCATGTTCTGAACACCTTATCAGTACTGCACCATCTCTGGATATAGTACCATATTTGCTGCCCATCCATTTTTCTTAAGCCTCTCTTTATGAAGTTATGAAGAATTTTGGTGAGATTATGAGTGAGGTGGAAGAGGGAACTGAAGAAGCAATTTATATGGAGATTTAGGGAAATGAATTTGCTAAATATTCAGTTGCTAAAGAGAAGGACAAACAACTAATGTTAACTGCTAAAGATTTAGCAGGAATACGGATTATGGAAAGAAATTGTAATCCTTCCTTGGGGGACACAAAAATTGCAGTGATGATACCTAAAAGATATGTCAACAACGTCATTTCAAGGATTAGGGAATTTCGCAATTTCCTTATTTATTTGTCAACTGCAAGTGCCCCTTCGAGAAAGTGGAAGCCTTTTGCTTTGGCAAAATTTAAGGAATTTGAAGGTGTAGAAATGCCAAGTTTATCAGTTTCATCACAATAACGACCTACACAAGTGTACACAAGAAAGCCATATGTTATGGTAAGAGCTGTAAAGAAAATGAAGGTAGGAGGAGAATCTCTGCCACTTCTAGATCTTTAAATTTTAAGTTTCCAACCTTCAGAAATTCATAGCAGACTTGCAGTAGCTCTAACACATACATCCAGATCTATTATTGATGCTGCTATTAGAACAATATTTATGAAAGATTTGCAGCTTAAAAAGAAGTTCACTACTGTAGAAACAAGTACTCCAACAAGTCTGGCTGAATCTCAAGTTAGAATGAGAAGATTGATTATAAAATCTTCCCATCAAAACTCGTCTCCAAAAGCTAATCCCTCTTTGGATAATTTTTATGTTGTTGAGCTTTTCAGTCTTTTATATTTTGTTCATTCAAAACTTCTCTTCTTATTTTGTTTTCTTATGTTTGATGATCAAGAGTATTGTGATTGGATTTTTTTTTTTCATTTTGGTTCATTTAGTTTCTTTTCCTGAAAGACTAAAGTGCATCTTTTCTTTCTTTTTGTGTTTCCAACTATCTAAAGAGTAACGAGATTTTTTTTTTCGAAAGTTAGGGGTTCTTTCCCTCCCATACTTAGGAAATATTTCCTTCACAAAAAATGTCCAATCATGGGTTTGCTCATAAGGAAATTTTATTTCAAATGGATATAGGTTTTGAAAGATTTAGCAATATACTAGATATTTTGCCTAGCATTTCGCCATAACCCAGACGAGAATCATATGCTTTGCATTTTGCTGATCATGAGCATTTTGGTTAAAGGCAACATCTTTCTTTCGCCTAAATAAATTGTTTGTAACTTTGGCGATACTCTCTATTTCTCCTTATTAAATTGCCTGCATGCATTTCAAATTTAGGTGTGCCCAGCATTTCGCCATGACATATCGCATGATATATCACTCTAATATGGCGATTTAAGTCTTTTTGCCTATTCACCTTTGCTTTATTTCGCCTTATATTGTTTTCCAATATTTCTGACCTGTGGTGATTTTAAGGTACACCATTCTTTTTCTCATGGAATTATATTTCTTGCATCTCATTTTTAATTCCTCTCCTCACCTTTTATTTCTCCTAAAAAAATACTTCTTTCTACTCTTTTTTTTCTTTTTTTCATTGAAGACAATGCTAATTTTTTAGTTGGGGGTGGGGTAGCAATCACATTGCTTAAATTTGGTTATTCATTGCTTATTTTTGTTTTTTTTGTTCAGGATGTTATTAGTGTCAGTTTGTGAGGTTCGAGTGCATGAATGAGCTTATAGTGTCCATAATTCAAGGTGATTTTCTTTAGAAATTGAAATTTCACAAAATAATAATAGTTTTCAAAACAAGCAATTTGATAGGTGAATTTGAAGATTTCATTGAATACTGATAATGATTTTGGGCTTTGAATTGTGAACAAGTTGATGAGTTTTGATAAGGAGAAGAGTGGAGAAAAACCTTGGGTGGTATGCAAGGTTTGAGTCTTATATTTGTGCATTTTCTTAATGAGAGTGATTATTTTTATTCTTTTCATGATTAAACACTTTTCCTGATCATTTTTCTTTATTTAGAACCAGGACCTTCATAAGTTTGCTTTCGATTTCTCATACATTCCTCAAGTGTACAGGAAATTGGTCGAGTAAGGATTTGTCTAATTTTTGCCAAGGGAAATGACCTAATATGGGGGAGTGTGTGAAATTACCGAAATGCTTTTGCCTCCTGATATAACCAGACATTGATATTTTGTAAGGTAAACCATTTTGTTCCCATTCTCATCTAATCTTTTTCTTCGGTCCTCAATCCTGTCCAAACCATAGAGATGAAGACATGGTCTCGAATCCTACCATTTTGACTTACCATTAAATTAGGGGTGAAAAGATTGGGAAAAAAGGATATACTAAATGGTGTGTCAAAGAGAGTCGGAAGTGAAAAGCTAAAAAGAATTATTACTAGAAGAGTTGTGAAAATTGAATAAAAGAGCCTCTAAAAAAGAAATAAGAGGACAAATGAATATAAATAAAGGGATGTGGAACATAGAAGAATCTTTCAAAGGGAAAACACTAAAGAGTGAGATTTCGCCTTATTTTCTGCATATTCGCAACAATTTTGAGTTTTCTTGATTTGTTATTTCTTACATTGTAGATTGGCAATATAGTTGAGATTTCGCCTAAATTGATTGACTCGCAACTAAACTAATTCTCTATTTCTTCACTACTTTCCTAATTTTTGTACCCTTATACTTTATTTTAATGATCTTTATCTTTTAAGCATTGGAGACAATACTTTTTTTTTTAGTTGGGGGTGGGATAGCAATCACATTATTTTTGTTTGATTTTATTTTTTTGCACTACTATGTTTTTAAAAAAATTTTGTTTTAGTTTTTTTTTAGCATATACTAGGTTTGAGTTGCATAAATAAGCTTACACTGTTCATAATTTAAGGTGATTTTAGTTTTAAATTGAATTTTCAAACAGTAAAAACAGTGTTCAAAACAAGAAGTCTAATAGGTAAATTTTAAGATTTCTTTGAACACTGATTATGATTCTTGTCAAATTTGAATTGTGAATAAGTTGAGGAGCTTTAATAAGGAAAAGAGTTGAGAAAACCTTAGGGTTGTATGAGACTTTTGGAGCCTTATAATTGTGCTTTTTTCCTCATAAGAGAGGTGAATTTTATTATTTCCCTTATTAAACACATCTTTGACTAATTTCTTTTCTAAAGAAGTAGGGCTTTCTTAGGATTGTTTTGAATTTTCCATGTATTCCTCTAGTGCACAGGGTATTGGTCAAGAGGAGTTCTGCCAAATTCTTGCTAAAGAAAAGGATCTAACTTGAGAGAGTGTGTGAAGTCATCAAAATGCCTTAGCAAGCTTGATATAACCTGACCTTGATATCCAATAAGGTAAGCCATTTTTTCCTCATTCTCAATTAAACCTTTTCTTTTGTCCATAATTCTATCTGAACCATAGAGACTGAGATGTGATCTCAATGTTACCCTTTAAACTCATTAGCAAGTTAGGGGTGACAAATTGGGAAGTGAGGATATATATATTAAGATGGTGTTTCCAATAATTTTTTTTTAAAAAAAAAGAAGAAAAAGATATAGAAAAAGAAATGAAAGCTAAAATAGCAGTGAAAAAGAGAAAAGAAAAGACCAGCAAAGCATGAATTAGAATTTATTTTTTTGTGTAAATATAATAAAGGATCCTCTGTTAAAAATAAACAGAATGAAAGTTGTGTATCAATAAAAGTGTTGATGTATATAAAGTTTTTGTGAATAAGGGATACACAAAAGAGAAAAAATGAGAGGGATTGTGAGGAACTTGCTGCTAAGTCCAAATTTTTGAATCCTTTTTGTGATTCCCTTTATTTCTTAAGATAAAGTTGCCCCATTTTCCCTATAAGTACAAGTCAGTGATTCTAAGGCAGAAAGAATATCAGTTATGATCTTTGGAACCTCTAAGTGCTGTGTAGTACATAGTGGAGATTTAATGTCCACGAGCTCCTTAAATTTTAATCATATGTGCTTGTGAAACACTAGAATCACAATCAACTTGGTACATCATTCTGATTATTTTAAAGTGACTAGTGTGTTGTGTGAATAACCATTAGGAATTTGAGAGATTCAAACACTTAAAAGAAAGACTACAATGAGGAAGTAGTTTCAAAGCTCTACAGACTTGGATCTACTTGGATACTTTACAGCATGAAGGAAATGACTAGGGTTTGAATTAGTTGATTTGGAATCTTAAAATGCGCTGGTCACTGTGTGATTAGTTTTCAAGTATGCTTAAATAAATTGCCTTGGATTATACATGCGAGTTTGCACAGATTGCTGTCTCTTGTAGTCAATAAATTGAGCTTAAGGACAAGGAAAGGGATAAGTTGTGGGTAATTGATAAGTCTATAATTGACCTATATTTTGATATATTTTATGAGCTTTATTATGAATAAATTGAGCTTTAAAAATAGATAAATGACTTAATTTCTAGTAATTCTACTAGAAAATAACAAATTCATAGAAAATAAAGACTTAGCAGAAATTTTTCCAAGTTCAAGATTTGGCAATACTCATAAAAGTTGAAGAAAGTTTGCCTGAATCCTTGTCGAACTGGTGCTTGAAGTAGGTGACAAGAGCAAGTAGAAGTAAGCTATTGCCAGTAGTACAAAGAGGGATAGGCGAAGGATGATTAATTTTCTTGCATGGATTGCCCAAACAAGAAGTTAAATCTGAAGCAGTCATCTCAATTAACACAAACAAGCAATGCAATTGGTGATACATAGAAGATTCACCTGAAATTAATGGCGAAGGTTTAGGCGACATCCAAGTCTTTTTGCCTGGAAAGATTTCAAGAAAGACAACGTAATTGATGAAGGTTTAAGTGACGCGAAGAAGTATGTGAAGCTTCATGTTGATTTATGTATTATTGCCACTTTGTGTTTCTTTGTCTTTTCAAATTTAGAAAATTGTCTGTGGGTCCATACTCTATAAATAGGCGCCCTGTTGATGCAATTAGAATCTTTTGATCTTTTGAATCTTTTTGCCGTTTTGAAAAATTTAGATAATTTCAAGAATCCTTTGTACTTTAGAGAGTTATATCCAGTAAAGTTTCTCTTATAAGTTAGTGCTCTATTTTGATTTATTTCGGAGAATTAGCGTGAAGATTGAGAACTGAAGACCGTGAAAGAGTTTAACTTCTGTCTTCCTTACTGAGTTTTACTTGAATTGCATAATGATGATGAATATGCGTCGTATTGAATATGGTGATATGGTGATACGTAACTAATTGCTCTAGTTAATTTGCTAAGCTCTGTTACTATTGCTGGATTCATTTGTGTATTTCTTGTTCATTAATGCTTTAATTCACCAAATATTCTTGAATTTATTGCAATTACCATAACGATAGTTAAGTAATCCTATTATGATATCTATTCTAGTCAAGAGATGGCGTCTAGGTATCAGATTTAAGAATAGTGGATCAAAGTGTTGTTCTAGAGATAGACAACATCAAGTCCACTTTTCTACAGATCGTACTTAATTATTTAGCAGAATTGTAGTATAGAGATATATGCAATCTATTAACTAGGATTAGTTAAATCGAATCGAGAGATCTTTAAGTGATAAAAAATGATGATCTAGAATATGATTTTAAATTCTAGAGTCGAATTTCACATATGAAAACGAGAATAGACAATAAAGAGTAGCAGATCAACCTAATCTTCATTTAATCAATTCAATACTGAGTACTAGCTTTCTCATTCATTTACTGAAGTTCTCAAAATCCTCTCTATTCTATCTGAACTATTATGATTCTTATGTTTTGGTTAAACTGATAATTCTTTTTACAATTCAATTTAAATATTGATGTAATCCTTTCTTTCCAAAATAAACATTTCATGTGGAGATGACATCTTTAAAACTACAATTAGACGTTGATAGAGCAGTGTCATAAAAACACTCATCAGTGGCTTCATTTCATAAAAGTATAATGATGACGTTTAGGGTAATGGAAGTCAAATATTTTTGCTTAACCGTTGTGCTCATTATTTGTAATCAAACCAGACTCATTACAGTTGTTGATGGTCGATTGTGACATCGTCCAGGTGAGGTTTAATGTCTGAGAATCATATACCATACCACTTAGGGCTCAAAAGTGAACATAGAAGAATCTGTGTCTCCACAATTTCCGTTGACTAAAGTTAATGGAGGGATTAAGATCCCGAAGAGGTCTAAACTTTTTGTTTTGTGCTTTTAGTTTTCAAAATTGGGTGTTCATCTAGTTTATGATGGGTTCTGTAGATTTGTTAATTGCGTTTTTATCTAGGTTAGGATAATAGAAATTTAAGAAATTATTCTGCATAACTATTGTAGGCTTTTATTGTAATCAAACTCGAACAATTACATCGCCTCGAAAGACTTTGACCTTAGTTATAAGTAGGTTAATTTTCCCTAATACTCTATTAACATCAATAACTTTGCAAAATTGATGTTTTGGTTTCAAGTAACTATAATAGTAGTATAATAGTTTTTTATGGATTGTGTTTGTTGTTGATGAGGATAATTCTTGCACACATACAAACAAATAAGCATTCTTAACAACATCTAATTGTAGATTTAAAGATGTCGTCTCAACAAGGATTGTTTATTTTGGAAAGAAAGAATTCGATCAAAATCTAATTTAAATTCTAAAAGAATTCATCATCATAATAGAAATGTAGCAATCATAGAATTTGATATAAATTTTTTAGACTATTTTGACAACTAGACCAAAGTGACAGGAAAACTAGCACTCATTTTTTGATTGATTAAACAAGGATCCAGTCGATCTGCTAATCTATATTGCCTACTATCGTCTTCAATTGCATAATTTGACTCTAGATATCTGATTCACAACCTAGATAATCATCAGTGATCTGTTAAAGATCTCTCGATAAGGTTAACAAATCCTAGTTAACATATTGCATATATCTCTATACTATAATTCAATTAACCGATCAAGCTTAATCTGTAGATAATGGGATCCACTTGTCTATATTTAGTATAATGACCCTATATTCTTAGATCCGATACTTAGACGTCATCTCTAGACTAGAGTAAGCATCATAACCAGATTACTTAACTTTCGTTCTCGTAATTTAACTAGCGCATGAAAACTCAATGAATCTGACTATTATTAAATGAGATTTATACAATCAAATATAGAAATAGCAACAAATCATAGAAAATCAATAAGAGTTATTGGCTACGTATAACAATTTTAGCATATTCAATATAGCACAGATCCATCGTCATTATACTATAAGATCGAAATCTTATCAAGGAAGATGGAAGCTAAAGTCTGTCACAGTCTTTACTTCTCAACTTCTAACCAATGCTCAGAAATCAATGAAAAGAGAGCAGAAAACTTCTCTAAGAAACTTTACTAATTAGAACTCTAATGAACACAAAAAAGCTCTTGAAAATATCTAAGATTGTTTAAGCGTTCTAATTGCATCAAATGAGCTCCTATTTATAGAATTCACTCAGTGGCAATTTTGAAACTAAACTAATCAAATAAACACAAATTGGTAAAGTTCTCAATCTCTCCTTATGTCGGTTGTTTGGTGGTGGAAAACTAGACTGAAATAATCAATTTCTTTATTTCAGACAAGAATCTCATCAATGTCTAATGTAGTATTTAAGATATCGTCTCCACAGGGATTGACAGCTAAGAAGCATGATTGAAGTTAAGATCTAAACTGAATTGCTAAAAGAATCCTATGTACAAGATGAATCGTCAGTCCAAGAATTGATATAGTGTATAAGTACTGATGACATTCATTCAAGTAAAACATGAGTTAGTACTCTATTTTGCAATTGATCTCAACAATTAATAAGCCAATATGCTAAATTATGTTATCAATTAACTTCTCGTGCATGCTTCGACTCAAAATCACACATTTACTCTTTAGATCATCATCTTTGATCTATTAAAAGATCTCTCGATTCAATTTAACAGATCTCAATCATATAGTTGCATATATCTTTATACTACAACCTATATAACTGATAAGCACAATCTGTAGAAACTAAATCTGTAGTCTATCTCTAGAACTACAATCTTCTGTTCTTAGATCTGAAACCTAATCGCCATCTCTGGTCTAAATCAAGCTTCAGATTAACAAAATTACATATCTCTCGTTCTTGTAATTCAATTAGCTCATGAAATTCAAGTAAATCTGACTATAATTGAACAAGATTCATGCAATCAAGTATTAATCAATACTCAAATCTCAGCAAATCAATAAAGCTTTTAGCTACCGCATCTACTTTAGAATATTTAGTCAAGAACAAAATCATCATCAACATGCTCAAGATCGAAATCTTACCAAGGAAGATTGAAACTAAACTCTGTCATGGTTGTTGCTTCACAATCGTCAAGCTAAACCTCCATGATCAACAAAAGAAAGAGTACAAAACATTCTCAAGAAACTACTCTGAAAATATTTAGTAAAGCGTGAAGAAGAATCTAGAATTTTTCTTTACAAAATATCAGAATGTCAAAAGTCACTATTTCCATTTCTGAGCCCATATTTATAGAGTTTTAGCTCAATGGCTGATAAGTCTGCAACTTAGCATACTTTCTTCCCTTAAAACATAGACTTTTACAATGAATTCGGGAGCATTTCTGGTGAAACTAATGTTGTTGCAAGTGATTTCACGTTCTAATCCCGACAAGCACTTTAGAGTGTATGGAAATAGAAAAGGAGATGGTGGATGCCAATAAAGTATCTAAGACGAAACTAGAGTGAAGACTATGCGGGAGAAGTTGAATAACAGGTTTATGAATAACAAACAGAAGTGGCAATCCAGGGTTATGTCCGCTGTCAGCCTCCGCTGCCAACCAACAGAAGGAATGTGACAGCGAAAGGAAGTGGCGCTTCATGCAGAGGTTCGCCGCCAAGATCCGCTGCCAACGGACAAAAGGAACGTGACAGCCAAAGGAAGCGGCGCTTCCAATAGAGGCTCGCCGCCAGCACCCGCTGCCAGCGAGCAAGGACCATGGTGACGACGGATGAAACCGGCACTTCCTGCAGCCATCCGCCGTCACAGTTCGCTGCTAGCGGGCAAACTCAACATGCTGGCGGTCGACACTGACGTGAAGGGCAAGTTTGGGCTTTCAAGATTATATTGAGGGCAATATCATCTGGGGACTTTGAGGATGATAAAATGAATTTAATGAACCACAATTAGGGGATCAAAACACAGACGAAGGAACACATTCGAAGATCACGCAATTTCATCTGGAGAGATTGGAAAAGAAGATCAGGGGTCAACTCTCTCTACTATGTCAGGAGTAGCATTGTTAGTTAGGGTTGCTTCTATGATAATGTTTAACTAAGTCTGATCTTAGGTTTGCGATGTAGCCACCCATTAAACTGTTGTTATACTCGTGATTAATGTTATTAATGCTTGTCTTTTTGAAACTTGTTCTTAAAGCTTGATGAATTATTGGCCATCTTTATCTTGTTCTGCTGTCTATAATTATTCAGAAGAAAATTATAGTTTAGAACTAGGGTTTCAAAAATATATCAATTGAATATCTAGGGATAGGTTTTGAGAGATATATACTCAATGATAGAATACTTAATGCATCGATTGGATTGAGTTGCATAGTAATATGGGATGAAATTAATTGATAGGTTGCTAGGATTTGGAAAAACCTAGGAATACATATGAATCTAGAGAATAGGTAATCATCCATTGTCACGAGTGTACTTAGAGTTCAGGGAAGGTGAAATCGTAAACCTAGGTCTTTTCATTATTATTAGTTGAGTCATTTAGTTAAAACGTTTCTTTCATATTTCAAAGAATTGTGCATCTAATTAGTAGAAAGTTTACAAGTTGAATAGAATTCGCACTGTGGATTCGATACCTGAACAAATTAATTTCTCTATATTACTTGATAACGTACACTTGCGTAAGCAAATTCTCTTATATGGGAAATTTTGACATCAATGGCAATTCTTAAATAAAATCAACAAAGAAACACAAATTGGCGAAGTAATATTTTTCTCCATTTATGTCGCCTATTCCTTCACCTGAATCAGATGACTTCTTTAAATCTCGCTTCCCATGTTTGCCAAGCTAACCATACTCCTAGGCGAAATATTGCTTTTAACGCTCAAACATATCGCTTACCATCAGACGATATAGTCTTCCTGCGCCTTGTTAATCCTTCATTTGTAATTAAACCAGGCGATATAATGAACATGTTGCCCCTTACATTTCTTCTCAACTTGGCGACAAACAATTATGCTACATCAGCTTTTCGCCCTTAAGAATGGCGAGGTTAAGCCTTCACCGCCTAAATGTGCTGTCAAGGATGGCGAAATATGAAGACAAAAGAAATTCCAATTTGCCTCATATGTTCTAATCTTCAAGCGAGATCTTTAATATGTCGCCAGCTTCTTCGCCTTCTCCTTTTAGCTTGAGGCGATGTAATCAGGCGACATTTTCTTTTCCAAAATAATCATTTTGCTAGTTCATTGACTTTGGATGAAATTCTAATTTGGCCTTCTTTCTTTTGATTTTGCACGTTTTAGCTCATTTTTCACAACTTTTCATCCAAGTACCTGTCTTAGCAATAAGAATCTAGAATTACTAGAAATCAATTCACTATCTCATCTTTAAATCTCAATTTCTCTATATTTAAGCTCACAAAATGAACTAAAATATAGGTAAATTGTAGACTTATCACTATTCCTTCACCTGAACCTCTAGCAACACCTAAGATAGTTGCTATAATCGTTCTCCAGTTGATAGATTTTATAGGCAAACACCACTAATCATCGCCCTTTTACTTTGCCACTTAAGAAAGCGCTGCTTCCACTTCTTGCCACATTTATGTCGCCTCATTGTGTTGTTCAAGGCAAGATATATCAATTATCATAATAAAATTTGCCATTTTTTCTATGGCGATGTACAATAATTAGCCATAATATGTCGCCAACTTCAAGATCTTTTGAGCCGACAATTTGTTTGATAGCTTGAGTTCTTCACCTAGCTTGGCGACATGATGTAGGCGAAGGGCCTATATGTCATCTTTTTTATATTTTCTCCTTGGCAACATCCAATTGATTCGCTATCTTTTGTCTTCATCTCCAAATTTTGTATAAGTCGACATCAATAGGCGACCTCCTCTTCATTTTTGAATTTCTCTATCATCTGAACTTGGACAAAATATTATCTAGTCCTGCTTTTGTTTTAATTTTTTTTCTCTTTTCTGCATATTTTCTTGATCTTTTCATCTAAGTTCCTGTCTTAACAAAAATAGTCTAGAATTATTTGAAATCAAGTCAATAATATACATTTTCATCCTAATTTCTTCCTATTTAAACTCAGAAAATATCCAAATTTATAGAAAATTCTAAACTTATCAATTACCCTAAACTTAACCTTTTGCTTATGCTCAAGCAAACTGACTAAATACTACCTAAGACAGCAATCCATGCGAACTCATATACAATATTCAAGGAAACTCATTAAAGTAAATTTTTGAAAATTATCAAAGAGTGATGACCTATTTTTTCATATTTCAAATCAACCAATTTAACCCTGGTCATTTTCTTCATGTTGCAAAATATCCGAGCAAATCTTAGTACTAGAGCTTTGAAACTACTTCCTCATTGTAGTCTCCCTTTAAGTATTTTATCACTCGGAATCCTAATGGTTACTCTCACAGTACACTAATCACTTTTCAAGAATCAGAATGATGTACCAAGTTGATCGTGATGCTAGTGTTTCACAAGCACGTATGATGCAAATTAAAGACCTCACCAACATTGAATTTCTACCATGTACTGCACAGCACTTAGAGCTCCCAAAGATCGGATTTGCATTCCTTTCTGCCTTAGGATCACAAACTTATAATTAGTTAGTTTAGAAGGAATGAAGGATTCAGAAATTGAAAATACCAGCAAGCTCCTCACATTCCCTCTATTCTTCTCACTTAAGTGTTTCCCCAATCAAGAATATTTACATTTAATAATACCTTTATTCATACTCAGCTATCCTCCTATATTTATTTTGAGGATTTCTTCATTCTATTTACATCATATTTTTTATGCTTCTTTTCTTTCTGCTTTGTAGGTTTTCTTTTTTTTTTTCAGTGTTGCTTTTGAAACTTTTGATATTCTTTTCTATAACTTCAACTTTTGCAATATTTCTTTTTCTTTTTCTCTTAAGTATGACAAAACATTTCCAATAATCCTCACTTCCCAACTTTTCTTCCCAAACTTGCTGATAAGTCCAAATGGTAAGATAGATATTATATCTTAGTCTTTATGGTTTGGACATGGTTGGGGACCAATGAAAGGTTAAATAAAGAATGAGAGCAAAATGGCTTACCTCACAAGATATTAAGGTCTGATAACTAAGGCATTTTGGTAGTTTTACATACTATCTCAAGTAAGATATTTTCTTTGAGCAAGAAACTGGCAAAACTTCTCTCGACCAATGCGCTGTGCACTTAATGAATACATGGGAGATCCTAAACAACCCTAATAGGGCATTGCTTCTATAGAAAAAAGTTGATCAGAAAAGTGTTTAATAGGAAAAGAATATGAATTTTTACCTCTTTCTTAAAGGAAAAAGCACAATTATAAGGCTCAAAACCTCACATATCACCCCAAGGTTTTCTCCACTCTTTTCCTGATCAAACCTCATTTACATGTTCACAATTCAAATTTGACCAGACTCTTCATTATTGTTCAAAGAAATCTTCAAATTCTACTTGTAATAATAACACTTGCAACAATTGGTCAACAAGAACCAACTACATTACTCTTAAACAAGTAAAACAAAATGACACAAAGCAATCACTTTACTATTTCACAAAATGAAAATAAGGGAATAAAATGACCTAAAAAACATTTAGATTACTCTTAATACTTAGTCTTAAAAACAAAATTAAGTCCGAAAAAAGAAACAAAACAAAACCTTCAAACAAAAATAACATCTAAAAATCATCTAAAAATTTATCAGCATCTGGAAAAGGTGTCCTAGTTGACGATTTGATCTTTAACTTCCTTCTCTTTGCTGAAGGTTCCTCAGGAGTTGGTGGAGATGATGCTGAAATTGTGCTTTTCTCAATCTAAACTCATCAAGAAGTTGTTGCCTAATGCTATCATCTATTTCTTTAGCTTATTCGGCAACTTTAGCTATGGTGGTTCTTGCATCAGATTGTGTAGTGGAGGTAGATTGAGCTACAGGTTTTTTAGATGATGAAGACAATTCTTTATTCTTATTCAAAGCTCCCAATTTTATATGTTGTTGTCTTTGATAAACTTGAAAATATTTCTATTGTGAAGGCACTGCAATGCTATGATGGACTTCTTCAGCTTCAATTTCCTCCTCAAATGCAAGAGCTAATGGTTTCCTCTTCTTGCTTTATGTAAAGTCGCACACTAAAGTAGACATGAAAACAATTAAGTAAATTATTTAAGAGAAAAAATGAGAGATATACCCTATAAGAACAGCTAAACTAGTAGTTCGATCCCAAATTTGAATAGTGAGATTCCTATCCCAAATCTTCTATCATGCTAAGTCTTCAGCAGTTGAAATTCTCAGATCATTCTCCTCATTGGCATCAGCATTAGAAGTTAAAACTATTTCTTCTTCATTGTCATTTTTCACATGTATAAAAGCATCAACATTCAAAGTCTGTGAATGCAATTTTTCCACTTTTAAGAGGCTAGAAGCATATATTTCATCAAACATAATTTCAACCTCACTATCATAAACTCCATATTCTCTGACCCATTCTTCTCTATCAATTTCACTAGATTCTTCAGAGTTTATTTCAAAATGAATTTGATTGAAAGGCGATAGACTTGAGTATGGGACAATGGCCCAAGCATTTTGAGTACTTCTAGGAAATTGACACCAAAATGACAGCCTATGAAAATCACCAAGCCTTATCTCATTGACAAGGTGGTGAACTCAAGGCTTTAAAATGTTCAGTATAGGTATGAATTCTTCAATCAAAACAACTAGAACAACTGTAGATCACTTGACAAGTCCAAATGATTCTGGTACATTATAAGTAAAGATCATTCTCAATCTATAATAGCTTTAGGTTCTTCATTGGGATAATTGTTACCATCAACATTCTATTAATTACTGATAGAACGAATACTAGATCCTTTTCTAACTTCCTCTATGGAACTTGGTTCCCTATTTGCCTCAGCAAAATAAGCTAACAAGTTGCATTGTTCTTCAATTTTTGGCAATATCAATTTGTTCATCTACAGATTACAAATCACTTTCCTCAACTTTTTCATAAGCTTTCTACTACTGGTTGTTTCCTCCTAGTCAATTACTACTCTTCTTTTTCCATCATATTATCAACAGCAGTTATACTAACATATCAAACTGATCCCTTAAGCTCCTCCTCAATTGAGCTTCATCAACTCCCATATCCTTATCCAAGATTTTTCCCAGGTCTGACAAATTGTTTATCTGTCCTAAAATGTAAAGGAGACTATCTTGTACGTCTTTTTGTCGAAATATTGGAATATTTAGACTTTAGGGCTTCTATCTTAAACGGATGGCTTCCTAGGAACAACTCATCCTCTAAATCTAGCAAAACCAACTTTTGGAGTGGTGTTGTTCTCTCTATTCAAACTCCAAAACTTCACAAACTCATATGGATCAGAAACTTGGTTGAAGAATTGAGAAATTCTTTCTTCAACCTTTTTTCCACTGAATCATTTACCATTTTCTCTAGATTGTTTCTATTGCAGTCGACTTGGTTCTTCAATCCTCCCAAATCATTTTGAATGCTTAGAGGCAACACAAATTTATTCTTCTTAGGTTGACCCTTCATTTCTTCTCTAATAGCTTTAAGCTTAGTTTTCTTCAACTTGGTCTCCTCAAAAGATTAATTTTGCCTCCAATGCTTTCCCAAATTCTAAGCTCTAGTTCTCTAGTATGCGGCTTAGAATCACCTAGCCACTTATCCTTCTTCTTAGACTTAACACCACATCTCTCTAATAAAGTTGTGATAAAAAAAGGAAAATAGAGAGTGTGATGTCTACTTGTTATCCTCTTCATATTGGATAGTCTCTTCTTCAAATTTGAGAATATTAATTTTCCTAGATGGATAAATTCACCTTGACAGAAGTCATGTAAAACCTTTTTCTCATTAGGTGTGAAGCGACTACCCTTACATCTTGGCATAATATTGTCTCTCAGCCAAGTCAAGCAGATGGCAGCATGAACATCCAATTCACTAGCTAACACATCATTATCACTTTCATTTGAGGGATTCACAAATCTCCTCATGCTTTGAACTTTTGCAAATGTGAATTCTATTTCCCGACCTATACTCCGTTTATATTAGCATCCATACAACCATAATAATCACAAATGTTGTCCACTGATACATCTATTAGTACTCATCTGAGAGTTCTAGGCTCAACTAAATCTTCTGGATCCTTATTGTAGAATTCCTCCAATAATGTTGCATTGGCTTTTCTGGGTTGATATACTAATCTCTTCACGTCTCAGCCCCATATATCCACCAAACTGCTTGTCTTGGAATTCTCTCAGTATCGTTCTTTCTCTTGCCAGAACTACAGATTTTCCTTATGTGAAGGGCTTTTAACTGCTGTATCTTTCTCAACAGATTTAGGAGACACTTCTTTTAACTTTTTCCCTTTATCAATAGTAAAAGGCTTAGACATAACTTTTTCGTTGATAAGTCTAGAATTTACCTATATTTTAGTATATTTTATGAGCTTAAATATAGAGAAATTGAGCTTTTGAAGTGAGATATTGACTGCATTTCTAGTAATTCTAGATTATTGTTGCTGAGACAGGGACTTGGATGAAAAGATTTGGAAAAAGGAGCTAAAACATGCAAAATCAAAAGGAATAAGGACTAAATTAGAATTTCATTCAAAGTCAACAAACTGGCGAAATGTTTATGTTGAAAAAGATATCGCCTGTACAAATCGCCACAAACTGAAAGATGAAGACGATGAAGAAGGCGGCATATTGAAAACCTCGCCTCAAAGATTAAAGCATACGAGGCGAACTAGAGCATCCTCGCCTTCACATGTTGTCATCCTTAGAAAAGAATTTAGGCGATGAAGGTTAGACTTTGCCTGCTTTGAGGCGATTACCGAGGCAATAAAGGATAAATGTCGCCAAGTGAAGGAAGATATCAAGCGACATACAAAGGTTAATGAGAACATTTCGCTTAGGAAGATTGTTAGCTTGGCGATCAAGACAAGCGAAAGTTGAAGAAGTCGATAAGGTTCAGGCAAAGGAACAGGCAAAATGTGTTTCTTTGTTGATTTTATTTCAAAATTTTCACTAAGCTAAAACTCTATAAATAGGATTTCAGATGAAGCAAAGAAGGAATCGAATGTGTGAAACTTTTGACATTCTGTTATTTTTGAGAAAAAATTCTAGATTCTTTTATACGCTTTTTTGAATATTTTCAGAGAAGTTTCTTGAAGAAGTTTGGTACTTTGTTTATGTTTATCATTGAGATTTAACTTTAAGAGTGAGAAGCAACAACTACGATAAAGTTTAGCTTCAATCTTCCTTGGTAAGTGTTAGATCTTGAGCATGTCTAAGAAGATTTTGTACTTTTGATTGATTATGCTAAAGTAGATGTGCTAGCTAAAAGCTCTGTTGATTTGTTGAAATTTGGTGTTGATTTTACTTTGATTGCATGATTCTTGTTCGAACATAGTCGGATCTACTTGAATTTTATGAGGTGATTGAATTACAAGAACGAGAGTTACGTAATATTTTTAATCAATAGCTTGATTAGACCAGAGATGGCGATTAGGTTGTAGATCTAAGAGCAGGAGATCATAGTTTTATAGATAAACTATAAGATCTAGTTTTTTTTTACAGATTTTGCTTATCAATTATATAGATTGTAGTATAGAGATATATGCAACTATATGATTGAGATCTGTTAAATTGAATCGAGATATCTTTTAACAGATCATTGATGATGATCTAGAAAGTAAATCTGTGATTTAAAGTTGAAGCATACATGAGAAGTTAATCGATAACAGAATTTAGCATTTAGCTTATTCATTGTGCAGATCAATTGCAAAATTAAGTACTGAATCATGTTTTAATTGAATGAATGTCATCAGTGTTTATATTGTACATAAATTTCTTGATTTTTATAATTCAATTTGTATATAGAATTCTTTAAGCAATTTAGTTTAAAACTTAGTTTTCAATCATGCTTCTTATCTGTCAACCCCTGTGGAGACGATATCTTAAATATTACATTAGACATTGATAGGATTTTTGTCTAAATACTGTAATTGATAGTTTCGGTCGAGTTTTCTACCATCAATTTCTTGGTGCCGTTGCCAGGGATTGCTTTTGAAGATTAAGATTTACATTGAACTGCGTTAATGTGATTTATTAAATTCCTTTTCAACTTTATAAATTGTTTGTTCGAGTGTATAGTGTATGCAGACAAGAGCAAAAGGTACTCAAGACTTGCAGTTTGATCCTGAACTAGAAAGAATTATCAGACAATCCAGGTCACAAATGAGATCAACAACAAGAATTGAGTCAAGAACTACAATGTCTGGAGAACGCTACAACGGAAATAATGAAAATGTTGGAAGAGTAGATCCTGAAAGGATGACTCTACGTCAGCATTCAACACCACCAATTGATGACATGCCAGATGCCATCAACCTTCATGCAATAACAACTGATAATTTTGAGCTTAGATTAGGACTCATGCAGATGGTTCAACATAACAAATTTGGAGGAGGAACCAATGAGGACCCCAATCAACATCTTAACACTTTCCTGCATCTTAACACTTCAGGCACAATGGAGTTTCTGAGGATGTAGTGAAGCGTCGACTGTTCCCTTTTTCACTATGTAACAGAGCTCACGCCTGGGTATATTCCTTGCAACCAGGTTGTATCAATAGTTGGGAAGACATAATCAAGAAGTTCTTAGCTCGTTATTTTCCACCCATGAAGATGGTGAAACTAATAAATATGATTTCCTCTTTCCAATATTTGTATGGAGAGTAATTGTATGAAAGCGGGGAGAGGTTTAAAGAGTTAATTAGGAGTGTCCGCACCATGGAATAGCATATTGGAGCATTGTAATGACTTTTTACAGTGCTATGCCTCATATCAAAATGCATATGATTTCATTGAACATGAAGATGCTCATGATTTCATTTAATTACCAGCTAATAATGATTTTGGTTGGAATGAAAAGGACGAGGCTGCAACTAAAAAGCAGTCAGGAGTCTATGAGCAGGAGTCTTTCAATGCACTATCCGCTCAAATAGCATTGTTGAATAAGAAGATGGACAATATGACAGTAAATAGAGGCCATCGAAAGAAGACTTTAGTAAATTCTGTTGAAAAACAAAAAACAACTCTGGCGGATTATGCACAAGAGGCATCATTTGCTGATGATGAAGAAGAATTAGAGGAGATTGAACAAGTAAATTTTGTAAACAATAGTTATGGAAACCAGCTGAGGCCATATTATCAACAGAGAAGTCAACCCTATCAAAACTAGGGTTACTACCAAAGGAATCCTCAACCTTGTTACCAACAGCAGGGACAGTCTTAGTGTCAGCCAATGGGGCAGAAGAAGCCTAGTATGGAGGATCTTCTTATGAAGTACATGGAAAAGACTGATGTTGTTCTCACCAACCATACCACTTCAATCAAGAACTTGGAAACTCCGATGGGGCAGCTTATGCAAGTTCTGAACCAAAGACCCCAAGAGGCACTTCCAAGTGACACTGTGCCCAATCCAAATGTTAAAGATAAATCTATGGAGAAAGCACAGGTGCTTGCAATTACACTGAGAAGTGGGAAACAACTGGAGAACTCTCAGAAAAAGAAGAGTTATGTACCTCCTGTACAGAATAAGGAAACTAAATAAATTAGCAACTATGTTGCGAAAGAATAGGAGACTGTGACGATTGCCTTACATTTTCCTCAAAGAGAGAATAAAAAGAAGCTGGATAAACAGCTTGAGAAATTCTCGGATATGATGAAGCAAATTCTTGTTAACATCCCATTTGTTGAGGCATTAAAACAAATGCATGTCTATGCTATATTCATGAAGGAGTTGTTGTCAAATAGAAGGAATTTAGCTGATGTGGGATGCATAAATGTGGATGAGAGTGTCAGCCAGCTTGTCAAGTACCAGATTCCTAGAAAAGAGAAGGATCCTGGTAAGTTCACCATATCTTTGACCATAGGCGACAGATTCAAAGGGAGAGCTCTCTTAGACTTGGGGGCCAGTATAAACTTGATGCCTTTGGCCATTTATGAAAGGTAGGGAATAGGGCATTTCAGACCTGACAATGTCCTGTTACAACTTGCTGATAGATCTTTCACTCATGCTAAGGGAGTTGTGGAGGATGTGATAGTCACAGTAAATAAATTTATGTTAACTGTAGATTTTGTAGTGCTTGACATGGAGGTAGATGAAGACGTGCCTTTGCTAATTGGTCGGCCATTTTTAAGAACCGAAAGGGCCATGATTGATGTAGCAAATGGTGAGCTCACGATAAGGGTCAAAAGAGAGGAAGCCAAATTTAGCCTTTTGGAGTCATTCAAAATTCCATACGATTTTAATGAAGTCGAGAGTTTATAATTGGCAGCTGATGAAGAATTGATGGATAAAACAACTGAGAAGTTCTGATCCACTGAATAATGTATTAATCAATGATGTGGGTATGGATATTCCAAGGGAAAGTGCGTTCAGTAGTGAACTAGAATGCATGACTTCTCATTTTGTCTTCAACATCAGTGACATACAACCATCTACTGAGCCAATGCTTCCCTCAACTGAAAACCCACCACAATTGGAGCTGAAGGCACTTCCAAGTCATCTCAGGTATGCATTCTTAAACTTTGATGATTCTAGTTTACCTATTGTGGTTTCAAATGATTTAACAAATGAACAAGAGGAAAGCCTTCTCCATGTGGTGAGGAAACACAAGAAAGCCATTGCATGGACGATAGCAGATATTGAAGGTATCAACCCTACTTTCTGTACACACAAAATAATCCTGGAGGACAAATATACACCCAAGATCTAACCTCAGAGAAGATTGAATCACACTATGAAGGAGGTTGTGAAGAAGGAAGTGCTGAAACTCCTCGATGCAGGTATTATCTTTCCAATTTTAGATAGTGAATGGGTTAGTCCAGTGCAATGTGTGCCGAAAAAAGAAGGGATTTCTATGATTAAGAATGACAAGAATAAATTTTTCCCTACTAGAACTGTTACAGGCTGGCGTATGTGTATAGATTATAGAGATTTAAATGATGCCAGTAGAAAGGATCACTTTCCCCTTCCCTTCATCGATGAGATGTTAGATAGGCTAGCAGGTTACCCTTACTTTTGCTTTTTGGATGGTTATTCTGGTTATAACCAAATCCCTATAGCTCATGCTGATCAACATAAAACAACTTTTACTTGTCCTTTTGGAACATTTGCTTATGATAGAATGCTATTTGCACTATGTAATACACCAGGAACGTTTCAAAGGTTTATGCTAGCCATCTTTACTGATTTCATTGGAAAGTTTCTAGAGGTCTTCATGGATGATTTTTCCATTACAGAAGACAATTTTGACGATTGCTTGAACAATCTGAAGAAAATGATAAGAAGATGTGAGGAAACGAAAATAGTCCTCAACTTGTAAAATGCCATTTTATTTGGAGAGAAGGTTTTCTTTTAGACCATAAGGTGTCTGCTAAGGGATTAGATGTAGACAGGGCGAAAATTGATGTGATAGCCAACTTACCTCCTCCAGCCAATGTAAAAGGCATTAGAAGTTTCTTAGGACATGCTGAGTTCTATAGGTATTTTATTAAGGATTTCTCAAAAATAGCTCCCGTTGTGTCTTGTTAGAAAAAGAAAAGAAGTTTGATTTCACCGATGATTGTCTGAAACCTTTTGTGCAGCTTAAAGAAAAGCTTCTTTTAGCACCAGTCATAATTCTACCAGAATGGAATTCTGAGTTTGAAATCATGTGTGATGCATCGGACTTTGCTGTAGGTGCATTGCTGAGACAGAGAAAAAAAAGGAATTTGACATAGAAATCGAAGACAAAAACGGCATTGAAAATGTAGTAGCGGATCACCTTTCAAGACTGCACATCAAGGATATGGAGGCTCATGTTAACATTAATGAACAATTTCCAGATGAGCTACTATTCCTATGTGAGGTAACATTTTACCCATGGTATGCTGACTATGCAAATTATTTGTCATCTAAAGTGTTACCTGAAGGATTAAATAGTCATCAGAAGAAAAGATTTCTTCATGAGGTTAAGAGGTACACATGGGATGAACCTTATCTGTTTAGAAGATGTGTTGATCAAGTACTGAGACGTTGCATCCCATATAAAGTAACATTGGACATCATCAAGCATTGTCATTCATCAGAATATGCTGGCCATTTTGCTGGAACAAGAACAGCAGCCAGAATTCTGAAATGTGGTTTCTATTGACCATCAATATTCAAAGATGCACATGCTTATATCCTTGATAATATCCCTAAGAGACAAGAAATGACCCAAAATTATATCCTGGAGGTTGAGTTATTTGATGTTTGGGGTATTGAATGGGACCATTTCCTCCATCAAACAAGTATGAGTATATACTTGTAGCTGTGGACTACGTATCTAAATGGGTAGAAGCGGTTGCTTGTGTTACTAATGATGGAAAGGTAGTGGAGAAGTTTCTTCAGAAAAATATCTTCACTAGGTTTGGCATACCCAGGGTACTAATTAGTGATGGAGGTTCTCACTTCTGCAATAAGCTGTTGGAAAATGTGCTTAAGAAGCATGGAGTGATCCACAAGATTACCACAGCCTATCATCCATAAGAAAATGGGCAAGTAGAAGTTTCAAATAGAGAGTTAACAAGGATCCTACAAAAGACTCTTAATGAGTCCAGAAAAGATAGGAGCTTCAAGTTGGATGACGCTTTTTAGACATACAGAACAACTTTTAAAACTTCTATTAGGATGTCACCATTTAGAATGGTGTACAAAGGATGCCACTTGCCAGTGGAGTTAGAACACAAGTCATACTGGGCTATGAAGCTTTTAAATATGGACTATGAAAGAGCAAGAAAGCAGAGACTTCTGCAACTAGATGAAATGGATGAATGGCGCTTGGAGGCTTATGAAAATCATGAGATATGCAAGCAGAAGATGAAGAATTACCATGATAAAAAAACTGTCAAGCGAGAGTTCAAAGCTTCATAGCCTTTGTATATATCGTCCAAGTTAAAGGTGAAGTTAAAGTCATACTGGGCTATGAAGCTTTTATCGCCAAAGTTCACATTGTTTAAGGTGAAGTTAAATATATCGTCCTTTGTATTCGCCTTGCTCATTTTAATTAAGGCAAAATTAAAGATATGTCGCCTCTTATGTTGCTAGTTTAGGAGGATTTTAAGGTGAATTCTTCTTCTCGCCTATTTTTAAAATGTTAATGCACCTAATACCTGGCGACATAAAACATTTTGTCCACTTATGTCGCTAGTGCTTAATGAAGTGGTAGAATGTTTTGGCGACACATAGGCCAGTGTTACCGTTGTATGACACGAGGCGAGGCAGGATCTTTCTGCCTTCTGCCTGATTCTTTCATCATTGCACCTATTTCCTAATTTCTTTATAAACCCAATTCGATTTTACTGTTACTTTTCACTTGCTCTCTGAATTTTCAATTTCTCAAAAACCCTAAAATCGCAAATCTCTCAGTTCGTTTTTGCATTTGGATCTACTTTCATCACGGGAACCAAACAAGGTACGTTTTTCTAAGTTTGTTGCAAGTTATTAGTTACCATTGGTTTATCTATGTTGATATATTAATTGAGATCGTTAGGGTGTTAATAGATTAATGTTTAACGGTAATAATGAGTTAATCTCATTGGGTTTTACTATAAACATGTATGATTTTTGCTGGGTGTTCCATTCTGCGAATACAATTGATTGTGTTGATGATAGTAGTTGTTAGTGCTTAAGTTGTAAAACGTGGTTTAAGGTCTTGATTTTTACATGTGCTTGATAAATGCTGAAACCATGTTGCAATATACTGTCAGATGTTCAATATTGATAATTCTGCTGCTTTGTTGATTGTAAGTTCTGTCGATTTGATATTTGGTAATAATTGTTGACATGTTGTTTCAAATTACAGATAAATGGCCAAAAGAAAGAGTGATAGTACTCCTAGCCCATCTAAGAAGGGCAAGAAGGCAAATACTTCGGCCAGACCGAAGATCTATGACGAAAAGAATTACGAAGTCAGAGTAATTTTTCCTTCTTCGCTAAAGTCTAAAGAGAAAACTGCTAAGACCCTCTCTACTTCAACTGTTGTTAAGGGGAAGGCTTCTAAAAGAAATCTGGGAAGTCTGTTGGGTCATAATCAATTAAAGGTCATAAGCAAAAAGGAGTACAGATTGGATCATCTAAGAAGAATAGTGTTGCAATTACACCTACAACCCCTTCTACACCAAATGCTTAAAAAGGGGAGGTTTCAGTTAAGAAATCGGTATTGGCCAAGAAACAAGTTGTAGCAGACTTAGGGGCCATTAAAAAGAGAAAAAGGTGAAGCTTAGTTCACCTAAGGTTATCAAGGACAAATCTCAGGATAAGAGCCCACTATAGAAGGAAAACTTGTTGTTTTTGCGAGAAAAGGGGATTCTCTTGGATGAGTTAGAAGATAAAAGATTTGGGAATTACTTGTGGGGCTGATTCATGAAGAAGATGGTGGAGCAGCCTAAGAAAGTTAATGCCACCTTGGTAGAGTTTTACAATGAGGCCCCTGAGGAGTTAGACAATCCCTTTAGTATTAGAGGCCATCAAGTGGATGTATTTGCAGAGACCATTTGTAGTTATTATGGTCTGATGGTGGCCCAACACCAAGGAGATAGAGGAATGGATGCAGGTGAGTTAACTGTTGAAGATTTGAGGAGTCTCAGAAGGTTTCAGCACCCAACTCAAGGTTCTGAAGAGGATGTCTTGGCTAGTGAATTAGACTTTCATACAGCCATATTCTTAACATGGCTGAGGGATAATGTGATGCCCTAAAACAAAGGCAATCGGTTCACTATGGATAAGAAGAATTTTTTGAGGGATTTCAACCAAAACAAGTTTATCCATTTTGGCCAGTTGATCTTTTGAGCACTAGAAGAGGATATGTAGTCTTAGAAAGGAAAAGTCCAGGCAAAGGACTTTGTATTTCCCGTCTCTCATAACATGTTTGTTGTGTAGGTTTGTTAGAGAATAGTTCAGGTTGTGTGTGGGTGACTCAAAGCCACACACTTGAGGATTGGAATTAATAATCTGGGAGAGCAGAGGAGGGAAGGAGACAACCTGCACTGAAGCTGTGGAAAAAGTCTTAGAACTAAAGGCTTTGAGGCTTTACATTATCCATCTAGACATTCAAAGGCTGATAAATCAAGCAAGGATAGGATTGTTTTCAATTGAGGATCCTACTACTATAAGCAGTGGTAGTCCTTCTCTGAATCTAGCGATAGTACCTTTTCTTCAACCTGAACCTATTAGTCAAGTACCTTTGGTTGAAGAAGAAGTTCGAACTCTCAATCAAGAAGAGGTAATTGCCATGTTAGGAGAGTTCTTCAATACTTTTAATAGGATGCCGTCTTATGAATTTTTCAGTGGAATGGAATTTTCTTTTGCAAGCTCTTCTGAAGATGAAATGGACAACCTAAGGAGAGAAAATGGCAGTTTAAAAGGAGAACAAGTTGGTCTAAAGAGTGAACAAGCCGAAGAAAGCAAGAAATGTTTTAGTGGTCCTACAGTTACACTTGTAGATTTAGAAGAGATACTTATCTTGGATCAGAACAAGACTCCTTGTTCTTTGGAGCTAACCTCTGCTTTTTATGTTCCAGATGGATATTATTCTGCCGTTTTCAGACATATCCAAAGGTAAAGCAACTTCTTGAAGCAATTGACTAACCCAACAAGGTATCCACCCAATAAGACTTTCACTATTGCTCCACTTAGTGAAAATGAGGCTGAAGAAGCAAGGGTTACTAAGAAGAAAAGGAAGCTTGATAAGGTAGAAGCCCAGAAAAAGAAGAAAGAAGACAAGCCTCACGGTTCAGATTCTCTTCCCACAATGCAAGCAGATAGGAAGATCAGAAGATTGGTGGCTAAAGTATTGAATCTCAGACCAACAACATTTTCAATCCCTAAACCTAAGAAAAGGAGATTGAATTTTAAATCTCCCCAAAAAAGGAATTCCCTAGATCCTTCTCTGGATGATTTTTAGTTGTTTCAGTTATTATATGTTAAGAACTTATTTCTTTTGTATATTTTAGTCAGAAAAGAGTAATGTGATTTCTTTTGTCTTTGTCTTAATTTCTTTTTGATTTTTAGTAAAGAGTAATGTGAATGATGTTTGTGTTTCTATTTTTTTTATCGTTAAAAGAGTAATGTGATTGCTATATATTACTTGTACAGAGAGTACAGAGAGTATTTTACATTTTAAGTTGGGAGTTATGTTTCCCTGACAATGTGAGTTGTGTCTACAGGATGAACCATTCAGTCATACTCAATGGTCACTTTAGCTTTTGCAGTTTACAGGTTATCCTGCCAAGGTTTTGATGCTGCATTATATGAGGCGAGGTAGGACCCAAATTGTTAACATTTTTCGCCTCGACTAAGGTGTGATCTTTAATTCTGGCCTGGTTGGTAAGTTCTTTAATATGGTGTAGGCGAATGATAGGGGCGATACATCTTTTCTTTCGCCTATTTCTTGACTTCCTATATGGCAATATTTCTAGTTTGCTTAATATTTTGCCTGCAGGATCTGTAGTTCGCCATGCCATATTACATCATATCATTTTAATATGGCAACTTTTATTTTTTTCCTGGGTACTTCGCCTACGGTTGGCAATCATGTTATTTTTCGCCTATTCTTATTTTGCCTCACCGGTTTTCTTCTTGACTTTAATTGGGGCGACTTATCATCTATTAAGGGCGACATCCAAGTATTTTGCCTAACCCTCTAGTTCATTATTCTCTAAATCCCTTTCTCTCTTTACATTCTTTTCTGTTCTCTTAAGCATTGAGGACTCTTCTTCTTCTAAGTTGGGGGTGGGGTAGCAATCACATTGTTGGTATTTTGTTTAGTTTTATAGTTCTATTTTTAGTTTAGTTTCATTTTATAGTTTTATTTGGACATTTTGAGATTTTGTTTGAGTTTTTAGGATGTTATAGGCCTGAGTGCAGGATTGAGCTTACATCGCTCATAATTCAAAGTAATTCTTTAAAATAAGTTTTCAATCAGGAAAATAAGTGTTCAAAACAAGCAGATTTGATGAGCAATTTTTGAAAAATTTCTTTGAACACAGGTGAAGATTCTGGTCAGATTTGAATTGTGAATTAGTTGATGAGTTTGATAAGGAAAGAGTGGAGAAAACCTTGGGTGGTATGTGAGGTTTGAGCTTCATTTTTTGCCTTTTGCTTCATGAGAGGGGTTATTTGTATTCTTTTCCTTATTAAACATAGTTATCTGTTAGTTTCTTTTCTTTTTTAGAATCAGGACCATCATAAGTTTACTTTGAATTTCTCATACATTCCTCAAGTGTACAGGGCATTTGTCAGGTAATGTTCTGTCTTAAATCTACCGAGGAACATGATCTGATTTGAGAGAGTGAGTGAAACTACTAAAAAACATTTGCCTGCTTGATATAACCAGACCTTGATATCTCATGAGGTAAATCATTTTGTTTCCATTCTAATTGTAAACCTTTTCTTTGGTCCCTGATCCAGTCCAAACCATAAAGATAGAGATATAATCTTAATCCTACCATTTGTACTTACCATTAAATTAGGGATGAAAAGATGGTAAGTGAGGAATTATTAAAAGAGTGTTTCGGAAATTGCTAAAAGCAAAATGCTTTTACAAAAAAAAAAAAAATAATAAAAATCTTTGCAAAAAGGCAGAAAAGAAAAGAAAATACAAAAAAAGACGATGTCTAAAGAAAAAGAACCACTAAAAATTAAGAGTGGACAGTGTACATAAAATAAAGTGATATTCTGAATAAAATATTTTTGAGTGGGGAAACACTAGAGAAGTAAAGAGTAGAGGAATTGAGAGGAATTTAGTGGTTTGTCAAAATTTTTGAATTCTTTGAAGAAATCCATTCTTTCATAAGCTAACTTGACCTCATTTTTCCTATAAAGGAAAATCAGAGATTCTAAGGCAGACAAATAGGCAGTTTTGAACTTAGGAACCTCTAAGTGTTGTACAGTGTATAAGTTAAGTTCAATGATCGTGAGGTCCTTAAACTTTTCTTCATACGTGCTTGTGAAACACTAGAATCACATTTTCCTTGATACGTAACTCTGATTCTTAAAAGTGACTAGTGTATTGTGTGAGTACCCTTTAGGAATCTGAGAGATCAAACACTTAGGAGAGACTACAGTGAGGATGTAATTTCAAAACTCAATTACTTGAATCTTCTCAGATGCTTTGCAACATGAAAAAAATGACCAGTTTTGAGTTAGTTGATTTGAAATTTTGAAAGAAGAGCCGGTCAGTGTTTGGAGCTTTTGAAAACTATACTTGATGAGTTGCTTCGAGTTATGATATAAGTTGCATTGATTGCTGTCTCAGTAGATTTTTTTTAGTCAGTATTGCTTGAGGACAAGCAAAAGGCTAAATTGGAGGTAATTGATAAGTCTAGAATTTACCTATATTTTAGTATATTTTATGAGCTTAAATATAGAGAAAATGATCTTTAAAAGTGAGATATTGACTGCATTTCTAGTAATTCTAGACTATTATTACTGATACAGGGAATTGGATGAAAAGATTTGGAAAAGGAGCTAAAATATGCAAAATTAGAAGGATGTAGGACCAAATTAGAATTTCATTCAAAGTAAACAAACTCGCGAAATGTTTATGCTGAAAAAGATATCGCCTGTACAAATTGCAGCAAACTGCAAGAGGAAAACGATGAAGAAGGCGACATATTGAAAACCTCGCCTCAAAGATTAAAGCATACAAGGCGAACTAGAGTATCCTCGCCTTCACATGTCGTCATCCTTAGAAAAGAATTTAGGTGATGAAGGTTAGACTTTGCCTGCTTTGAGGTGATTACTGAGGCGATAAAGGATAAATGTCGCCAAGTAAAGGAATATATCAGGCGACATACAAAGGTTAATGAGAACATTTCACCTAGGAAGATTGTTAGCTTGGCGATCAAGAAAAGTGAAAGTTGAAGAAGTCGCTAAGGTTCAGGCAAAGGAACACGTGACATAAATGAAGAAAAAAAACATTACTTCACCAATTTGTGTTTGTTTGTTAATTTTATTTCAAAATTGCCACTTAGCTAAAACTCTATAAATAGGAGCTCAGATGAAGCAAAGAAGTAATCGAATGTTTGGAACTTTTGATATTCTGTTATTTTTGAGAAAAAAATTCTAGATTCTTCTATACACATTATTAAATATTTTCAAATAAGTTTCTTGAAGAAGTTTGGTACTTTGTTTTTGTGGATCATTGAGATTTAGCTTGAAGAGTGAGAAGTAAAAACTGTGACATAGTTTAGCTTCAATCTTCCTTGGTAAGTTTTAGATCTTGAGCATGTCTAAGAAGATTTTGTACTTTGATTGATTATGCTAAAGTAAATGTGGTAGCTAAAAGCTCTGTTGATTTGTTGAAATTTGATGTTGATTTTACTTTGATTGCATGATTCTTGTTCGAACATAGTCAGATCTAATTGAATTTCATGAGGTGATTGAATTACAAGAACGAGAGTTACGTAATATTATTAATCAGTAGCTTGATTAGAGCAGAGATGGTGATTAGGTTGCAGATCTAAGAACAGGAGATCATAGTTCTAGAGATAGACTATAAAATCTAGTTTTCTACAGATTGTGCTTATCAATTATATAGATTGTAGTATAGAGATATATGCAACTATATGATTGAGATCTGTTAAATTGAATCGAGAGATCTTTTAACAGATCATTGATGATATAGAAAGTAAATCTTTGATTTAGAGTTGAAGCATGCATGAGAAGTTAATCGATAATAGAATTTAGCATTCAGCTTATTCATTGTGGAGATCAATTGCAGAATCTAGTACTGACTCATGTTTTAATTTAATGAATGTCATCGGTGTTTATATTCTACATAAATTTCTTGATTTTTATGATTCAATTTGTATATAGAATTCTTTTAGCAATTCAGTTTAAAACTTAATTTTCAATCACGCTTCTTAGTTGTCAATCCTTTTGGAGACGATATCTTAAGTACTACATTAGACTTTGATATGATTTCTGTCTGAGTACTGTAATTGATAGTTTCAGTCGAGTTTTCAGCCATCATTCCCCTTATCAGTATTTGATGTAGAAGGGTATTAGGAGACTTATCCGTTTTTCCTTTTGAAGTAGACACTAGTGAAGTTGGCACTTTCACTTTCACTTTGAAATCATTCTCAGTGAGCTCTTTTTACATGGAAATAGTCTTAGCGTTCTTTGAATTCAGAGGACTAGAAGTTGATTGATTCTTCCTCTCATCCATAATACTCTTAAAATGCAAAAGTCATTGCTTAAGATAGCTAAAGGATTCAATGAACTTTAACACAAAAAATTTTCTTCTAAATGAGAATTTCAAATTCCAAACAATCAAGATGATATAAAGTATAGTTCAGTAGCAGCAAAAAAAAAAACAAGTTTAACACAATGCACACTCATTCAAATTAACAGTTTCTAACATTTAATCAGCAGCATCTAAATTAAGTGAAACTAATCCAAGCAACACTAAATTCATCATTGACACAAACCACAAGTATATTTGCATCAATAATTGTAAACCCAACAAAAATCAATTGTAACTAACAAACTAAAACCCTAATCAGTCGTCATGTAGAATTCAAATTCTTATTACAGAGTAGAAACTAACAACCACCGGTAACTAGAATGAACATGAAGAAGATGAAACATACCTTTGTTGTTGAATCGAAGTATCAACAAAATCTAAAAGTAATCGACAGAGGAGTTTTGAACGATTGCAATTTCAAGTGTAAAGAGATTCAGCTGTTCAAATGCAATAAGTCGTAACAGTCTGATTAATTTTGTTTATTAAATGATAGTAAAACTAAATGCAATAATGATAAAAACTAGGAGAAGGCATACAGAATTGGGGTTTCACCTAATCAGATTAAATTTTGGGCGACACAGCTGGCGAGATTTTATAACTTTGCCATACGTGTCGTGTCCTAGTGTCACCACATCAGATGCAAAAAGGCGATATTAGGCGGCAAAATATAAAAAGTTTTAGTATATTGCCTCAATTTTAGGGAAATCAACGATAAAAGCAGGCGACATGTTTTAATTTCTCCTCAAAATGATATTATTACGTGACGTAATAGGCGATATCAACTTTATCACCCAATGATAAGTCTAGAATTTAACTATATTTTAGTATATTTTATGAGTTTAAATGAAGAGAAATTGAATGATAATATTAAATGGATTTCTAGTGATTCTAGACTGTTTTATTGAGACAGGGGCTTGGATGATAATATTAGGAAAAGGAGTCAAAACAAGAAAAAATCGGAACAAAGAGGGACCAAATAGAGTTTCATCTAAAGTCTACACAATTGGCGAAATATTTGATAAGGAATAAGAAGTCGCTTGGTTAAATCGCCTACTTACTTTAAGATATGAGGCGATATAAGAAGACAAAATGTTAAAAACTCGCCTCAGGGATATTATGATGAGGGTGACATTAAAAATTCTTGCGTTCAAACCTTGCCAGACTTGGCAAAATCTTTAGGTGCTAAAAAGACTATCACGCCATGATGCAGGCGATAAGTAGATGCTGGAATTTGATATCGCCCAGGAAGGAGTAACATACTTGGCGACATTAGAGCTATCTCGTATGGAGTAATTTTAAAGAAAGATAAAGTTGGCGAGAAGGAGTTAAATCGTCTAAGTATCAGGCGACATAAAAGTGATAAAGAAGACATTTCGCCTATAAAGAGATGTTACTTGGCGGGCAAGTTCAGCGACATTTGTGCAAGTCGTTTGTGTTTTGGTGAAGGAATAGGTGACATAAAAGGAGGAAATTGTTACTTCATCAATTTGTTTTTCTTTGTTGTTTTTATTTCAAAATTGCCACTGAGCAAAACTCTATAAATAAGAGCTCAGTTGATGCAATAAAGTACCTTTTGATATTCTATTATTTTGAGCTTAAAATTCTAGATTCTTCTGTATGCTTTATTCATTGTTTTCAGAAGAAGTTTCTAGAGGAAGTTTTGTGCTCTATTTTCTTTGATCACTAAGATTTAGCTAGAAGATAGTGAAGTAAAGGCTGTGATAGAGTTTAGTTTCTATCTTCATTGGTAAGATTTATATTTTTAAGCATATTGATGATGATTATGTGTTGTGCCAAATATTCTAGAGTAGATATGCTAGCTAATAGCTCTATTTGATTCGCCGAGATATGTTGTGAATTATGATTTTTATTGTATGATTATTGTTCAATTATAGTCAGATTTACTCAATTTTCATGCACTAATTGAATTACAAGAACGAGAGTTAAGTAATCTTGTTGTTTTGAAGCTTGATATAGACTAGCGATGACGATTAGGTTTCAGATCTAAGAACAAAGGGTCGTTGTTCTAGAGATAGACAAGACATCTAATTTTCTACAGATTGTGTTATTCAGTTATGCAGATTGTAATATAGAGATATATGCAACTGTGTGATTGAGATTTGTTAGATTTAATTTAGAGATCTTCTACCATATCAATAATGATGATCTCGAAATTGAATCTGTGATTTAAAGTTGAATTGTACAATGTGGATATAATGCTTAGTAGAGATTAGAAGATCAACGACACTATAGCTGAGATCACTTGAAGAACTAAGTACTGGTTCCATATTTTGATTGATGAATGTCATTAGTGTCTAAAAACCTCAACACAATTTTATGATTCTTATGATTCGGTTTGTACATAGATTCTTTTGGCAATTCAATTTAGATATTGATCTCATTCTCGCTTCTTAGCTAACAATCCCTATTGCGATGATATCTAAAATACTACATTAGACGTTGACAAGGATTAGTTCTTTAGTGATTTATACAAGTACAAGAATTTCCTCATCACCAAAAACTAAATTAATTGAGGCGACCAACTAGGCGAAATGAAAAAATATCGCCTAAAATTATTTGGACAAAAAAAGGGTCAACATATTGACATTAGGCGAGACTATTCACATACCTGGATGAGGATGTATATGTGTAATGTTCGGCCCCCACCCCTGGATGAACTCAATAAAGCGCAATAGTAAGGCGCCACGTCATTCATAATCGGTCTTAAGGCTGGCCACTAGCTCCATAGACCACCATTATGTTTTGCTGCATACTTTGTCTTTACTCGCATGCTGTCCGGGAAAACATCCGAGAAGGTCACCCATCCTAAGATTGCTCCAAGCCAAGCACGCTTAACTTTGGATTTTTCAAATTCTGAGCTCCCAACAAACAATGTGCACATTTGTGATATGAGTAGCAAATCAATTCTTTTTAACCCTGTCTCAATATGGGGTGTTACAATGTGGACGATAGCTAAGATGTCGCCCATTCTTTATTGACTTTAGGCGAGACTTCTAGGCAAAATATTTGAAAAAGGCCTATTTTGTTTCCTATCTTGGCTGATCAATGTTCATGACTCGCCTCTAGCTCTAATTGAGTTGGCAATGACTTGTAGCGAAATCTTTAACATCACCATGTTACTCTTACTCATAAAGGTGAGATCTTTTTAAGCATCACCACTACTGATATTCAGTTGTGGCGAGTTTTTTAGCATTCATGGTGACTTATCGCCTTAACATTCTCTTCTTCAAGTTCTTTAGAAAGTGAAAATCTAACAAACAAAAACTTGATTTTGATTACAAAATTTACACAATTAATCAAATTAAGCTCAATTGAATTTCATAATTTAATTGTGTAAAGAGATTTCTCTGTTTAGGGGCATAAGCATCGACCATGGTAAGCTTGATTCAAAATATTTCCATCATTTCTACAATATCAAAGATATACAATATCTCCCTTAGCCTATAAATATCTCCTTCCAAATAGTGATTGAGTATTTGACCATTAATAACAAAAGAGTCAATAGAATTGTCATCAGACAACTTAATAGCTCTATATAGGGATACACTCTTCACTCTAAATGGTCCAGACCATCTAGATTTTAACTTCCCAAGAAATAAGCTGATTTTTGTATTATATAACAGCACATATTGTCTAGGTCTAAACTCTTTTTTGACAATCATTTTTTCATGGTAATACTTAATTTTTTGCTTGTACATTGCATGGTTTTCATATGCCTCGAGATGTCATTCATCCATTTCATCTAATTGTAGAAGTCTCTTCTTTCCTGCTTTGTCATAATCCATATTTAAAAGCTTTAAAGCCCAATATAGCTTGTGTTCTAACTCCACAGGTAAACGACATCCTTTGCCATATAACATTCTAAATGATGACATTCCAATAGGAGTTTTTAAAGCTGTCCTATAAGCCCATAGAGCTTCATCTAACTTAAAACTCCAATCTTTCCTAGAGTCATTGATAGTCTTTTGCAGGATGCATTTTAGTTCTCTGTTTGACACTTCTAGTTGACCATTTGCTTGAGAATCATAAGTTATAGTGATCTTATGGATTACTCCATAGTTTTTAAGTTATTTTTCTTATAGCTTATTGCAGAAATGAGACCTTTCATAACTAATTAGTACCATAGAGATGCCGAACGTGCGAATATATTCTTCTATATGAATTTCTCTTCAACCTTGCTATCATTAGTAGTGCATTACATCTCTGAAATGTTCCTAGTGCACTACATAAGCCAAATGGCATTTTGTTATCAGAAAAAGTCCCAAATGGACATGTAAAAGTAATTTTATGTTGATTACCAGGTGCAATATGAATTTGATTGTATCCTAAATACCCATCTAAGAAACAAAAATATGGATGTCATGCTAACCTATCTAACATTTCATGAATGAAAGGTAAGGGAAAGAGGTCCTTCATAGTTGCATCATTCAGGGTCCTATAATATATACACATTCTCCACCCTGTGACTGTTCTAATAGGAATCAACTTATTTTTCTTATTTTTTTTACTACTGTTATGCCCCCTTTCTAAGGCACACACTGCACTGGACTAACCCACTCACTATCTGAAAAATGAAATATTATACATGCATCAAGAAGCTTTGACACTTACTTTTTGAAAACCTTTTTCATTGTCAAATTAAGCCTCCCCTATGGTTGTATCTTTGGTGTGTGTTTTCTTCATAAATGATTTTGTGAGTGCAAAATGTTAGGTTAATTCCCTTAATATCCGCAATAGTTCATGCAATGGCTTTCTTTTATTTTCTCACAACTTGTTTAAGATTCTCTTCCTGATCGCCTGTTAACTAATTTGAGATGACAATAGGTAAGCTAGAATCCTTAGAGATAAGGAATGCATATCTAAGGTGACTAGAGAGTTCCTTCAACTCTAGTTGTGGTGGTTTCTCAATTGAAGGAAGCATAGTTTAGCTGATGGTTGAATGTCACTAACATTAAGAACAAAGTTTGAAGTGTAAGCGCATTCTTCAGGATTATCCATGTCTACCTCATTCATTAAAACCTTATTCAAAGTATCACCACTTCTTAGTGTCAATATTCTGTCCATTAATTCTTCATCAGATACAAGTTGAATGCTTTTCACTTCACTAAAATCATACAAAAATTTCAATTATTCCAACAGACTAAATTTTGCTTCATCTCCATTCACACTCAGTGTGATCTCGCCATTTGCCACATCTTTTAAAGCTTTTCTAATTCTTAAAAACGGTCTTCCTAATAGCAATGGCACATCTTCATCAACCTCCATGTCAAGTACCACAAAGTCTACAGTAGACATAAATTTGTTTATTGTAACAATAACATATTCTACAACACCCTTAACATGGGTGAAAGATCTGTCAACAAGTTGAAGTAGGACATTATTAGGTCTTAAATTTCCTATATCTAACCATTCATAGATGGCCAAATGATTATATTAATGCTTGCTCCTAAATCACAGAGAGCCTTTCCCTTGAATCTATCTCCAATTGTAAGGGGTACAGTAAACTCGTTGAGATCTTTCTCCTTGTGTATTTGGTACTTCACAAGTTGGCTCACACTCTCATTGACATTTATACATCCCACATCAGCAAAATTTCTCCTGTTTGATAATAAATCCTTCACAAACTTAGCATAAACAAGCATTTGCTTTAATGCTTTAATAAATGGGATATGGACATGAATTTGTTTCATCATGCCCAAAAATTTCTCAAGATGCTTATCTAGCCTTTTCCTATTTTCCTTCTGAGAAAAAGGCAATGCAATTAATGCAGCCCCCTAATCTTTCCTTGAATTCACAGGATTACTAGTTCCTTCTCCAGCATCCTGATTTTTTACAAGGGTTAAAAAAACTATTCTTTTCCTTTGAAGCTTCAACTTTCTTTCCACTTTTAAGCATGATTGCATGTACTTGTGCCTCCTCTTTAGATTTTTCTCTACCTTTAGCATTTGGCACACTATCACGTGGAAGTGATCCTTGGGGTCTTTGTTCAGAACTTGCAAAAGCTACCCCATCGAAGTCTAAGTTTTTAGTTTAAGTAGAATGGTTGGTAAGAACAGAATTAGTTTTCTCCATGTATTTGAAAAAAAGGTCCTCAATGTTGGATTTCTTCTAGCCTAGCTGCTGGTATTGAGACTGTCCTTGTTGATAACCAGGTTGAGGGTTCCTTTGATAATAACCCTGATTTTGGTAGGGTTGATTCCTTTGCTGATAATACGACCTCAACTAGTTTACATAATTATTATTCAAATAATTTACTTGTTCCAACTTTTCTAGCTCATCTTCATCATCTACATCACCAACTCATTGTGCATAGTCGGCCAGAGTTTATTTATGCTTATCCACAAAATTTATTGAAGCCTTTTTTTCTAATAGCTTGATTTATTGGACGCCATGTTGTCCATTTTCTTATTCAACAAAGCTATCTGTGCAGAAAGTGCATTAACTGACTGCAGTTCAAAACCTTGATTCTTTCTTTGTAGCAGCCTTGTCTCTCTCATTCCACCCAATATCATTATTTGTCAGCAGCTCTATGAAATCATTAGCATTTTCTAGTTCTCTGTCCATAACTGATAAGCTCTTTATATCTCTCCTAACTCTCATACACAAACTCCCCATCTATGTACTGGAATGAGTAGACCATATTCCTCTACTTGACCATCTTCATTAGAGGGAAATAGCTAGCTCAGAATTTGCAGGCAAAGTCCTCCCAATTATTAATACATCCAGGAGGTACAAAATATATCAAGGCATGTGATTTGTTGTTTAGAGAGAAAGGAAATAGTCTCAACTTCATAGCATCTTTTGAGACTCCATTGTGTCTGAAGGTACTACAGAGATGTAAATAGGTATTCAAGTGCTTGTTTGGGTCTTCAACAGCTTCTCCTCCAAACTTGTTCTATTGAACCATTTGGATGAGTCTAGATCTAAGCTCAATTGTATTAATTCTTACTGTTGGTAGGTTAATGGCTTCAGGCATGCCATCAACTGGTGGAATAGAATATTGAAGAAGGGTCTTCCTTTCTGCATAAGGATCAGGCCCTGCCTTATTATTCTAGTTGTAGTGTTCTCTTGACATAATTACTCGAGACTCTGAAATCAATTGTCTGATAAGCTTTTTAGGTTCTGGATCAAACTGCAAATCATGAGTCCTTTGAGATCTTGTCTGCATACACTACACACTTGAAAAAACAATTTAAAGTTGAAAAGGAATAAACAATAACATTTTTAGCACAATTCAAATCAAATCATAATCTTAAAAATTACAGTCCCACCAATGGCGCCAAGAAATTGATTATGATAATTATTGCACATAAACAAACAAAACAAAATTCCTATCAACATGTAATTTTAGATTTAAAGATTTCTTCTCCACATGGATTGTTTGTTTTGGAAAGAAAGAATTCGATCAATATCTAATTTAAATTGTAAAAAGAATTCATCAGCATAACAGAAATGTAATAGTGATAGAATTTGATATGAATTTTTTAGACAATTTTGACAACTAGAACAAAATGACTAAGAAAACTAGCACTCAATATTTGATTGATTCAACAAGGATCAAGCCATTATGCTAATCTCTATTGCCTTCTACCATCTCCAATTGCATAATTTGACCTAGATCATCATCAGTGGTCTCTTAAAGACCGCTCGATTTGGTTTACCAAATCCTAGTTGACAGATTTCATATATCTCTATACTACAATTCAATTAACTGATCAAGCTCAATCTATAGAAATTTGGATCTACTTGTCTATCTTTAGTACAATGACCCTCTGTTCTTAGATCTAATACTTAGATGCCATCTCTGGATTATAGAATAAGCATCATAACAAGATTACTTAACTCTATTTCTTGTAATTCCATTTGTTCATAAAAACTCAATGAATTTGACTATGATTAAATGAGAATTATACAATCAAATCTAGAAATAGCAACAGGTCTTAGCAAATCAACTAGAGATATAAGCTACACATAACTATTTCAGCATATTCAATATATCACATATTCATCATCATTGTGCTATTAGATCAATATCATACCAAGGAAGATGGAAGTTAAACTCTATCACAATCTTCACTTCTCAGCTTCAAGCTAATTCTAAAAAATCAATGAAAATAGATCATAAAACTTCTCTAAGGAAATTTACTGATTAGAACTAAAATGAACACAGAAAAGCTCTTGAAAATGTCTAAGATTGTCAAAACGTTATAATTGCATCAAATTAGCTCCTATTCATAGAATTCACTCAGCGGCAATTTTGAAATTAAACTAATCAAGGAAACAAAAATTGGCGAAGTTCACAATCGCTCCTTATGTCGGCTGCTCCTTCACTTAAACCTCTGGCGACACCTAAAATAATTGCTTGAATTGTTCACTAGTTGATTGATTTTGTAGGAGAACACCATTGATTATTGCCGCTTTACTTAGCCACTTAAACAGGCGCTGCTTCCTCTTCTGAGCACATTTACGTCGCCTCGCCATGTTTTTTAAGGCAAGATATATAAATTATCACCATAAACTTTGCCCTTTTTTCTGTGGCGATGTACAACAATTAGCCATGATGGGTCATCAACTTAAGCTCTTTTGAGGAGACAACTTCTTTGATAGCCTAAGTTCTTCGTCTCGCTTAGCGATATGATTTAGATGAAGGGCATATATGTCGTCTTCTGCATATTTTCTCCTTGGCGACATCCAATTGTTTCGCTATCTTCTATTGTCATCTCTAAATTGAGGGACATTACAGGCGACCTCGTATTCAGTTATGAATTTTGCCATTATCTGAACTTGGACAAACTATCATCTACTCCTTCTTTCGTTCTGACTTTTTCTCTTTTATTCTTATTTTCTTGATCTTTTCATCCAAGTTCCTGTCTCAACAAAAATAGTCTAGAATTATTTGAAATCAACTCAATCATATACCTTTTCATCCCAATTTCTTCTTATCAAAACTCACAAAATATCCAAAAATATAGGTAAATTTTAGACTTATTTGCTTTTAAAAAACTAGTTTTGCAATGTGTACTAGTACTTGCCGTGTTAACAATCATAGGTTAGATATTTTGTATTATTAACTTCTTAACCCCGTGGAGATCAAATTATCCCAACTTCATGCTTCAATTAATGTTGTAGATCTAATAGAGAAGAGAATTGTCACTGTAAAGAAGGCAATTGCTTGAAAGCAGATTAATAGTGCAAGACACTGTTAGGAACAAGAGCACCATACCATGGAACATCACGATAAAATCAAATTGAGGGAACAAATTAAGAAAGAATCTAGACAGGAATGGAAAATTTAAAAAAGTGGAAGAAAACATATAGGAGAAGCCATTAAAGATACCAAGAACTCACATCACACTGAACGACTTGACCATAGTAATAAGAATGTTAATTTTGTTGTTATACCATTTACCAGCTTATCTATGTTTTTTTCTTCCAAATTTACCATTTTAGTTTTGAAATAAATCTATAGGCAATAATGTATAATTTTTTTTTTACCAAATTTGTATTTGTACTTGGTTTATGAATATCCTAGATTAGCTATTTTATATTTATCAACATACTAAACCCCATGGAAATTAACATGATATTAAATGGTTTGATGTATTTAATTTTATTTATATGTTGTCTTTATCTAGTATTAAATTTTGAAATATGTTTATATTGATGCATTTCTAAGTTACATGATATTAAATGGTTTGATGTATTTAAATTTATTTATATGTTTTCTTTATCTAGTATTAAATGTTAAAAAATGTTTTATATTGATGCATTGCTAAGTTAAATAATAGTAACATATCATATTGTTTATCAAGTAGTATTCGGAAACTGGACACCAACCGACAAATCGTTAAGGCATCGTCATGATTTTTAGAACAAAAACAAAATGATTCTCAGGTGCTATCAAAAAATTCGACACTACCCAAGAAACATATGCACACTACAGGATATTGTAAAAATAAAATATGACAATGACTAAATGCTTATTAGGTGGTGACCAGTTTTTGGACATCACCTCAGAAGCATTTAAACCCTGTCATTTTTATTTATTTATTAAATTTCAGTGTCTAAATGCTTCTCAAGTTGGGTCCAATCTTCATACACCACCTGAGAAGTATTTACGCACTATCCCTTTTTTTTAATTCAGGCACAATTCTTCTGAGGTGGTGTTAAAAAAATGGACACCACTTGACAAACAATTAGGCGCTGCCCATCTATTAAATGATTTATTTCCTATGTGAATTTTACGTACAAAGAGGTACGGTTATATGCATTTTTCCGTACAACTAATTACGTAGACATGGACACTCACAAGTATTATTTCAAGTTTTAAAATCAACTTCTTATTACAGTTTTATATATTTCTTTCCAAAAAGTAACTTATTGATAGACACCACAGTACATTTCAATAACTAATAAAAAATTCGCAAAAGTAAATTTACATACAAATAAGTCATTACAATTGTTAAAAACTATCATAAATTATTAACTTAAAATTTCTACATGTTATGGTGATAAATCTACATCTTTATGACTCTCCCCATTGACATGTGAGCCTTCAATCCTTGTCAACTAGCTGTGTGGCGGGGGCAGACATATCTTCAAAATTCCACCAAGTATACCACTAGTAATATAATAAACAAAGGCCTTATATGATAACGACCAATATAAACTTACTGAATAATTTCAATATTCAGAACTAAAGTATATTGACAAAAGACAACAACAATAGATCCCATTTATTCTACACTTCAAATCTAACAAATATACCACAACGAAAATCACAAAAATAAGAAACAAAAAAAAAACTTCAATGAGAAAAAAATATCAATTTCAATATAACAACTATACTAAATAGCCTCAATACCAACAAAACACTACAAACAAATTCTTATTAGTATAATATATAATGTTCAAATCCCCGACGTGACGTAAAGGACACGAAGAACGGATGCTACATACAAATCGAATGGATGAACATAACAAAACCTAACAATTATAAATGCAAATACATATAAACATAAACGAAAAACAATACTCAAAAGATATTTATTATACTGGTACAAGTCTAATAAAATACAATTAAGACCTAAGCATACAATGTTGTTTAGTATGAAATTGAATCACAAAATATAATGCAGCAGTTACAATTCTAAAATCTGAATAAAAATAAGAACCAAAACTATGAAAAGAGATGCCAGATGATGACGGATGCTGACATGTGTGTACATATCCTTGTTACTCCACTTTACTGTGTGAATTTAGCAATTCCATCCCAAACGGGTTCAAAATATAGAAAACAAATAAAATCCACTAAAGGTCAGACTATCGATAATTGAGAAATGTCGCATAGTTACATACCTGAATGGCGAAGAATATAGGGGATAACAAAGATGTCGCCTATTTTTTACTTATTGCAAGCGAGAGTTTAGGCCAATTCCATGAGTGTTGCCAATAGTTTTTTCCATGTTTGTGAGAAACTAGGCGGTCTGTTAATGTTTCGTCTTTGTATATAATTTGATTTGGCGATGTTTTGTAGCGAAAAACAACAATGCGCCATGCTACTTTTGCTCATTGAGGCGAAATCTCAAGATGTATCGCCACTTGCAAACTTCAATTGTGGAGAGACTTTTTATATTAAAATAACTCATCGACTTCACTATCAAGTCCTTTGAAATTGAAAATCTTAACAATATATGAACTTGATTTTGATGAAAAAAATTTACACAGTTGATCAAATTAAGCGTAATTGGACTTCAATGTTAACAGTGTAAAGAGATTGCTTTGTTTAGGGTTGTAGCATCAACCATCTTAAGCTTGGTTCAGAACTTCTTCATCATCTTTACAAGATCAAAGATGTACAATACTTCCCTTGTCCTATAAATGTCTCCCCCTAAATAGTGCTTGAGTCTGTAACCGTTGACAACAAAAGAATCAGTAGACTTAATATCAGACATTTCAACATCTCTATATGAGGACACATTTTTCAACCTAAATGGTCCAAACCATCCTGATTTCAGTTTCCCTATAAATAAGCTAAGTTTTGTGTTGTATAGCAGCACATATTATTCAGGTTTAAATTCACGCTTGAAAATTTTCTTATTATGATAATACTTTATCTTCTGCTTATACATCTCATAATTCTCATAAGCTTCTAAGTGACATTCATCCATTTCATCCAACTATATAAGTCTCTTCTTTCCTGCCTTGTCATATTCCATATACAAAAGCTTTACAGCCCAATATGACTTATGTTCTAACTCCACTGGCAGATGACAGCCTTTTCCATATACCATTCTAAATGGTGAAATTCAAATGGGAGTTTTGAAAGCTATCCTATAAGCGCATAGAGCTACATCTATCTTGAAACTCCAATCTTTTCTAGACTCATTAACAGTTTTCTGTAGGATTCTTTTTAACTCTCTGTTTGACACCTCTACTTATCCTTTTTCTTGAGGATGATAAGTTGTGATAATCTTATGGATTACTCCATACTTTTTATGTACCTTTTCGAATAGCTAACTACAAAAGTGAGACCCTCCATCATTGATTAGTACCCTAGGAATGCCGAAACCTGTGAAAATATTCTTTTATAAGAATTTCTCCACCACCTTGCTATCATTGGTAGTTCGAGCTATAGCCATAACCTATCTGGATATATAATCCTCTGCTATACGTATATACTCATACTTGTTTGATGGAGGAAATAGCCCCATAAAATCTATTCCCCAAAAATCAAACAATTCGACCTCAAGAATAAATTTCTGAGCCATTTCCTGTGTCTCATTGAAATATTACCCATTCTTTGGCATCTGTCACAGTTAGCAACAAATGCATGAGCATCTTTGAATAGCAAGGGCCAATAGAATCCACATTGTAATACTTTAGCCACTGTTCTAATTCCAGCAAAATGCCTTGCATACTCTAAAGAGTGGCAGTGCTTAAGGATATCAAAAGTTTCTTCATATGGAATGCACCTCCTCAAAATTTGATCATCACATCTTCTGAACAAATATGCTTCATCCCATATGTATCTTTTCATATCATGAAGAAATATTTTCTTCTGATGACTGTTTGATCCCTCAGGTAACACTTTACATGCAAGAAAGTTAGCATAGTCAGCATACCATGGATAAATTGTTACCTTACATAAACACAACTACTCATCAGGAAAATGTTCTTTAATGTCCACTTGAGCTTATTTATCTTCAATCAGCAACCTTGAAAGGTAATCAACAACTACATTTTCTATTCTTATCTTGTCTTTGATTTCTATATCGAATTCCTCCAGCAGAAGCACCCATCTCATCAATCTAGGTTAAGATTCTTTTTTAGCAAAATGATACTTTAATGTTGCATGGTCAATATGTACAACAACTTTAGATCCAAGAATATATGATCTAAATTTGTCTAGAGCAAAGACAAATGCTAGCAAAAGCACCCATCTTATCAATCTAGGTTTAGATTCTTTTTAAGCAAAAAGATACTTTAATGCTCCATGGTCAGTATGTACAACAACTTTAGATCCAAGAATATATGATCAAAATTTGTTTAGAGAAAAAACAAATTCTAGTAATTATTTCTCTGTGGTAGTATAGTTCATTTGAGCTTCTACCAGAGATTTGCTTGCATAATAAATGACTCTGAAAAACCTAAAACGGTTTTTGTCCAAGAACAGCACCTATTGCATAATCTGATACATCACATATGATCTCAAACTCACAATTCTAGTTAGGTGGAATTATGATAGGTGCCGAGACAAGTTTCTCCTTAAGCTGCACGAACGATTTCAAACATTCATCAAAAAATCAAATCTTTTATCTTTCTCAAGAAAAACACATAATGGCTTGGAAATTTTTGAAAAATCTTTTATGAATCTGTTGTAAAAACCTTCATTTCCTAAGAAACTTCTAATTCCCTTAACATTGGTAGGAGGAGATAAGTTGTCAATTACAACAATCATAGCTTTGTCTACTTCTAAATTTTTTTGCAGACAGTCTATGACCTAGCACTGTACCTTCCTTAACCGTGAAATGGCATTCTTCCGAGTTGAGAACCAAGTTGGTATCTTCACATCTTTTTACGACTTTGCCTAAAATTTCAATACAATCTTCAAAACTATCTCCAACGATGGAAAAATCGTCTATAAATACTTACAAAAACTTAGCACTAAAATCTATAAAAATTGATAGCATCTTTGGAATGTACCTGGTGCATTACACAGTCCAAATGGCATTCTATTATAAGCAAAAGTCCCAAAGTGACATAAATGTGGTTTTGTGTTGATCACCAGACGCTATTGGGATTTGATTATATCCTTAATAGTCGTCCATAAAAAAAGAAATATGGATGTCCTACTAACCCATCTAACATTTCATCAACAAAGGGTAAGGAAAGATGATCTTTCCTAGTTGCATCATTCAGGGACCTATAATCTATACACATTCTCCACCTTGTGACTTTTCTAGTAGGAATTAACTCATTTTTCTCATTTTTTACTACTGTTATCCCCTTTCTTAGGCACACACTGCACTAGACTAACCCACTCACTATCTGAAATTGGAAATATTATACCTGCATTAAGGAGCTTTAACACTTCCTTCTTGACAACCTCCTTCATAGTTTGATTGAGTCTCTTTTGAGGTTGTATATTTGGTGTGTGCTTTTCCTCAATGATGATTTTATGAGTGGAAAATATTTGGTTGATCCATTTAATGTGTGGGATTGTCCATGCAATTGCTCTCTTGTATTTCCTTACAACTTGTAGAAGCTTCTCTTCCTGATCATTAGTTAATTCATTTGACAAAAAAATTAGTAAGCTTAAATCCACTGGATTAAGCTACGCATACCTGAGATGACTAGGGAGTGCCTTCAACTCCAATTGTGGAGGTTTTTCTATTGAAGGAAACATTGCTTCAATTAATGATTGAATTTCACAGATGTTGAGAACAAAATGTGAAGTCATAGACTACAACTCTCCACTATAAGCACTTTCTTCAGAATGACCATGTCTACATCATTTATTAGGACATTATTTTAGGGATCAACACTTCTCAGTGTAATTGTTCTGTCCATCAGTTCTTCATCAGCTGCCGACTGAATAGTTTTCACTTCATTAAAATCATAGGGAAATTTCAATGATCCAACAGACTGAAATTTGCTTCCTCTACATTCACTCTCGGTGTGAGCTCACCATTTGCTACATTTATTAAAGCTCTTCCTTTTCTGAAAAACACTCTTCCTAGCAGCAATGGCACATCTTCATCAACTTCCATATCAAGAAACACAAAATCTACAATAAACATAAACTTGTTTACTGTGACAATAACGTCTTCTACAACACCCTTGGCATGGTTAAAAAATCTCTCAGTAAGTTAAAGTAGGACATTATTAGGTCTAAAGTGTTTTATACCTAACTTCTCATAAATGGCCAGAGGCATTAGGTTAATGTTGGCTCCTAACAATCCAAAAGAATTAAAGATAATTGTCTAGATTCCTTCCTAGGGTACAAAATCATCACATCATGCATCCCACATCAGCCAAATTCATCCAGTTTGACAATCACTCCTTCATGAATTTAGCATAAACAAGCATTTGCTTCAATGCTTCAATAAGGGGGATGTTGACATGAATTTGCTTAATCAAGTATAAGAATTTCTCAAGCTACTTGTCTTGATTTTTCCTATTTTTCTTCTGAGGAAAAGGTAATGCAATTTGTATGGCCTCCTTATCTTTCTTTTAATTGAGAGGATTACTAGTTCGGTCTCCAGCATTCTTATTTTGTATAGGAGGTACAAAGTTCTTCTATTCCTTGGAAGCTTCTACCTTATTTCCACTTCTAAGCATGATTGCATGTACTTGTGCCTCATTTTTAGATTATTATTTTCCCTTAGGATTTGGCACAATATCACTTGGATGTGATCCTTGGCGCCTTTGATTCAAAACTTGTAAAAACTGCCCCATCTGAGTTTCCAAGTTTTAAATTGAAGTAGAATGGTTGGTAAGAATAGAATTAGTTTTTTCTATGTACTTGATAAGAAGATCCTCCACAGTTGGACTTCTTTTGCTGATAGTGAAATTGTCCTTATGGATAACCAGGTTGAGGATTCCTTTTAAAATAACCTTGGTTTTGGTAGGGTTAATTCCTTTGCTGATAATATTGTCTCACCTCATTTCCATAATTATTATTCAGATAGTTAACCTGCTCCAACTCTTCCAGCTCATCCTCATTATCTTCATCAGCAGCTTCCTGTGCATAGTCTACTAGAGTTGGTTTATGCTTATCCAAAGCATTGACAAAAGCTTTTTTTATATTCTTATAACCTTGTTCGTTAGATGTCATTTTGTCCATTTCCTTATTCAATAAGGCTATTTGTGCAGAAAGCGCATTTAATGACTGTAGTTTATACAGTATTGAGTGCTTTTAAGTTGCACATTTTTCCCTCTCATTCTAACCAAAATCATTATTTGCTAACAACTCAGCAAAATTATAAGCATCTTCTGTTTTTTTTGTCCATAATTGATCCTCCACCTGAAGAATCAATATAAACCTTAATTCGTGATGGCATAGCATTGTAAAAAGTCATAAAAAAAGCTCCATGCAGCTATGCCATGATGTGGGCATTTCCTAATCTACTCCTTTAATGGTCCACAACTCTAATTCAAAGATTCGCCATCTATGACTTTCTTAACCATCTTCACCATCTTCATTGGAGGGAAATTATGAGTTAAGAATTTTTAGACTAAATCCTCCCAGCTATTAATACATCCTAGAGGCAAATAATACAACTAATCATGTGCTTTATTCTTTAGAGAAAAAGGTAATAGTCTCAACTTCACAATATCTTCTGATACTCCATTGTGTCTGTAGGTATTGTAGAGGTGTAAAAATGTATTAAAATGATGATAATGGTCTTCAGCAGCTCCTCCTCCAAATTTGTCATGTTGAACCATTTGGATGAGCTCAAATGTATCAATTGTTATAGTTGGTAGGTTAATAGGTTGAGGCATTCCATCAACTGATGGAATAGAGTATAAACACGGGGTTTTCCTTTCATCGTCAAGATCAGGCCCCGTATCATTATTTTGGTTGTAGTGTTCTCCTAACATATTCACTTCAGACTCTGATCTCAGTTGTCAATTAAGCTTCTCAGGTTCAGGATTAAATTGCAAATCAAAAGAATTCGATTAAGATCTAAATTGAATTGTATAAAGAATTCATTAGCCGATAGAATAGTAAATATCATAAGATTTTATGTAAATTTTTAGACACTTTTGACAATTATAATAATCAATTGAGAAATCAGTGCTCAATATTCAAATGATCCAATCAAAAAACGAGTTAATCTACTAATCTCGGTTGCCTACTATCATCTTTGAGTGCATAATTTGACTCTAAAACTCAGATTTACAATCCAGATAATCATTAGTGATCTGTTGAAGATCTCTCGATTCAATTTAACAAATCCTAGTTAACGGATTGCGTATATTTCAATACTACAATTCAAATAACTCATCAAGCATAATTTTTAGAAAACTTGATCTAATTATCTATCTCTAGTACAAAGATCTTCTATTCTTAGATTTGATACTTAGACGCCATCTCTGGACTAGAATAAGCATCAAAATAAGATTACTTAACTCTCGTTCTTGTAATTCAATTTGTTCACTAAAAATAAGCAAATCAAACTATAATATAACAAAAATTATACAATCATATCTATAAATAGCAAGAGATCTTAGCAAATCAATAAGAGCTATTAGCTAAACATAACTACTTCAGCATATTCAATACAGCACAGATTTATCATCGTTATGCTATTAGATCAAAACCTTACCAAGGAAGATAAAATCTAAAGTCTATCACATTATTCACTTCTAAACATCAAGCTAATTCTCAGAGATCCCATCAAATAGAGCAGAAAACTTCTTAAAGAAACTTTATTGAATAAACTCTGTAAGAATGCACAGAATATTCTAGAAAATATCTAAGATTATCAAAAGTGTAAAAAAAATATTATTGCTTCGACTAAGCTCTTATTTATAAAGTTCACTCCGTGGCAATTTTGAAATTAAAGAAAAACAAATTTACAAAGTACATGAATTTAATTTATGTATCCTTTTAATTTTCCTAAATCTCTAAGGACATTCAAAATAGTTGCCAAATTCGATCGCCTATTGATGAGTCTCCTAGGAAAAATATATATTGATCATCGTCTCCCATTTCGTCATACATCTAGCAATGCTACCTCTTCTCGCCTGCATTAATATTGCCTCAACTTGATCCTTAGGTGAGATACATCATTTGTCGCCTCAACCTTTACCCTTGTATTAAGGCAATATATGCTACTAAGCTAGAAAATTTTGCAAACTTCATTTGTTTTTCAAGCGACATTATCTTTCATTACTTGAGTAATTCGCCTGATTGGGTGACATGTTGTAAGCAATGTGCTTATATGTCTCCTTCTCTATATTCTACCCTTGATGACTTCAATTCATTTTGCTGTCTTTTGCCACCATCTCTAGCTTTAGTACGAGAGGATATCAATGGGCGATGCCTTTTTTCATTGTGGAATTTTGCCATCTTCAAAACTTGGATAAAATATTTTTAAATCCCTCTTTATTTTTTATTTTTCCTCTTTTTGGCTTATTTTTCTTGATCTTTTCATCCAAGTCATTGTCTCAAATAAAAATGTAGTTTAACGTAATAATCCAATTCAGCTTTTCAGATATGCAAATTATATTCAATTAATCATATAATCACTGAATAAAAAATAACAACATACAAATGTGGGGCTTAAACATGTTTACTGAGCTTTCACCTTATCCAAAAGCACCAAATCACTTCAGCACACTATCCCCAATTTGATTTAAAACAAATCAAGAATACGACAAATAAATACCTAATTCAACAGTTAGGGTTTCAATTCAGAAAGTTAGGGTTTAAATTTAGATAGTAGAAAGAACCGTAAATCAAACTGAAAAAGATCCAAAACATATAGATAAAATATCAAGGGTTTAAAAACCCTAAACCAATTGAAATAAAAAATCCCCAATTCGAGAAACCCTAATTATTTAAGAAATTCCAAATCAACTTTAAAGCGATTTAATCTATAGAAGAATCAAATACATTACCTTGAATAAGAAAAACTAACGACAACTAGGATTCCTAATCTAGGAATCTGAAGAACGAAGTTATGAAATCCACTATTGAGGGATTTAGTTGAGAGAAAAAAGAGAGAGGGAGAGGAATTTTTAGAATTTTAGAAATATGAAGACAATGGATTTTTAGAGAGAAAGGGTTTTTTAGAGTTTCACTCTATATATGAATGACAAATATCTTCATAAACCCATAGATTTCTATTTCATTTTAATTTGACCTAACCAAAAAAATAATTGCAAAATATAACAAAATTCCCTTTTTCTTTTCAAAATTGTCCCAAAAGTCAATTTGGTCAAAACATTTAGTTAAACTGGAAAGCTTGTTACAACTACCATTTTTACCCTTGAACAAAAATAAAAAATAAAAAAAGCTAAAAATAAAATTTCAAAACACGAAAAATGAATAGCCCTAACTTAAGGACGTGATATAATCTATTTAATCAAATATTCACATCCTCAAATCATACACCATTAAATAAATATATAAAAGTTTAATTAATGTTTCTATATCAAAGAACAACAAACCTAAAAACAAGAATTACAATTTTGAAAAGTAATTTCTAAAACACAAAATTCAATGTAACACTACAAATCTATTCTTTCTAATATGCATCCATTCACCAAATATTCAAATACACCAATAATACCATATTAACTAACCAAAAAAATCTTAATTACTCATTCTTTAACAACCAACAACAAACCCCAATTACAATTTACAAAATTTGAAACTAATCTCTAAAAACCTAGTTCCACCACAAACCCTAGAAATCAATATTCCATCTAAGCTAATGCTAGATAAGATCAAAAGAAGGAATGATGACGTGATTAAGAATTATACAAACCTTAATGTGTAACGTCCCAAGCTTGAAAGAGATCCTCAATAGAAGGAAGAAGAAGTGATGAAGGAAAATGGTTGAAAGGGGTAATCGGGTTTGGGATTGTGAGGTGGTTTCAGGTTTTATGAATACTATTAATGTGGCCATTTTGGTTATCTAGTGGTGTAAGTGAGTTTCATTTTCAGTTTTCAACATTTAATTTTAGTTTCTTAATTTTCAAATTTTAATTTTGAATTTAAAAGGGTATAATGGTCACAAAGGGCCAATAAATGAAAACCAAACTTTCTAAAGATTAGAAACATAACTCAAACTTTCATGGTCTATTTACTTAATTAAAACTTTCAAAGTGCTATTTGTGAAACTATCCTTATAATTAAAGTAAAAAGTAAAAAAATAAAAGAAATAACTAATGAGGTTGAAATTATGTTTTTACTTGTTAATATTTTAAAGTCTTTAAAAGTGATTCAATGTTTGAAGGAAATTTAGGAGACAAATTTTTAACTTAAAAATTCCTTAACTAGTTAAAAAAAAAGTCTACAAAAGTCTATAAAAGTCTATAAACATCTGTTAAATTTAAAGTTTTCAAAAGTCATATTTAGGTACCCCATGGCTTTTATAGTTTTTAAAAGTCATAATTAGATACATACATATTTTTAAAAACATTTAAAGTTTATGAAAGTCTTCAAAAGTTATGATTAGATACATTCATTTAAATAAGATTTTACACTAAAAAATTTTATTTAAAATATTATATTTATATAACTAAATTATATTATTTTTATAAAATTTTAGAGTGAAAATAAATAATTAAGGCACTTTAAGATAATTTTAGTGAAATGAATTGTTTCTTAATAATTAAATTTGTTCCAAAAAAAAATCACAGAGTACAACCGGAGCAATCTTTACCATAAAGATAAAAAAAAAAAATTAATTAATTACTAAAACCATTACCCCTAATATTCATTAAGAATGCTACAGTATTTAAAAATGTTAATTTAAAAAAAATCTTCATAAGTGTTGTAAACTACAGAAGCTTGAGGTGGATTCCACCATAACACACATGGCTTTATGTATGTAAACGTGTATTCAATGTTTGACACGTGGCTTATGAATTTTGTATATATATATATATATGTTATACATCAATAACAGAGGGAGAGACGTGGTGATTTAGTTTGGTTATTACTTTGTTTCCTTTTCTTGTTCTGTGTTCCTTCTCCTAACAATATCAATATTATTCTGTTCTGTATATTACAAGATCCAATCCAAGATTCCAAGATTACCAGGTTACTTTCTGGTCCAAATTTATTTTCGGTTAATATTGAACTGTCTTCTTCTACCCCATTCTATTTTATTTTACAACATGTTATCAGCACTAATATGCTCTCTGGTTGCCGCTTTGCCGGATCTTCCAGATCAGAAAGTGTCTGGTGATGATGTTTTATTTCTTCTGTGTGATCTGGGAAATTTTTGGAAAAATACCATTATTAACCTGAGTTGAATAAATGGTGGATCTGGGAAGTTTGAAATGATAACATTATTCACCAGAGTTGAATAATTGAATTTTTGAAATTGAATTCTAGAAACCTGGAAATCTAAAAGAATGTGTTCTTATTTTGCAGAAAATGAAAAATCTGAAATTTTACTAGCTGGAAGTTTCTGGGAGAAATTATATGAAATGGTGTGATGATTGCGAGTTAATATTAATAACCAAAGAATTATTTGGGACCCTCAATAAGGAGGTGCAAACCACTGGGGTTGAAAAATGTAAAGCCATGTACATAATCAAAACACATCTGGTTAAGGATCTCAAAAATCAGTATATGAATATAAAAGATCCTGCAGATCTCTGGCAAGCCCTAAAATCCAGATATGATCGCCAAAAGGAAATCATGTTACCTGAAGCATGTGATGAGTGGGCCAATTTAAGGTTCCAAGATTTTAAAGGTGTGAGCGAGTATAACTCCGCCATGTACATGATTGTGAACAAATTGAAAATGTGTGGGGAAACAAAAACAGACCATGATATGTTGGAAAAGACATTTACCACTTTCCATCCTTCTCAGACTATTTTACATCAGCAGTATCGTGAAAAGAAATTTATGAAATATGATGATTTGATTGGTTCATTAGATCTTGCTGAAAGACACAACAAACTGTTGCTGAGAAACATTGAAAGATGCCCTATTGGCACCCAAGCATTCCCAGAAGTGAATGCATATTATAATGAAAATCCAGGCCGTGGTCGTGGTTACCGTGGTCGTGGTCGTGGCCGTAATTCTGAGCGTTGGAATGATTATGGAAATGGACGTGGTAATAGCCTAGGTGGTCGAGGATCTGGAAATGGCCAGGGACGTGGTCGTAACAGGGATTATGGACAACCATATCATAATCCAAATGTTCCCCAGAAGTGGAATAATAATAATGCTAGTTCCAGTAAAGGGAAGGAAATTCAGGAACCACCAAAGTTCAATCGTGGTCCTTGTTATAGATGTGGTTCCCCCACTTGTTTTTCGAGAACTTGTCGCGCTTCTAAGCATGTAGTTGAAGCTTACCAGAAGTTGAGGCGCGAACAAGAAAAGGAAAAGAATAATGAAACAAATATGGCTGATGTTTTTGGCGATGGTTATACTGGTCCAGTCGACATATCAAATCTGGAAACTACAGATTTCTTTGAAGATCCTGATAGGAAGATATATCACCTGATTGGTGATGGAACCGTTAACTACAAGTGAATGTATTCTCTTGTTTTAGAATGTAAATAGAATGGAATGTAATTTTGATTTTGGTTGTAAATATTTGTAAATATTAATGAAAGATATTACATTTCCATACAACTAATTTTGTGTGTTATTTAATTGAAGTTATGAATTCAAACCAAGAAATGGCTTCACATGGGGATATCTGTTTAGCCGATAGTGCTACAACCCATACGATTTTGAGAGATAGAAAATATTTTCTCGAACAGATTCCAATTAAAGTTAATGTGAATACCATATTAGGTCCAGTAGATCTGATCGAAGGCTCAGGAAGAGCTTCAATTGTGTTACCAAATGGCACTGAATTGAAAATCGAAAATGCGTTATACTCTCACAAATCCAGAAGAAATTTGCTCAGTTTCAAAGATATAGGAATGAATGGATATCATATTGAAACAGTTGATGAAAAGGGTGTTGAATATTTGTGTCTTATTTCGAACAAATCAGGCCAGAAGCTTGTGATTGAAAAGTTGCCTATTTCATCATCTGGATTATATTACACAACCATCAGGCATATTGAAACCCATGCTATTGAGAACCAGAAGTTCTCTGATCCCAGAATATTCCAGTTTTGGCACAATAGATTTGGGCATCTGGGATCCACAATGATGCGAAGAATAATAGCGAATTCAAAAGGGCATCCACTAAGAAATCATAAAATCCTACTGAATGATAGGGACCTATGTATCCCATGTTCCCAAACGAAATTGATAACGAAACTATCGTTTACGAAAGTAGGTTTTGAATCTCCATCGTTTTTACAGAGAATTCAAGGAGATGTATGTGGACCAATTCATCCACCTAGTGGACCTTTTCGCTACTTTATGGTATTGATAGACGCATCTGCAAGATGGTCCCATGTATGCTTGTTATCCACTCATAATGTTGCTTTTGCAAAGTTGCTAGCACAGATTACTCAATTACGAGCTCATTTTCCTGATTACCCTATTAAGAGTATAAGACTTGATAATGCTGGGGAATTTACATCGAAAGCATTTGATGAATATTGTCAAGTATCTGGGATTGATATTGAACATCCAGTCCCGCATGTTTATACCCAAAATGGATTAGCTGAATCATTAATTAAGCGCCTTCAATTAATTGCGCGAACATTGTTAATGCGCTCGAAATTACTAGTAACTGTTTGGGGGCATGCTATATTGCATGCTGCAGTTTTGATTCGTATCCTTCTAACTGCTTATAACCAATATTCCCCATTACAATTGGTATCTGGGAATCATCCTAACGTCTCACATTTGAGAACATTTGGGTGTGCTGTATATGTACCCATTACCCCTACTAAAAGAACGAAAATGGGGCCGTAAAGACGTATAAGAATTTATGTGGGTTTTGATTCCCCATCAATTATCAGATATTTGGAACCAATGACAGGAGATTTATTTACAGCTAGATTTGTTGACTATCATTTTGATGAAAGTAATTTTCCATCGCTTGGAAAAGGAAATAATTCTCCAGAAGAGAAATTTGAATAAACCTGGAAGGTTCCAACTTTGGCGCATATGGATCCGCGTACCCCACAATGTGAACTCGAAGTTCAAAGGATCCTACATTTACAAATGATAGCTAATCGAATGCCTGATGCATTCAATGATACTTCGAAAATAACCAAGTCTTATATTGAAGCTGCTAATGTACCAGCAAGGGTAATTCCCAGAAGGACAATCTCAAAAGACAATAGCAAATGAAACTCCTATCCCTCGCCAGAAGCGTGGTAGACCCCCTGGTTCAAAAGATACAGTTCCAAGAAAACGAAATAAAAATAATCTGGATCCTAAAACCACATCAAATAAAATCCCAAAGGTTGATGAGATTCCTGAAAATAGCCTCCCAAAAGGAGAAAATAATACGGAAATACCAGAATCAAAAAATGAAGAAATTTCCATAGACTTCATCCAAGAGACTTGGAATCGAAATGAAACAATTGTTGATGATTTATTTTCATATTCAGTGGCAGTTAGTATTTCATATGATGATTATGAGCCACGTGATATCCAAGAATGTAAAAATAGGCATGACTGGAAAAAATGGGAAGAAGCAATCCAGGCATAATTAAATTCGTTGAATAAATGGAAAATTTTATGACCTATAGTCCGAACACCTGAAGATGTTCAACCAGTTGGTTACAAATGGGTATTCGTTCGGAAACGAAATGAAAGAAATAAAATTGTGAGATACAAAACACGTTTGGTTGCTCAAGGATTCTCACAAAGACCTAGAATCGATTACGATGAAACGTATTCCCCAGTCATGGATACAATTACATTTCGATTTCTGTTAAGTCTTACAGTTGCTGAAAAACTGTAAATATTTTTAATGGATGTAGTTACTGCGTATCTGTATGAATCACTTGATTATGATATTTACATGAAGCTCCCAGAAGGACTGAAATTACCTGAATCTTATCGATCAAAATTTCGAAACTTGTATTCCATAAAGTTACAAAAATCCTTATATGGATTGAAACAATTTGGGAGAATGTGGTATAACCACCTGAGTGAGTATTTGGTTAAGGAAGGATACTAGAATAATATGATATGTCCGTGTATCTTCATTAAGAGATCAGGGTCTGGTTTTGCAATAATAGCAATATATGTGAATGATATGAATATCATTGGGACTCCTGAAGAGATCAAACAAACTGCTGAATATTTGAAAAAGGAGTTTGAAATGAAAGATTTGGGAAAATAAAATATTGTCTTGGTCTGGAAATTTAACATAAACCAAATGGGATATTGGTTTACCAATCAGCATACATTGAAAAGCTTCTGAAAAGATTCAATATGGAAAATGCCCATCCGTTGAGTACACCCATGGTTATAAGAACATTTTATCCCAAAAAGGATCCATTCCGACAGAAGGATGATGACGAACAATTACTTGGTCCTGAAGTACCATATATGAGTGCGATTGGTGCGCTGTTATATTTGATTCAATGTACGCGACCAGATATCTCGTTTGCTGTAAATTTATTAGCGAGATATAGTTCTACACCAATCGGTCGTCATTGGAATGGAATCAAACATATTTTGCGTTACCTGAAGGGTACGAAAGATTTGGAATTATTTTATACGAATTCTGATAAATTTCTGGGTTTGACTGGTTATGCCGATGCTGAATACCTTTCGGATCCGCATAAAGGACGTTCTCAAACTAGCTATATTTTCGCGTATAATGGTACTGCGATCTCCTGGAGATCTATGAAACAAACTTTAGTAGCCACGTCCTCGAATCATGCTGAAATATTGGCATTACATGAAACCTGTAGAGAGTGTATTTGGTTGAGATCAATGATCCAATATATCCAGAATTCATGTGGTATCTCCGAAACTTCCAATGGGCCAACTATTATTTTTGAAGATAATGCTGCATGTATCGCCCAAGTTCGGGGAGGTTATACCAAAGAAGATCGAACCAAACACATTTCCCCAAAATTCTTCTACACCCACGAGCTTCAGAATACGGGTCAGATCGATGTGAAGCAAATTAGATCCAGCAATAATCTAGCCGATCTACTAACGAAATCATTACCGACATCAACATTTGAAAAGCTTATTTACGAGATTGGAATGCGAAAGCTCTCTAGATTAGTAGATTAGATTATGGGTGCAATTAACGGGGGAGAATTTTGTAAAATTGGATTCACCAGCTGTACTCTTTTTCCTTCGTCCAGTTTTTATCCCATTGGGTTTTCTTGCAAGGTTTTATCGAGGCAGTCAAATATCGGAAATGGTGAAATCCAAGGGGGAGTGTTGTAAACTAAAGAAGCTTGAGGTGGATTCCACCATAACACATGGCTTTATGCATGTAAACGTGTATTCAATGTTTGACACGTGGCTTATGAATTTTGTATATATATATGTTGTACATCAATAACAGAGGGAGAGGCGTGCTGATTTAGTTTGGTTATTACTTTGTTTCCTTTTCTTGTTCTGTGTTCATTCTCCTAACAATATCAATATTATTCTGTTCTGTATATTACTAGATCCAATCCAAGATTCCAAAATTACCAGGTTACTTTCTGATCCGAATTTATTTCCGATTAATATTGAACTGTCTTCTTCTATCCCATTATATTTTATTTTACAACAATAAGCTTGTTGAAACTTTAATTAACAATTTAAACTTACGTTAGCATTCAAACTCCATTTAGTGACTGTCTAATACAACTTCATTATATTTTAATGGTAGATTTTTTAATAATAGAGTTTTAAAATGTATAAAAAATTATTCGTCTAGTTAGCAATTAAAAAAATGCTTATTAATTTAAAAACGTTTGAAAATATCATTATTAAAAATATTTTAATATATTATAATTACTTAAAGGGTATTCAATATAATTATTTGAGTAAGAAAAAATATAAAATTCAAGACCTAAAAATTATCTCATGTTTAACTTTTTTCTAACATGTTTATCATCACGCTTTTTTTTTTTTTTTCCGAGAAGTATATCATTTTTATGATTACTATTTGAATAAACTGTAACAAATTAGTGAGAGCCATTAAAGCAATTATGATTCACTTGTTGGTTATAATTATTTGTTGACTTTTTAAATCAAGTATACATGTTTATTGATATTATATAAAAATTCTCAAATTTTGGTTTAAATTTAAAATTCAAATTCAAATTTAAAAAATTAAATATAAAATAATATTTACGTATACAAAACTACACATATAGTTATTATATTTTTTGTTCGATTTGATTTTTTTTAACATAAAATCAATATGAATAATATATATATATATATTAATAGACAATAAAGTACCTTAAAATCTGACAAAACTGTGTTATTTAAAAATTTTATAAATTTACATGTTGAAATTGGCGGTGGATTTAAAATTTTAAATTATTTTTATTTTAATTTATCATATAATAATAGTTTTTTTTTTTACAAAATAAATAAAATTAAGTATAAATTAGTATGCATTATGAGAGTATGAACAATAATTTGTACTTCTCGTAGTATATCATTTTCTATTCTTTTAACCAAAAAAATCTATTAAAATTCCGCCCCACCAAAATTGAAAAACGAAATACTTTCGATGTAAAAAAATAATAATAATAAAATAAAATTAAAATTAACAATGACAAGCCCAACGAGACGGAAACTTAACATAAAAGAGCAAGTGGTCTTTACACTATTTACTATTTTCATTTAAAAAGTTTAAGATAAATTTAAAAGCCACATTTAACCTCATCACAAGTTGTCCCCGCAGGTTTGGCCATGTCTGATCTAAATTAGAAAAGCATTTAATCTCACGAAATTTTTATTCCGGATTTTCTATTTTTCTTTTTTCTTTTAAATTTATAGATCTTTGGAAATATTTGGAGGTGCTGATTAGGAAGGTGGAGGAGTAAGAGGAAATGGTGAGGGAGTTTTAATTTACTATCTGAGTTAGGGGATTGGCTATGACACACCTTTTTAAAAGTGGTGTATTATACACCACTATTTCTCTACTGGTTGCAGTAGGAATTTTAATATTTTTTTATTTGTATAAATAATATATAATAGTAAAAAGAATAAATTAATTAAATTAAAAATATTTTTTTAGATGAAAATAAAAATCAAAATTAATAATTATAATGTTATTTATTATAAAAAAAATATATTATTGGAAAGTATAAAAATTGAACCAATCAAACTATGTATATTTAAGTTAATGAACCTTCAAAGTTTAAATTTCATAAAATGAGTCTTCACATCCTTCACATATTATTAAAAGTTCTTCAAACGTGTGAAGGACCTCTGTGACGAACCTTTATTTTTATGTGATGAGGGGCAAAAAAATCATAAAGACTCATTTTGTGAAATCTAAAGTTTTACTTGGTTTAACAACTTAATTCAAATCAGATTATTTGAAAGATTCAATGAATTCTAGTGAGAGAAAACGCTCTGACTTCTCTCTAGAATTTTGAAGATGTTCGAAGCTGCCGCCATGGAAGATCGCCGGCCTTCTTTGATGTCGGGCCTCACCACCGAGCTGCCACCACCACCGGAGGACTCCTCCGCCACCGCCCCCTCCTTGTCGTCCAAGCCCCCCACCGCCGGCCACCCTCCCTCCACCGTCCCCCCCTCCGCCTCCCTCCTCCACTCGGTCACCCCCACCACCGAACTGCCCCCCTCCGGCCTCCCCTATTGCCCGCCCATCACCGCCGGCCGGCCCAAGCAGGCCACCTACCGGCCGCCGCCGCCACCCAGCCCCGATCCCGGCCGAACCCCTCCCATCCGGCCACCCCTCTACCGGCCAACTTCCAACCGACCTCCATTCTCAAGAACCCCCTCCGCAAATTCCACCCGAGTTTTGATGGTGATACCTGCCGCCCAATTCTGTCTTCGAAAGATCTCGCTGCTTGTTTGGATAACATTCCGGCTTTCACGGCCGCACCCAATCCCGGGTTGCTGTCCATGACTATTACGTCTCAGTCTCCTCCCGAGACCGCACCGTTGCGTGACACCTCTCTGGCCGCGTCGCCCAAGGCTGCGCCGTCCACCGGTCAAATTCAACCGCTGGTTTCCAATCCCAAAGGTATGAACAATAAATCAACTCTATTGGGAGAACGTTCGAATAATATGCTAAAAGCCTCTTTTGCTGCTGCCCCGCCTCCGGAGAGAAAAGGGAGTTACATGACTAATCCAATATCGGCTGAATTGCATAATACAAGAATCAAGATGTTTGACATGGCCTTGATTGGGAGAGTGATTCTCAAACCGGGTGATAAACCATGGAGAATGGAAGACTTGAGAACCAAAGTTCAAAAATTGTGGAATCGCGAGGAGATTGGAAGATATCAAGTCTGGGTAAGGGTTATTACACCTTTAAATTTTCGTCTATGGAGGAAAGAGACCGTATTAGAATCACTCCAAATTTGTCCCTCCATCCAGGTACGATTAGATTATTGCCATGGGCGAGTAATTTTAATCCTTCAGACCAAAGATCTACTTTTGCACAAATTTGGGTTAGATTTTATGATTTAGGTGAAGAATATTTTGATCCTTCAATTATTTGGAACCTTACTAGATGTGTTGGGTCACCTCTTAAAATTGATAAAAGAACTATTGAGTGCACGCACGTGCAATATGCTAGAGTTTTGATTGAGGTGGATGTATATAGACCCAAAGAGTCATTTGTGCAAATTGAGCATGGGAATGGTATGACTATTCAACTTTCTGTGCACTATGAGAGTTGGCCAGATTTCTGTAACTTTTGTCAAATTATGGGTCATGATGCCAAGGTTTGCAGAAAGAGACTTCAGAAAGAAAACAAAATTATACGACCGGAAAAAGTCTTAGCTCCAATTCCTCCCGAACAGAGTGCTCCAAAGCCTAAAATCACCCAGGAGTGGCAGCAGGTGACTAAGAAAAAAGCAGCAAAAAATACATCAGTTCCGGTGGACCAATCTTTATCCCGACTCATGACCTCCTTGCGACCTCAGGAAGAAGTTGAGGCTCCTGCTGAACCGGAGCCTCAAGGCAAAATAGTTGTGTCTGACCCCATGGTCGATCATCTAGAAGATGAAGCAGCCTGGACTTCTACCAAATTGTTGAATAAGTCTGCCGTTGAAGTTCTTCTATCTCAGAACGATGGCCCAATCTTGGGCACCGAAGATAAGCCTCTTGCAGATCCCCCCAAAAAAAAGAGCTGGGCAAGTGAAGACAAAGAGGATGAAGAGGATGAAGAGGTCCTGGAGGTAGAAGCAGGACCGGAGAAAGCTATTGCTATTGGAATTATTGAGAGCTATCATTTTCCTTTATTTTTGATTATATTCCAAAGACATGTAAACCTTTTTAGCATTTATTGTTTATGATATTTTAAGACAATTTTTATGGGATTTGTAAGCTATTTTGGATTATCCTAGTTCAATATATTATGGATTTATTTCTTTAGAGATTGTAACTTTTAAATGAATGCTTATTAGGAATTGCGAAAAGGTTACATTTTTCAATGAATTATTTAGACTATATTATTGTTTTCGAAACAGGTTATTGATTTCGATCTATATTCAGTTATTTCACTCTTATATTTTCTACATTTATTGAAATGAAAATGGATTGTAATGTGGCGTTTCGGTTTCTGTTCGGGGTTATGCCGTGGCCGGGGGTTGGGTGTTACATTGACTCTTTTGGAGATTTCTGTTGTTTAGATTAGTTGGATGCTACTTGTTTCTACAGTTTCAGTTCTTTCAAGATTTGTTCTCTTACTGCATTATTAGTATCTTTTACTTCCTGAGCTACTCTAACTATTATTCATTTGACTATAGTGGATGCACTTGCTTGCTACTTCTACTTTTGAGATAAGCTAGATGAAGACTTCATTTTTGCTTCTCTCCTCCGGTATACTTGTACAGGCCTGGGTTGAGGAGGTGCTTCACTTGTTTTATATGAATATGGCTGCTGCTGGCTTGTTTTCAAATAGGATGAATAGTACATGTGCGTACTCCACAGTTCAATGCAATTTAGAGAAATGCCCCTCTTTCTACTTCTCCATTAACTCTTGTGTGCAGTAGACTTTCAAAGATTTCTTCATTTGGAACATTTTTAATTTTTTTAATATATGATTATGTTTAACTCATATATGTAAGTATATTCTAAAAACAAAAAAAAAATAATAAACTACATAGCAACATTAAAATCCACATATTATCAAAAGTAAAAACAAATAAATTAACCTTGTAAAACAATAATTAAATTATTATGATAATATCCATTATAAAAATGAAACATTACTACTCAATCAAACTTTTTGGCAGGAATAAAAACTACTCCTCTGTAAAAATGTACTCTCATAATGAACTCTCAACTAACAAAATTATATTCAATTAAATGTAAAATTTAGATTAAAAAATAATTATATATTTTATGAAATGCAAATGTTAGAATAAAAAATAATTTTAATAAAATATTGGCCATAAAATATTCTCACGTATCAAAAATAAAAAGAATAAAATAAAGGCGTAAGGGTCTCGGGAGCCTCTGAACTTGACTATATTATTCTAGTTAACCTTTTAACTTCATGAGTGGTGAATTTAACCCCTTAACTCACACATAATTGGTCAATTAATCTCTTTTTGCTGATGTTGAGGCTGGGCTGGCAGTAAAAAAGATTAACATGGAAAGCTCAATTAAGCCCCCCAAATCAACAAAAAGGGTTTACATGACCCAATATTTGAAAGTTGAAAGGTTAAATTGAACATTTGTGAAGTTGAAGGACTAACATGAAAAATATAACAAAGTTCAAAGGCTCCTAAAATTCTTATGCCTAAACTAAATTTATATAGTTGGTTCAACATTTAAATCTAAAAAATTAAGACATAATGTAGAAAATGCTATATGTAAATTAAAAACTCACCATTTTATTTCGCTTATTTGACTCATAGTTCAGGCACAGTTTCCTTTTCGTCATAACATATCACCTCGATGACTTTTAGGCACAATTTGCTTATTGCCTAATATAGGATGATTTTATTTCAAATTGAATTTTCACACAGTAAAAGCAGTGTTCAAAACAAGTAGTTTGATAGGTAAATTTGAAGATTTCTTAGAATACTAATGAAGATTCTGGTCAAATTTGAATTGTGAATAAGTTGAAGAGCTTTGATAAGGAAACGAGTGGAGAAAACCTTGGGGTGGTATACGAGGTTTTGAGTCTTATAATTGTGTCTTTTTCTTCACGAGGGAGGTGAATTTTATTCTTTCTCGTATTAAATACATATCTAATTAGTTTCTTTCTTTAGAAGTAGGGCCATTATAAGATTGCTTTGGAATTCCCATGTATTCCTCAAGTGCACATGACATTGGTTGAGAGAAGTTCTGCCAAATTCTTGCGAGAGTGTGTGAAGCCACTAAAATGCTTTAGCCTGCTTTATATAACCACATCTTGATATCCAATAAGGTAAGCCATGTTGTTCTCATTCTCATATGAACCTTTTGGTCCCCAATTCCGTCCAAACCATAAAGACAAAGATGTGACCTCAATCCTACCCTTTGAACTTATCAACAAGTTGGGGTGAAAAGTTGGGAAGTACGAATATATTGGATCGTATTTCTTTGAGAGTTGAAAAACAAGTGGTACGAATAAATTTTGTTTAAGCTGAAATAGTAGTAGAAAAGAAAATCAAGAGTTACAAAAAGCAATAGAAAAAAAAATGAAAGAAAAACCTGCAAAGCACAAAGAAAGAGAAAAGAATTACAAAAATAGTGGTGTCAATAGAATAACATATCCTCTGCTAAGTGAAAAAGATACAACTGTATATAATTAAGAAGGCTTTATGTACATAAAGTCTTTGAGAGTGGGGAAACACTGAAGAAAGAAAATTAGAGGGATTGTGAGGAACTTACTAATATTTCCAAATTTTTGAATCCTTTATCTTATTCTATTTCTTTCTTAAGCTAACCTGACTCTGTCTTCCCTATAAATACAAATCATTGATCCTAAGGAAGGGAGAAGGATAGATCAGATCTTTGGAAGCTTTAAGTGCTGTGTAGTACATGATGGCGATTCAATGTTCATGAGGTCTTTAAAATTTCGTTCATACGTGCTTGTGAAAAACTAGTATCACGGTTGATTTGTTAAATCATTCTTACTCTTTTAAAGTGGCTAGTGTGTTGTCTGAGTAACAATTAGAAACTCTATGAATCAAACACTTAAAGGATAGATTACAGTGAGGAAATACTTTCAAAGCTCTAAAGACTTGCATTTGCTTGGATACTTTGTAAACTAAACAAAATGACCAAAGTTTTAATTAGTTAATTTGGAGTTACTGACTGTTTGATTATTTTCAAAATATGCTTAAATAAATTTCCTTGCATTATGCATATGAGTTTGCATAGATTGGTGTCTTAAGTATTATTTAATCAGTTTTCTTGAAAGCAAACAAAAGGCTAAGTAGGGGGTAATTATTAAGTCTATAATTTACCTATATTTTGATATGTTTCATAACCTTTATTCTAAATAAATTGAGTTGAAAATATTGATAATTGAGTTGATTTCTGGCAATTTTAGACTATTTTATTGAGATAGAGACTTTGATGAAAACTTGAAGAAAATAAGCAAAAAAATAACAAATTCAAAAGAAAAGAAGGACGTAGCAGAAAATCATCTAAGAGTGAGGATCTAGTGAAGCTTAGAAACTTAGGGAGTTGTCGCCCTAAAACTTCGCCTAAATACTACAGAGAATTGGCGACATGGGAGATAAAGGAAAGGATAATTGCCAAAAATACAGAATTGACTTAGCCAAATAGGTAGCTTATCTCCAACATAATGTTGCCCAACCAAGTACAACAAGGCGATAATGGAAATTTTCCTTGAAGATGTCGCCTGAACTAGCACAACCGGGCGATGGAGGATGGCGATACATTTAAGGGTCATCACAACTTGAAGAAAATGATTAGGCAATATCTAAACAATCTCGCCTAGAGCAATTACATTGAAGGTAAAGTGTTTTGGAAAACACATGTTGTAGTCGCCAATGCTTAGGCGAAGAGGTAGGCGAGTTAATACTGAATTCTAAGAACTCTGCCACTTTATATTTCTTTGGTTTTCATATTTCTAAAATTGCCACTAGGTAAACTCTATAAATAGAAGCTTAGTCGATGCAATAAGTACGTTTTGACAATTTTATATGATTTGATAAATCTTTTGTGCTTTCAAACATTTGTTATCAGTAAAGATTTCTGAAAAGTTAGTGATCTATTTTGATTGATTTCTGAGAATTATCTTGAATATTGAGAAGTGAAGTCTGGGACAGATTTTAACTTCCATCTTCCTTGGTAAGTACTTGATTGAATTGCATAATGATGAATATGTGTAGTGTTGAATATGCTGAAGTAGTTATTCATAGCTAATCGCTTTAGTTGATTTGCTAAGATCTGCTGTTGTTGTTAGATTTATTTGGCTATTTCTTGTTATCATAGCTCAATTCACTGAGTTTCCCAGTTTATTAAATTATGAGAACAAGATTTAAGTTATCCTATTATGATACCTAGTCCATTCAAGAGATGGCATTTAAGTATCGGATCTATGAATAGAGGATCAAAGTGTTGTTCTTGAGATAGACAATCTCAGATCCGTTTTTCTACAGTTTGAGTTTTATTAGTTAACTTAATTGTAGTATGGAAATATATAGGCTCTTTTAACTAGGATTGGTTGAATTGAATGGAGAGATCTTTAACTGATCAATGATGATGATCTATTATATGGATTTGAATCTTAGAGTCGAAGTACACATATGAAAATGAGAGTAGGAAATAGAGATTAACAGATCAGCCTAACCTTCATTTAATCAAATCAATACTTATAATTAATTTTCTCATTCATTTACTCTAGTTGTCAAATTTGTCAAAATTCTATTTGAACTTTTATGATTCATATGATTTTATTACACTGATAATTCATTTTACAATTTGATTTGAATCCTGATCTAATTGCTTCTTTCCAAAATAAAAAATCCTCGTGGAGATGATATCTTTAAAACTATAATTATACATTGATAAAGAGTATTGTGTACAAAAATAACTCATCAATATACCGCATTATTGAACATGTGAATGAATCTCTTTTCATCAGAAGTGAACCTGCTACCTTTGCATCTCGGCATGACATTATCTTTGAGCAAAGTGAGACAGATAGCACTAGGAACATCCAATTCACTTGACATGACATCATCCCTATCATTGGAAGGATTGGGGTACTGTCTCATACTTTGAATTTCTTCAGGAGTCAAGTCTACAGCTCGCATTCCTCTATCACCATTCACCTCAGAATTCATCATTCCATAATAGTCGTTAATATTATCTACTGAGATGACTACTGGGACTCCTTAAAATTAGAATGGATTGGTGAGATCTTCAAGAGCTTGATTGTAGAACTCCTCAACCATGATACCATTGGCTCTTTTGCGCTCAGCTACGAGCCCTATCTTATAAAACTTCGAAAAGTAAGTCTAAATATCCTATCATGAAATTCCTTTGTCTTCATTCCCCTTTCTGGCCAAAACTGCAAATTTCCCTCCTACAAAAGGGCTTTTTGCACTAGCAATATCCTTCTCATTCTTTTTTATCACAGCAATAGGAGTGCTCATTTTATCTTCCTTCCCTTTAATAGTAATTAAGGTAGAAAGGGTCTTTAAAGATTTTTCAGACTTTCCTTTGACAGCAAATGGTGAAGAATGAAGTCTGGCCCTAACTCTAAAATCTTTCTCTATTAGTTCCTCAATTCTGACTGAAGTCTTTGCATTCTAGGCCTTTTTAGCAGGACTCAAAGTAGAGAAATTTTTTCTTTTAGCCATGATGCACCTACAGCAAATTGAACCGTTTAAACAAAAATACACATTATATCACTACAAGAAAAAAGGTTTTTGATAGCTGCTAATGCTAGCTGCCAATACTTTTCGATAGTAGACATTAGCAATTGTAAAAGCGCCAATAGTATGGGGAACCATTAAAAGTTAGATTATTAGCAGTTGACATATACCTAGTTATCAATTACTTTTCGTAGCTCACATTGTCACCACCCAAAGGTTATTGGCATCTAAAAATTCCAGCTGCCAATAACTTTTTGCAACTGGCATTGTTAGCTGCCAAAAGTTATTGGCATCTTACAATGTCAGCTGCAAATATATATATATTTAAAAAAGTAATAAAATTAATTTTATCATTAATATTATTTATAAAAATAAAATATAATTTTATTATTACAAATATATATTATAATACATATAAAATTAAATAGAATAACAATAATATAAATTAATAACCATGAAATTCATTATATAAATAGTTTACATATTGAATAAGAAAACAATTCATAAACTCACACATACACAACTAACTTTAATCCTAACTTCATATACATTTCCCCCTTCCAAATTATTCTTGATCTTCACTTCAAAAAACTTTCCATCTACTCATCATTAAAGTAATTAAACTTGGTAAAATACATAATACAAAATGAATTTCATCTTAATTTTAAGCATTTGATCAACAAGTGATTAAAATACAACAACAATCATCTACTTACTAAATTCAAAATTTAAAAATAAATCAATGAAATATAATTTTTTTATTAAAAATACCTCAAAACTATGATATTTGAGCCATGCAAATCACATAAGTAATAGAGAGTTAAATAATTGTGCCAATATTAGTAAAAATATAAGACTAAATTTGTTGTCGGAAAGAGAAAATTAGGTCGGCTGGCCCTAAAGGCCATCTGCCAAAAATAAATCGCAGTCAACATTAATTAGGTCGGCTGCCAATAGGTATAAACTAGAGGAGATTTTTCCCACTAATGAAAAAAAATAGCAGCTAGCCCATGTTAGGTCAGCTGCCAAAAGTTTTTGGCAGCAGGCCTTAAAAATGTCAGCAGCCAAAAGTTTTTGGCAGCAGCCAGTTCTAGGTCAGCTACTAATAGAATTTAAAAAAGTAAGACATTTGGCATCCGACCTTTAAAATGTCAGCAAGCAATAACTTTTAGTAGCTGACACTTTTAGCAGCTGTTTTACTTAAGTCAGCTACCATTTCTAAGCTGTTAAAATTTATTTATCAAACTGATAACATCATCAATTCATCTTGTAGCATTGTTCTGTTTTAATTTCAAGAGAACAATTACTTCTGCATAATCATTCCCATAAGCTAACAACATCTGTATTTCAGAAAACAGAAGAGATAAAACAAATTGAAATTGATACAACTTAGACCAATTCAGATAAATGATGACAAGCCATTAAATACCTATACCCAATTGTTTAATCTCTTTATAATTCATAATCAAAGCTTAAAAATTAGAACCGCTTTAACAAAGTGAATACTAATTTTATCGCAAACAACAATCTCAGATTAATATTACAGCAACAATTATCAACAACTAATGACATATAGAATAAGTTGATAGGTTTAGAACATGCATTAGCAGAAGAGAAATAAGAAGAACACGCAGAGTTTCAGTAGAAAACTAAGAAGAATCGCTTCGACAAAATGTTTACAAAATTTACGGCTTAGGTAAGTCAACGGTCTGAGATGTTTTGTTTATTTGAAAAAGATTTGAGGTAATAATGATTGAAATAGAGGTGAAGGCGTATTAGTTCAATTTTCGCCAAATTAGCAAAATCGTTAGGCGAGAACAGGTGGAAAATGGAAAAGAATTTAAACTTTTCGCCTCATTTAACGATTCCAGATACCACCACGTCAGATAGGAATATGGCGATACCTAAAGGCGATAGATTCAATATTCAGAATTTATCGCCATAAGATTAACATTGATCACCGAGAAACATGGCGAAGGAATTACTATCGCTTATTATAAATTGAATTCATGCAATAGATGATGGCGATAATAATCCTTGTTAACTAGTATTACCATAAAGTTTTAAAATATGAGGCACTTATAATTGCGATACCCAGAACTATCGCCGGCTTCAAAATAGTTTTAAAGCGACAAAGTAGGAGATATATCATGTTATCACCTATGTCACGTACATGGTTGGCGAGATAGTATGGCGAAAACAAAGGTGTCCCTAGCTTTAAACCTTGTATGAACCGAAGATCTAGGCATTGAAAACATTGTCGCCTCTTCGTTGCTGTCATGTTGGTGGCATAAGTAGGCAAAGTGTAAGGTATCGGCAATTTCTTCTTGCTTTTTGGCACTACTTCTTGGCGATGATTGCATCGTCACCACTCACTTTCCTAAAACTAGCGATACTTTTAGGCGATAAAATACATGCTTGTTTGTCATCTTCAATTAACAATTTAGGCGAAACATCAATAATCAATAGCTCTTCCACCTGATGTTTTATTCTTCAAATTCCTGTGCTCTATCAATATTCATCTATAAATAGGAACTTAATTTTTATTTATAAAGATACACAATTAATCAATTCAAATATTCAAACCGTGGTAATTCTTGGTTAAAAAGTTTCTCATCATATCTACAAGATCAAAAATATAAAATACCTCTATTGTTCGGTAGATAACTCCCCCTAGATATTGTTTAAGTATCTGACCATTAACCACAAAAGAATTAGTATGTCAAATAACTCAATAGCTCTATAGAGAGATACACTTTTAACTCTTAATGTTCCAGACCATCTAGATTTCAGCTTCCAGGGAAATAAACTAGGTTTGGTATTGTAAAGCAACACTTGTTTCCCAGGTTGGAATTCATTATTTATAATTTTCTTATCATGGAAATATTTCATTCTATCCTTGTAAATATTATAGCTTTAATCAGCCTCAAGACGTCATTCATCTATTTCATCGATCTGTAAAAGTTTCTATTTTTCTGCCTTGTCATAGTCCATATTCAAAAGTTTAACAACCCAATATGACTAATGTTCTAACTCCACTAGTAAGTGAAAACCTTTACCATACACCATTCTGAATGGTGACATCCCTATGAGAGTTTTGAATGCTATTCTATAATCTCATAGGGCATTATCTAACTTTAAACTCCAGTCTTTCCTAAACTCATTGACAATCTTTTGCAGGATCATTTTAAGCTCTCTATTTGAGACTTCCACCTGCCAATTAGCTTATAGATGATAAGGTGTAGCAATCTTATGGATTACTCCATACTTGTTGAGTACTTTCTCTAATAGCTTATTCTTGAAATGAGACCCTCTATCATTGATTAGCACCCTAGGTAATCCAAAGTTTATGAAAATATTTTTCTATAGAAATTTCTCCACCACTTTGCTATCATTAGTAGTGCAAGCTATAGCTTCTACCCACTTTGATAAATAATCGACAACAAAAAGAATATAATCATACTTGTTTTAGGGTGGAAATGGTCCCATGAAATCTATCCCTTATATATCAAACAATTTAACTTCAAGGATATAGTTCTGGGTCATCTTTTGTCTCTTAGAAATATTTTTCATTCTATGGAATCTGTTAAAATTGACACCTTAGCTGTGTGGGGTAGTAAAATCCATATTCTAACACCTTAGTTGTTGTTCTAGTCCAAGCAAAATGTCCAGCATACTTAAATGAGTGTCAGTGCTTCAATATTTCAAAAGGTTCCTCATATGGGATGCTTCTCATTTTTATTTTATCTGCACATCTTCTGAATAGAAATGGTTCATCCTATATGTATCCTTTTACATCATGAAGAAATCTCTTCTTCAGATGACTATTCAATCCTTCTAATAACACCTTGCAGGCAAGAAAGTTTACATAATAAACATACCATGGGTAAGATGTTACCTCACATAAAAAAAATTGTTCATCACGAAAATGTTCTTTAATGTTTGGATGAGCTTTTGTATCCTCCATCAGCAGCCTTAAAAGGAATCACCTATTACATTATAAGTCCCTTTATTGTCTTTGATCTTAATATCAAACTCCTACAACAAAAGCACCGATCTTATCAGTCTTGGTTTGAATTCCTTCTCAGCAAACAAGTACTTTAAAGCGCGAGGATAAATATGAAAAACAATTTTAGATTCCTAAATCTAATATTTTAATTTATCTAGAACAAAGACAATAGCTATTAGCTTCTTTTCTGTGGTGGTACAATTACTCTGAGCTTCCATAATAATTTTACTACCATAATAGATAACTTTAAACAACCTTTCTCTATTTTTTCCTAGCATAGCTCCTACTGCATAATCAGAAGCATCACACATGATTTCAAATTTACAAGTCCAGTCAGGTAGAATTATGATAGGTGCTAAGACTAGTTTTTTCTTTAAGTTGCACAAAAGCTAACAAACATTCATCATTAAAATCAAATTTATTATCTTTTCCAAGCAAAACATATAGGGTCTATAGATTTTAGAAAATATTTTTTAAATCTCCTGTAGAAACTTGCATGTCCAAGAAAAGTTCTTATCCCTTTAACATTAGTTGGAGGAGGCAAGTTTGCAATTACATCTATTTTTACTTTGTTTACTTCAAGTCCTTTAGCAAACACTCGATGCTCTAACACTGTGAGATCAGTAAAAATGGCTAGCATACATCTTTAAAAGGTTCCTGGTGCATTGTATAACCCAAAAGGCATTCGATTGTAAGTAAATATCCTGAATAAACATGTAAATGTGTTCTTATTGTAACGTCCTAATTTTGGGGCTAAATGATTCCTGTGTTTTTTAATTGAATGCGATTATTGAATTATCAAACTTTCCTTGTAATCCTTAAACAATTGTGATTAATGAAATGGAACTTTTGTTCATTGGATTGCATAACGAATGTCTACTGATGTTTCTTGATCGTATATTGAAAACGAGATCGAAACGAGGCTAAACAAAGGAAGCAAATGGATGTGTTCGGCAGTGTAGGTGCTGGCGACATAGCCTGATAGCGCCAGCCATGTTGCCAACACATAATGTCAAGTCGATTAGAGGGATTCAACACTATAGGTGTTTGGGACAAGGGCTTTATTTCGCCTGCCATGTCACCAACGACCGATTTCATGCAAGTTCTTGGTTGAGATGCTATAGAAACTTGCGACAAGGGCTTTATGTCACCAGCCTTGTCGCCAGAGAGCGTATTTGGTCAATTTTGACTGAAACCAATCGATTCTTTTCCATTAATTTCACTCCACTCGAACTCTCTCATCATAAGAGTGTTTTTCCTCTCAATTATATTGTTATCTCTCTGTTGGTGTGTCTCCGATGAGTATCCAGAAACCATACTTTGATCTCCCATCTTTGTCTCTGATATGCAGTTGGATTAAATCTCATTTGGATTTAGTTAGGGTTTTGAGTAAAAACCCTAGAATGTTGAAAATGATAAGAATAATGAAATTGAATTAGGGCTTTGGGTGTCTTTGTAATCATCGTTATCTATCATTTGTTCAATCGTCATTTTCTTCGCGATTAGAATATGTTTTGTGATTCGCATGCTACTTATTTGATCTATTGTCTAAACGAAATCTTGTTCCTTGTTCTTTGTTAGGCGAAGAGGATGATGCTGAGGATTGTATCGGTAATGCTTAGCTTTGCTCGTCTACGGAAGAAAGGTAAGCAACATCTTCTTACACTCCATATATGGTTGATGTTTGTTTTACTGTATTTTGCATTAATATGGATAAACAACCTCATCACATGAACTGTTAATTGCAACAATAATTATGGATATTAGATTGGAATATTGATTGCTGCTTTTGTGTGATTATTGTTAGACATAGTAATGCCGAAAGTATATCGCATGGTAGACTTAAGCTTTGCTTAGCTAGAGATGGAAATAAATAGATAAGTTACTAGTAAAGTACCTGAAAGATATTGATTAAAAGCCAATGGATTGTTATAATGTAATTGTTGAATGTTAAGCTTATTTGTATGATTTGATCACAAAAATTAATCAAATATTGATTGCCCTAGTCGGGGTTGAAAATAGTGATGGACTGACATGTCATTAGGGGTAACTGAGATATCTCAACCTATTGAAAACATAAGATCTTTGGTTTAGCTAACCACCATTGAAAATTGAGTGACGACTTCTATTAGGTGTGACGACACCACCACCTGCGGGCATATTGTTATTGTGGTCTTCTGACCTAATTGATGGGATTTTGAGGTAGTAGTTCATCCCGAGGGGGAATAAACGGCTCCACGAATTTCAGTATTTGGACCATATTGTATGGTTTTGGCCTGATTGGCCCCCTTTCATTATTGATACTAGATTAGTGGCAGTCTAGTTAAATTGGAAACTTTATGTGAATATTATTGTGTGATGAATGCTAGTGGATAGTTAATTTTTTTGGGGATTTTAAATGGACATAGGTAATCGACATGGACACCTAATAATGTTAATTTTATACAATGAGTATAATTGGGACTTAATGAGTAACACACCTAAAAGATCTCGTGAATAATATGGAAATTTGGAGGGATTGTATTCTCTTATTATTGATTGCTAGTTTAGGAGCATTTGTGTGCCTCTTCATTATTGTATGAATGAATAAACGCATGTGTGTGTGATTGTTGGATTATGACTAGCTAACCAGATATCGATAGTTTGATGTTGTTTTTCTTCCATTTTTCTTGTCTTTTCTACTGAAATGTGAAACACGTGATCGAGCAGTTTGAAGGTTGCATTGCATTTTTCACGATTTTGGAAGAATATTAAAAATTGTTATTTCCATGTCTTGATTAGTTTTAATCGAAGGATATGTAAACTTTTTAACTATTGAAAGTCCTAATGTTTTGGACATGATATTTTAAATTTGTTAACCCTTGGTTGGATATTTTATATTCATTGCGAACAGGTTATATTTTTAAATGAATTACTTAGATTATATCGTTGTTTACTAAATAGATTATGGATTTCATTTTATATTTCGCCTTTATGTTTATTTTCTACATTTAAAGTGAATGAATGAATGACTATAATGTGGCATATAGATATCCTATTACGGCTCTGTTGTGGTCGGGGATTGGCCGTTACAGTACTAGAAAACCCCTACTTAAAACATGTGAAATTCATCCTGTGACCGAAACATTAAAACCTTTCAGTAATCAATATGAGAAACAATCACATTACTCATTTCAAAATGAAATTAAGTAGAAATATAAAGACACAAATCATACACTTTACTCCTATCAATTAAACTGAAAAACAAAATAAGTTCTCAATCAAGGAAAATCAATAAGGCAGAAAAATCTAAAAGTCATCCAAGGACTTGTCATCATGTGGAGATGGTTTCCTATTTAGTGACTTTATTTTCAACTTCCTTCTCTTAGCTTCAGGACCTGCTGGAGTTGTTGGAGTTTCTTCAATTGAAGTAGTGGTTTTCTTCAATTTAAGCTCCTCAAGTAGTTGTCTTCAAATGTTATCATCAGTATCTTTGGTCTTTTTAGCAGCCTTGGCTCTTATAATTCTCCCAAAAGACTGTGGAGATGTTGTAGATTGATCAATAGGTTGCTAAGAAGTTGTTGACATTGCTTTCTTCTTTTTTATAGCACCTTTTTCCCATGCTTTATTCTTCGATATACTCGAGGAGGTTGCTGTTGCTGAGGTACTGGTGTGGAACTCATGTGTACAGAGATTTGTTGCTTCAGCTTACATTCCTCCACATGTGCAATAGCATTAGGTTTCCTCTTCTTTCATGGTGTAAGACGTATTACTGGAATAGAAAGTAAAGCAATGAAATCTCTTATTCGTAAGAAGAATTTAGTTAAATATCGGATAGGAATGGCCAACGCAGTCGACCTATCCAACATTGGAAAGGTGAAATTCCTATCCCGAATCTTCAAGGTCTCCAACTCCACTGTGGAATGAGTAAGAACACATTCTGTTGTGTCTTCATTTAATACTGGCAAAGATTCTTCATCTTTACTATTTGTTCCCTCTTATATAGGAGCATCCAAATGTATTTTTTGTCTCCTCAAGTCCGCTTGTTTCTTTAGATCATATTCATCCTCTTCAATTAGCAAATTATCAGCCTCACTGTCATAAAATCTATACTTACTTGCTCAGACTTCACTATCAACATTACTAGAATCTTTTCAGCTTTTAGCAAAGGAACTTAAGACAGAGGTACTGCCTTGACCTAATGCATTATAGCCATGTTTTCCCTGATAAACAAGAATGAGTATTCTAGAAACCCATTAAAATTTGTCAAATTAATTAAATTATGGGCTGAAGGTACCAGAACATGTAATATTTAGTATGTATTCTTCAATCGCAGGAAAGGGAATATCTGAGGAGCATTTCAAAAGGCCAAAAGATTCAGGTACTTGAAAAGTGTAGATTAAAGTAACAAAAGTTCCTACAATCTCTCGCTCATTAGAAGAACAACCCTCGGTTGTAGAAGTACATTCTTCATCATCATCTTCATCAATTAATTCAAGTATCAATGTACAAGAATTTTCTAGAAAGACCTCAATCCCCAAATCATCAGCAATTTCATGTTCTTCAGTGTGCGAATCGCTATCATCACCATGCTGCATATCACAGCTAGGAAGAACATTGGATCCATCCCCAACTTCCTGAGTCGAATTTGGTTTTATGGATGCATTGTATAATAAGCAAATAATTTGCCTTGTTCTAAAGTTATAGCCATATCAATCTCATCATCCACAAATGATAATTTCGATTCTTCAACTCTTGCAGTAGCCATTACTAGCTCTTTCCTTTCTTGCAGTTGTTGTTCTTCATGTTCCATCATATCATCTACAACAGATTCTACTGCAAGATCAAATTGCTCACTTAAACTCTTTCTAAGTTGGGCTTTATAAACTAACTTATCCCTTTCAAAGAACTATCCTAGATCATCCATATTGTCCAATCTCCCTGACGCTTTAGCTTGACTATCACATAATTCTTCTTGATGAAACAAGGGTGAAGTTTGAACACCACGACTTCTAACTTGAACTGTGACATCTTTAATGGTAATGCCCTTATTGAATTGAGCAAAATCGACTCTCGGAGTGTCTTGCTTCTCCTTATTTACCTTCCATAATCTCATAAACTCTTATTGTTCTGAAATTTGGGTGAAGAATTGAGAAATTCTTTCTTCAACCCTTTTGTCCACCAAATCAATGACCACCATTTATAAGTTGGCCCTATCAGCTTTAATGTTTTCCTTCAACCTGTCTAACTCAAATTTAATATCTAGGGATGTTGCTTGGACCGAAGTCGGAACTGAAGCAGGCAATGAAAAATAAATTTGCTCTTCTTCGGAGTCCTTTTCATTGCTTCTCTAATAGTCTTGAGCTCGACTATCCCAAAAGAATAAATTCATCTTAAATGAAATCATGGAGAAACTTCTCATATGGTATGAAACGAATGCCTTTACATATTGGCATAATGTTGTCTCCTAGCCAAGTTAAACATATGGCTGAGTGAATGTCCAATTCACTAGCCAAAACATCCTCACCTTCATTTGTGGGATTGTATAACCTTCTCAATCTCTATATTTCAACAGGGTTCAGTGTTGCAGCTCTCGTACCTCTATCGCCATCTATATCCTTGTTAATGAGTCCATAATAATAACTGATGCTGTCAATTGATATGTCCACAGGTAATCCCCTAAAAGTGAAAGAAGCATTTAAATCTTTGGAGCTTTATTGTAGCACTCCTCTACCATTCTAGCATTGGCTTTCTTTGGCTCGTCCACTAGTCTTCTCATATCCAATTGATAGAGATAACCACCAAATCTCTAGTCTTGAAATTCCTTGAGCTTTGTCCTTTTCTCTTGCCAAAACAGAAGATCTCCCTTTTGCAAAGGACTCCTAATTCTTGTATCTTCCTTAACTGGTTAAGGAGATACAATCTTCACCTTATTCCCTTTATAAGCAGTAGATACAAACTTCAATACAATTTTCTTCCACTTATCAGCATTAAAAGTCGAAGAGTCTTGGGAGACATCGTGGATTTTCCTTTATCAGCTACAGGTGAAGAATGAAGTCTCATCCTCATTGTAAAATCCTCCTCGGGGAGCTCTTTTGGCTTAGAAGAAGTTGATTGGTTCTTCCTTTTGGCCATAATACTATTGAAATTAAAAGAACCACACATAAAGTTAGCTAAAGGATTTAATGTATTTTAACAGATAGATTATATTTTGATGACAGTTTAAAATCCTAACAAACTGATACACATCAGTTCTGTTAAGCAGCAACAACAGAGCATTTTTATAAAATACTCACTCATTCAAATAAAAAACTTTCAACAATCATCAGCACCAGTTGAAATAAGCTAAAACAATCTCACCAGCATGGAAATCATTATTTAGATATCCTGAAATAAAACCTTTAAGTATGATGCAACAATTCAAAACCCAAACAGAAATCAAACCCTATTATCAAACTAAAACCCTAATTTGCCGTTATATAAATCTCAAATTCCTATTACACAGCAAGAAGTAGCAACCAGTGGTAACTGAAATAAACATGAAGAAGATAGAACATACCTTGGTTGCTGAGTTTACATGAAGCAAATAAGAATATCTAAAAGTATTTTGACAGAAAAGCTTCAAACAATTATGATTTCAGTTTAAGAGATTTAAACTTTAAACAAATGCAATAGATTGTAATGGTCTGATTTAAGTTTTATTTTTAAATGACAGTGAACTAGATGCAGTAATGATCAAGCTAGAAGAAGGTGTAAGGTTTTGTGTTTTCGCCACATCACATTAAAATTGGGCGACACAGCTGGCGAGATTTTAGACTTTTGCCATACTCGTTGCTTCCTAGTGTTGCCTTGTCAAATGTAATAAGGCGACACTAGATGGTGAAATGTTTAAAATAAAAATATGTCGCCTTAGTTTTGGCAAGAATTGTAACGTCTCTATTTTAGGACTAAATGACTTCATAATGTTGAATTGATTTAATCAATATGTTATTGAACCTTACTTGTAAATCTTTAATCGTTTTTTATTATTGAAATGGTATTTTGATCAATGAATTGCATTGTAAAGGTTCATTGTTGTTGTCCTTGGTTGTACGTCGAAACTGGTAACTGATAAGTCTAGAATTTACCTATGTTTTGATACATTTTATAATCTTTAATAAGAAGAAATTGAGCTAAAAAACTTTATGATTGAATGAATTTCTGGTAATTCTAGACTATTTTATTGAGACAGGAACTTGGATGAAAATATCAAGAAACTGTGTAGGAAAGAGCAAAAATCAGAACAAAAGAGGACCAAATGGAATTTCATCCAAAGTCCAAAATAATGGTGAAGTAAAAATAGGAAAAGAACATGTCGCCTATGGTTATCGCCTGTGCACTCAATCAATATGGCAACACAAAAAATGAAACAAGTGAATGTCGCCTAGAAGAAAAGACGCAGAAGGCAACATTAGAAGTTTCTCGCTTAAAACATATCGCTATTCTAGGCGAAATATTCAGGCAACAAAAGAAGATGTCGCCTAAAGAGATGTAAAGACATGTGACATATCAAGGATAAATGATGAATATCGCCTAAAATATATATATGATAAGAGGCAACTAATGACTTATCTCGCCTAAGGTTCTTGATAAGGCAATATAAAAGAGGCGAGAATAAGAAACATTGCCTTGATGGTAGGAGACAAATGAGGAGAATATCAAACCATTTCACCTACATAACTTGCCAACATGTGATCAAGCTTAATGATAATTTTGAATGTAGTTTGCAGTTCAGGTGAAGGAACAGGTGACATAAGAAAATATTTTGTACTTTGCCTATTTGTGTTTCTTTCTTTTAGTTAATTTCAAAATTGCCACTAAGAAAACTATGTAAATAGGAACTCAGTTGAAGCAATAAGAACTTCGTGACATTTTCAGATATTTTCTAGAATCTTTTGTTCATTCGTTGAGAGTTATTTTGCGAAGTTTCTTGGAGAAGTTTTGTGCTCTGTTTTCTATGATCTCTTAGAATTAGCTTGAAGTGGAGAAGTGAAGACTCTGACAGTGTCCAACTTCTATCTTCCTTGGTAAGATTTAGATCTTTAGGCATGATGAAGATGAATATGAATTGTATTGTATATGTTAAAGTAGTTATGCTTGGCTAATAACTCGGTTGATTTGCTGAGATATGTTTTTATGTCAAGCTTTGATTGTATCATTATTGTTCATTCATAGTCATATTTGCTTAGTTTTCCTGAGCCTATTGAATAATGAGAACGAGAGTCAAGTAATGTAGTTATAAGTTTATTCTAGTCCAGAGATGGCGTCTAAGTATCAGATTTAAGAACAAATGATCTTTGTACTAGAGATAGACAATTAGATCCAATTTTCCACAGATTTTGCCTGATCAATCAATTGAATTGTATTATAGAGATATATGCGATCTATTTGCTAGGATTTGTTAAATCAAATTGAGAGATTTTTAACAGGTCATTGATGATGATCTAGGTTGTAAGTCTGAGATTTAGAGTCAAATTGTATAATCCAACATAATAATAGGTAATAAAGAACTGCATATCAACTTGATTCCATATTAGATCACTGGAAACTTAGTACTGAACTCCCATTATATTGATTGAATGTCGAAAGTGTCTAAAATTTTCATCACACTTTATGATCCTTACTATTTGTTTACTAATGAATTCTTGCAATTCAGTTTAGATCTTAGACGAATTCTTTCTTTCTAAAGAAACAATCCATGTGGTGACAATATCTTTAAAACTATAATTAGACATTGATAGAAATTCTTCGGTTGTTATTTGTGTTTGTATATGTGCAAAAATTTTCTCATCTGTAATTAAAACGAAATGATTTAATAGAGCTTAAAACTTAAGTCTACGAATTCACCTCACTATTAACCCATCATGCCTGATATGTCAACAAGATTTTATTCTTATTCTCAAGGTTATAATATTCCCAAGGTTTCTTCCAAACACACATGAGACTATCTACCTATCATGATTCCATATTCCTATGTAAATAGTCTAGAGAGATGTATTGAGAAACACCTATCCCTGAATATATGAATTTCATGTACTATTCCTAGAAACATAAACATACATAGCTCAATTACTTGAAACATTTTACCAAATTCATCAAATAACATGATAATGTATGGATTCATCAAAAAAGCTTTAGAATTAGAGGGGAAAATTCATATAAGTTAGAGACTTATCACAACCCCAACTTAAACATTTGCTCATCCTTGAGCGTGCAATAAAGTACATGAAAGAATTAATCAAGACAGAACAATTTTTCAACAAACATAAAACATCTTAATAATTGTAACAAAAAATAACCTAGCCACTTTCGTAGGACTCGCGATGACATTTAGCATTTGCCACAAGCCTTTACACCTCTGAGTAGCCCTAGAGGATAAATTATAGTCTCCTGAGGGTTTACCTAGTACGACACCCATAAATATATTGCATCATAACAATTCAGAACCTGAGCATAAACAAATCATCAGGTTTATAATTTCTGTATATGAAAAGAACAATAAACACATTCAGCTCCAGCTCTCTAACTTTATTCATCATACTATGATATATTTACTTGCTTTTTGGAAAGGCCAACTCCCTATTCAAGTAAGCCTAGGAATCTAATTCTCTTCGATCTACTCTTCTCAGAATTCACTCAAATATTTTCTCTCGGATCCTAGGGACTCTCAACAATACTAAGTTGTATGAATGTTTGACGTAATGTCGAGAACTACTTAGTTTCAATTTAAGAATAATGATATAAGAAACAGTGAACTTTACCCTCGTGATCAATAGAGTTGGTGAGATGCTTCATGGCACTTAGAGATCTCAAGGTGCTGGACAAGCTTAGCTCTATGTGAGTCATTAGGCCTTTTCAAGGATAAGCGAGGTTAGGCTCGGCTCTGAAAAAGATGGATTATTGGAGGAATACAAATTTTAACTCGTGATCGGCTTCACCCCCAACTTGAAATCTTTCAGCTTCTGATCACAAGATCTTTTTCATTCAATATTTTCCACAACTTTTTCTTTGAGCAACACAATTTTCTATGCACTTCTAAAACATTTTCTATCCACCATATTTGATGAAATTGAGATTGGACTTGGTATTTTAAAATTGAAATGAATGCCTAGATAATTATGTACTTGATTTTAATGCTTATAAATGTGTGCATGAGTTTGTGTTTGGTTGGAAATGATGACATGAAATGTGATGAGAAATTGGAATAAATTCCTAGGTTATGTTATCTAGGTGTCATTAATGACTTATATTTAATAACATGTATTTATTTCATGTAAGGGTGTGTTTATTATGTTTATGAATATTTATTATATGTAAGGGTTTAATGGTGAGCATGGGAACCATAAGATGGTTGTGTGGTTAATACTGATTAATATAACTATACGGTTCACATAATTGTTATTATGATTTTTAATAACTATAATAGGTTATTGAATTGATAAATAACGAGGATAATGGAAATTGTGTTTAATTACTAAATAATTGATTGCCCATGGTCTTAGATTTGTATATAGAATGAGTGGCATGCCATTAGGAAAAAATTAGAGCTCTCGACCTATTGAAATGTAGGTAAATTGTGGTTTAGCTAGCCACTACTGGAAACCAGAGTGACGACTTCTATTGGGTGTGACGGCACCACCGCCTGCGGGCTATTATTCTGGTTGATCTTCGAATCAATTGTTGAAATCCATAGGTAGATGGCCGTCCCGAGAGGGATTAAATGGTACTACAGATTTCAGTCTTCGGACCTATTGTCAGGCTTCGGCCTTATTGTTTCCTGTTTCCATATAACGTCTAGTTTAGGAGTAGTCAAAATCTATAATTGATATATATTTATATATATAGGAATATTGATAATTGACAAATACATTGTTACATTTTGGAATATTGATTATTGACAAATACATTTTATATTTTGAAATGTTGACTATTGACAAATGAGATTTGGTATAATGAAGTTTGAATACCATTTTTTTGTTTGCTTATTTCAATATTGGTTAATTTAAATTTAGCATTTATTGGCCTTAGAATTGTAACATGAGGTTTGATGTTATTAATGACATGGGAAAATGTTATAGAGTACGGAACATAAAGACTCTAGCCATAAATAGATGGGTAGGGAAAACCAAGTTGGATAGTTAAACAAATCTTATGGAACAGTCTCGAACATGGTCTGGTCGTGTGCTTCTACATGGACCGTGCCCGAAAAACCCATCAGGAGATAATTTGACAAAGGGTTACACGGACAAGTAGTGTTATACCACACGGTCAGTTTTTGTCCTTACCCAAGACAAACATCACTAGTATGTTATACGGTCTACTTGTATTGAATCACACAGACCGTGTAACTTTTCTCATACAAACACGAAAATCATCAGAGCCATACAGACTATGTCAAACTTTTATAAAACTTTAAATATTCTTTACATTATATGATGGATAATTTTAATGGCATCAAATGTGTGATATATTAAATGCTCATTAAATCTGTGATGTATTAAATGACATTAGTTGATGTATTGATGTAATTGCATGGTATTTAATGAACATAATGATTGTATTTATTAGAGTGCATTTGTGTTCAAATATCATGATTGTATACTTACAAAAACGCATATGCTTGTGGTTGTTTGAGTGTGGAATTGTTAACAAGGCATTGATAGTCTGATACTTTTCTATTTTCCTTTCTATCTCTTCTATGTGAAAACTAACAGGTTGATCAAGTTAGTACGGGTCGTTTGCATCCGCATTGGTCATCACAGCAGTTTATATTTCAGCATCTATTCATTTTTTTAATTCTTATTTGTACTATTTTGGAATTTCAGATGTAAACATTGTATATTTATTTCTTTCAATGGATTTTGGATTACATTTAATGCAGTTTTGGGTTTATTCATTTAAATAGAATAAATGATTTATTAAACTCTATTTATCGAAGTATCTTTATTTATTGATTTCATTTACCGCATATGATAATTTATTGGAATGTAATTGAATGTATATTGTGTAGTGTAGCGTCCCGGCCATCGTTCCGCGGCTCCGCCGTGGGGGGGGGTTGGGCGTTACATACCCAATAGGAGTCGTCACTCAATTCCAATTGTGGTTCGCTAAACCAAAAGACTTATGTTTCCAATAGGCTGAGATATCTTGGGTACCCCTAATGACATGTCATTCCAACCTTATTTCAACCACGACTAGGGCAATCATTAGTTAACTAATTTAGGTTAATACATTGTACATGGAACGATTTAACATTAGTTTTGACAATTCAACATTCATTGACTTTCAATCATCAATTCTAAGTACATTACTAGTTCCTTCTTCTGTTATTTCTCTTTAGCTAAACAAAACCTGAGTCTAACATGCTGGTATACTTATCAGACTATCTATATCGAAAAATAATCTAGGTAATAGCAACAAATCATTATACCGTCCTATCATCATTATCTATTATTGTCAATCAACAACTCAAGTGATAATGTTGTTACTCAATTTAATACACAATTCAATAAAACATATATCAACCACATATGAAGTATAGAACGAAATTACTAACCTTTCTTCCCTCGACAAGTAAGCTAAGCGTCACTAGTACGATCATCAACACCATCCACTTCGCCTAAAAAATAACAAGGAAATAGAAAACACTTAGACAATTTACGAACACGTGGCGCCCGAAAAACGAAACCTATTCTAATCGCTAAGAAAATGATGATCGAACAAATGATAGACGATGACGATATCAAAACAACTCAAAGCCCCAATTTAATTCCATGATTTCAATCCCTTCAACAATCTAGGGTTTCCACTCAAACCTTAACCAATCCGAAATGACAATAAACCCTAATACTTTTATGTCTAGCCAAAAAAACCATAAAAATCATGCTTGCAACAATGGTAGATCGATCTAGGGTTGATAGATTAACTTACCGAAGTCACACCGATGGAGAGGTAGTGAGGGATTCGAGAGAGAAAACTTTTGCGAGAAGAGACAATTTGAAAAGTAAAAGGAATGAAAGAAACTCAATGGATTTAGTTTGAAAAACCTCGACTCGGTGTCTAGCGACAAGGCTGGCGACATAGTGTCTAGTCCAAAGGCTTTGCTAATTTCGTTGGCTGGTGACATGTTTGGCTACATAAGGCCTATGTCACCGGCACTAGCAACATGGCTCGTTACATTGAGCCTATGTTTCCAGCACCCAAAATGCTGCATACCTTCGAATTCATCTTCGTTCGATTATGTTTTCAGCTCCAATGTGAAAGTATTACAATGATTAACAGTCTTAAATCAATTCGACAAGCACAACATTGTTCCAATTAACCATAAATGATTCAAGAATTATAAGAATGTTTGAAATAACCGTAAGTTGAAACCTGATCATAATACTAAATCGTTTAGCCCCAAAATAAGGACGTTACAATATATGTATATATATATATATAATATGAAATTGAGAAAGAGGGGTTTGTTCGCCATTTTGATTATTTTTTAAAATTTTAACTTTTAAAAATCTATAAACTTTAGAAAAAAAATTAAATAACCTACTAACTTAATTTAAAGTATCAATTGATTAAAAATTATAAATTAGTCAACTGCAATATTTGAAGAAATAGAGGTTGCACCATCCAATGTGATATTATATTGAAAGGGATTAGACCAAACATATCTCCCCCCAAATTTTCCATCCATGAGTTTCAAAATAGCTAGCAAATCGACGTGAAACAAATTTGATCTTCAAGTAAATCAGCTGACTTGCTAAAGTAAACATTCAAGAAAATGGTTCACGAGATTGGAATGCGATTCTCGATTAGAAATTCAAGATTACGGGTGTGATGAATTGGAGAAGTTTTTGTAAAATTGGATTTCCCCAGCAGTATTCTTTCTCCTTAGTTAATTTTTAGCACACTGGACATTTTTTTTGGAAGATTTAAACGAGGCGGCCAAAATTTTAAATTTTGAAATTTAATGGAGAGTGTTATGAAACAAGGAGGATTATACCATACCAATTTACCTCAAAAGGCAAGATCACACACTTTTTTATCCATTATGTTATTGACTATTAGAGTCGTCACTTAAAACTCTCCCAAGGTCAAAAAGTCCATTTTAATAATTTTAACCGTTTTTGCCTAATAATTATAAAATAATTAAAAACTAAATGTAGATTTTTTTTTTATGTGAAAATTTCTAACACATTGTGATTATATATATATATATGACAAGATATTTTAATTTCTAATCTATTCGATATAAAACTATTTTCTCCTTCCACCTTTCTGTTTTTATTTTTTATTTTTATTATTATTATTTTTTTAATTTTTACGTTCTCGTATAGAGTTAATTCGATGTATAGAATTCTTATTTCATTATCACACCAAAAGGAAAACTTTTTTTTTTTTTTTTTTGAGTGGAAGATACGAAATCCTCTAGGGAAAAACTTTTAAAGTTATTATTGAGGCCACCTACTAGAGACTGTAACATTCAAACCCTTCTCCTTCTGAAGAATGATAGAGACGTTAGGACCATTCGAATGGTCATCTTCTTCCACCAATTCCACATTATAATTATGAATAATAAAGGCTGCAATAAGCTTAATTTGCATAGTAGCCACTTCTTTCCCCAAACAAATTCTTGGACCTGCATTGAAAGTCAAGAATTTATATGATGGCTCGTGTTTGATCCTTCCTTTCTCCGAAATCCACCTCTCTGGCTTGAACTGCAAGCAATCCTCTCCCCATATTGCCTTCATCCTTCCCATTGCATACAAGGAAAACAGTATCTTTGTACCTGGCTCCACTTTATGACCTGTAGGAAGTGTATCAGCTTTCACGGGACTCTTGTGTTGGAAAGGAACCGGTGGATACAACCTCAAAGCTTCACATACCGTACCGTGTAAATAAACCAATTGGTTCAAATCATTCACATCGAATTTTAACCATTTCTGAGATGATTTCCCCTCCGGAATTAGCAATCCCAGGTCTTCTCTGATCCGTGATACGGCTTTCGGATTCTTCACAAGAAGATAGAACAACCAAGTGAGAGCCGAACTAATTCCGTCTCTCCCAGCAAACAAGAAACTCAGAATAGTGTCTCTAAGGAACTTTTGATCACATTGTAACCCCATCTCGTGCCCTTGACTTATATACGAAGTTAATAAATCCACACCGTTTGATTCGTTGTTTGTGACAATTCCTTGAGCAAAATCCTGAGATTTCCTCTTTATGTATACATGTATTTTCTGATCTAAAACCTTTTTAGCTTCCTTCAGCTTCTTCTCTTCTCCAATCCCGAGCCACCTCTGTAGCTTCCACACGCTTTCCGGCATGACGTGGCGGAAAAATATCGATTCCTCCGCATCTTCGAGCGCTTTAGAGAACGCAACTTCTGGTAATTCAATAGACAAACACTCTGGATCGAAACCTGTAACTAAAGTACAAGTTGTATCGAATGCCAATCGCTTAAACAAATCATTCAAGTCTACAGATATCCCCTGTCTGGAAACGAGGTCAAGGATTGGAGTCAAACCGTTTTCCACTTTAATCTCATTTGTCTTGACAAAGAACTTACAGAAATTCTGGTGATTGATCAATGTTACAGCTGCTTTCCTCTGTTTCTTCCATGAATCGGAGTCGGAATTGAAAATCCCATCTCCCATAACATCGAAAATTTCATTGAATTCGGGGCCTTTAGGGAAGTTGGAGAAGTTGGAGCTCATGATGTACTGGATGTTGGAAGGGTCAACAGTGGCCAATATGTTCATATTGGTGAATGAAGGTCCTTTGAAGATAAAAGTGAGATGTGACCTCTCGAATAAATCAGTTGCCCAGTCGTGAATCCGGTGAACGTTCAGAAGAGCTTCCGGCAACATTCCCAGGAGTGGGAAGCTCTTCAATGGGCCTTTGTTGCTTAAGTTGATAATGAAGTAGTAAATAATGGTTATGAAAATCAGTGAGAGGATTATTTCCAACGCCATGAGATTGTTTATTTGTTTACATGGACGACAACTACACTTGTTTGTGGAAAAGCCTGTGAATGCAAAAGGGCTTATATGGAGGAGACTTGTAACTTTTTTGCATTATGTGTTAATTAATGTTATTCATGGCTTCATTCAGAAGGATTCCAATAACCACCGACTTCGTTAACACTTGTCATGATCGTTAATGAGCCTCGAATTATATTTATAGGAAAACATTAAATTATATTTATTGGCCTAAATTTAAAATATTTCAAATATATGCTTTTTAATTTTTTTTCACCAAATAGATTGTATTTCCGATTGTATTTCAAATTTAAATTAAATTTATAAGAATGATATTAAACATATTAGATGTTTAAATTAGTTGTGAGAAGACCTAAACATCGTCCCAATAACCAAACCGTATAAGTTAAATTTAGTAATTAATTTTTAACCTTATGAGCATATAATCGCAGTTATAAATCGCAAAATCTTATACAGTTTCAAAAACCATCGAAAGTTTGTATTCTCTTCCGCAGCATGAAGTCAAACTCTCACAACAGGCCACGTCGAGTTGCTGAAAGTGTTCCGTTTGGTTCGAGGCCGGAGTAATTCAAGGTAGGTAGCTTTGGCGACAAGATCTTTTTATGGTAAGCTACCTCTACCAGAGGAAGCTATATCTCTTCAATAGTCAGAAATTAGCAAGCAAGTTTCTTCAAAGTAGTACTGTATTCTTCAATTAAGTTCGTAAATTGTCGTTTTTGTTGTTATTTGTTATATTTCGTAGATTTGTTTGCATTTGTTAGGATTTTGAAATGTCTACGTATAGCTCATTTTCATGTTATGTAGGCAATTACTTGAAGTTATTGTTTCGAGAGCTTAGTATAATGGCAGATTCGTCAAACCATGCTAAAGTAATGTACTGTTCCTGTTTGTCAAAATTGAAAATGGTTGCTACGTTATGTCAGAATATATGTTGCTCTCTTCTTGCCTGAACTATTATTTTTTTATGTATTGTTTGTTTACTAGGATTATATGCTCAATTTGTGTCTACATTATAATATGGGTTTTGCATAAATTCGGGGTAGAACTGTATCTAGCCAATAAATTTATAGCAAAAGCAATGTCACGTCTCGTACATTGGGCTAGATATAGGAGGGCACCAATTGCTCTAAAATATGCTGTTCTAGAATCCAAAATATTTTCATCATCATCTTTGGATGTGAATGGATCCTTATCATCATCTTTGGATGTGAATGGATCCTTTTGGGATCAAGAGAACGAATGACCATCTGACATTTTTCTAAATCAAATCTTTTTAAAAACTTTTCTATGTAGGCTTTCTGATGGATTAAAATTCCATTATTTCTTTGTTCAATTTCCAATCCGAGAAAATATTTTGTTTTCCTGAGTCTTTCATTTCAAATTACCTTTTCAAATATTTAGAAGTCTCTTGAATCTCATTTTGTTTCCAATCAAGCTCATATCATCAACATAGACTACAATTATTGCAAATCTAGATCCCGATTTTCTAATGAACACACATGGATAAATAAAATCATTAATGTACCATTCCTTACTTAAATATTCACTCGGACGATTGTGTAAAATTCATCCAGACTTTTTTAATCCATATAGCGACCTTTGTAATTACATTGAGTATAAACCCCGAGGTTTATTAATTTCAAGAATTTTTAATTCTTCTGGAACTTTCATTAAAGATTTCTGTATCCAAGAAACAGTATAGATATGCAGTTACCACATCTATTAACCTCATCTCTAGATTCTTTTGTTTGGTCAATCCAATCAAAATCTGGAAAGTAATTGTATCCATCACAAGTGAATACGTTTCGTCAAAATCAATCCAAGGCCTTTGTGAGAAACCCTGAGCAACCAATCGGACTTTATATCTCACAAATTCATTTTTCTCATTTTATTTTTTTAACGAATACCCATTTATAATGAACTAGATTAACACCTTTTGGTGTTTCAATAATGGGTCCAAAAACATTCCGTTTATTCAAATAACTTAATTCTGTCTGGATTGCTTCTTTCCATTTTGGCCAGCCATTTCCTTCTCTACAATCACTTATGGATTGAGGTTCATAATGATCATTCATCACATCAATAGCTATTGCATATAAAAACATATTATCAACAACAAAAATTTCGTAGTTCCAAATTTATTTTGTATAATTAATGGACATTTCTTCATTCTTGGATGCATTTACCTCCTCATAGATCTTTTTTTCAATTGGATTTTTAACTTCCACAATTTGTATATTTTGATTAGTATCTTTCGGAGGTATAACATCAATAGTATTCTCAATTCTAACTTTTTATTTTCGTGATACAATATCTTTGGACCCAACAGGTCTACCACATTTTCTATGGATTTCAGATGCCTCAATAGTTACCATATGTTTTGATTATTCAATAGGCACATCCAGTCGAGCTAGTGTATTACAGGCTAGTATATGAGATTTCGTAATTTTAGTTATATCAACAAAACTATCTGGCAATCGGTTCGCAACCGTTTGTAAATGAACTATCCTACATACTTCATTTTCACTTAGACTAGTACATGGATCTAGATAATGCATATTTTCACTTTTCCAAACAAGTTCATTTTTACCAACTTCAGAAGATTCATCCTTTCCAAGTCGTGGGAATAATTCTTTATCAAAATAGCAATCTGCAAATCTTGCAATAAACATATCACATGTGATGGGTTCCTGATATCTTATTATAGACACTAAATTATACCCAACATAAATCCCCAAATGACGTTGTGCTCCCATTTAAGTTCTTTAAGGGGGTGCAATGAGAACATATACAATAGATCCAAATGTTTTCAAAGGAGATATATATTGTTTATTTGCAATTACCAACAGTAACGAAGAATATTCCTGATATGCAATGGGTCTCAGGCGTATCAGTGTGGCTGCATGTAATATTGCATTACCCCAAGCATAAATCGGTAATTGAGTTTGTAACAACAACGTTCAGGCAATCATTTGAAGCCTTTTAATAAATGATTTCGCCAATCCATTCTGGGTACGAACATGGGGTATCGAATGTTCAACATTTATACCAATTGACATGCAATAATCATCAAAAGCCCTTTATGTAAATTCATCAGCATTATCCAAACAAATATTTCAAATATGATAATTTGAGAATTGTGTTCTCAATCTTATTAACGGGGCAAGCAACTTAGCGAATGCCACATTTCGTGTTGATAATAAACATACATGTGACCATATCGCAGATGCATCAATCAACACCATAAAATATTTAAACGGCCCACTTGGTGGATGAATTGGTCCACAAATATCCCCTTGAATTCTTTCAAAAACGTTGGACACTCAAAATTTATTTTTAACGGGGATGATCTGACTATCAATTTCCCCTGAGTACAAGTAGTATAAAAATTATCTTTTGATATCAATATTTTCAAATCACTCAATGGATGTCCATTAGAATTCTCAACAATTGTACACATTATTATGGACCCATAATGACCAAGTCTATCATGCCATAATTGAAAGACTTTAGTGTCTGTTATTTTCTTATTCACTACAACGTAGGCTTCAATTGGAGATATTTTCGTAAAATATAAACCAGATGATAATGTATGGAGTTTTTCCAAAATAATTTTTTGTAAAAAAAAAATAGACATAATATACAATTACTCCAAATTTTATTCATCCACTATCTCAACATGGTATCCATTTTTCCTGATATTTTTAAAATGCAACAAATTTTGTTTCAAATTACTAAAAAATAATGTATTATGCATACATATTTTTGTTCCCTTTTCTAACACTATTATAACTTTTCCATATCCCTCAATTAAATCAGCAGAACAAGATATAGTATTTACTCGAGCCTTATATTCAGATATGTTCATCTCGAAGGATAGAATGGGTTGTAGCACTATCAATAAAATATATTTCTAAAATATTTCATTGAATTTCCATATTTTTTTATTTTAAAAAACACAATATTTACATTCGAAAATATATCCATTGATATTTCTGACTTTAATTACAAAATGGATATATACAACAAAATTCAAAATACGATCAGAAAATATTTACATAACTTCTATCAACATTTCCATATTTTCAGACATAAGTTTTTATTCTCAATTACATTCTCAGTATTATTCAGAAAATTTTTGATATTCGGATCATCAAAAAATCGGAAGTATGGAAGCATGAAATATTTCCTTGAGATGTTCTTTCTCCACACTCCACATTTACAGCATTTGTTTCAGCAACTTTAAGTTTTCTTTTCTGGGAAGCATGATACAAATCTACTAACTATTATGGAGTTCGACATTGGCGGAGAAAATGTTTAGTGCTCCCACATTTGTATCAAACACTTTGAAAATTTTTATTTTGATTTCCTAAATTTCTATTTGAGTTCAGGGATCCGTCTCTTATCCTGACCAGATTTCCACGATTATATGGGTGAGAACGATTTCTACCTCTCCATTGATTTCAGCCTCTACCACGATCCCCTAGTGTTGTTATCATGGCCTTGTCAACGACCTCCATTATTTTACGGCCACGACCTCGGCCACGTCTAAAATCACAACCCCTACCGTGATTCGGGTTTCCATTACCCCGATATACATGATTATTTATTTATGGTGGTGCCATCGCACCATGAGATTGTAACTCATGGTTCCTCGACAATATGTGGTTCTGTTCTTCCATTCTCGTCAGATTGGTAAGCAAGTTACCAAAGGTATTAACCTTATTTTGTTTGATCATTGATTGTAATGTTATTTGATCAGCGTGGAAGGTGGATAATGTTTTTTCAATTTTCTGCCCTTCAACTTTCTTTTCAACACAAAATTCTCATACTGCCAAAATCCGGTGGAGTTCAGAACTATAACCACTAACTATTTTAAAATCTTTGAACCTAAAATGGATCTATTCCTGTTGAGCCTTTGGAAGATCTATATCTCTCATTCATTCAAATCTACTTTTCACGGATTTCCACAAAATCAGTGGATCCTCAATATTCATATATTCAACTTTTAAATTCTCGTTTATAGGACGTCTTATAATTTCCATTGCTTGAGCCTTCTGTTTGATAGAAGTTTCATTATTTTCACATATAGTTTCTTGCAATTCCCTGACTTGGAAATGGACTTTCAAATTCGATATCCATGTTATATAATTTTTTTCATTAAGTTCCAAGGCATGAAAATCCAATTTTTCAGCTATGACATTTTTCTTTTCTCAAATTTTTTCTACAAAAATAATATATTCAGAATTAATAATAAAATAGAATAAGTATAACAAATAATTTAAATATAAAAATAAAAATAGTTAATCAAAATAAAACCAATTAAAACTGTTATAAATTGAAAATGAATAAACAAAGAAAGAGGAAGAAGAAGCACAAGAATAATGAAACATAATAACATGACTTACTTCAGAAATTGAACTGAAACAAGCAAATTCATTAAATGGGGTGAGCAAGCCTTTTATAGGCTCAGGAAATGTACATGCACAAGGAGATGTTGACACGTACTATACTATGTGTCAATGATTAAAGATGACAACTCCTATCTAAAGATGGTGGGTGACATCTGTTTACAACACTCCCCCTTGGAACCCACCATCTTACTGCCTCGTTAAAAACCTTACTAGAAAAACCCAGTGGGACAAAAACTGGATAAGGGAAAAAGAGTACAGTTGAGCCCAGACATTTACAAAACTCCCCCTAATAAAAATACCCATAAATTAATCAATTAATTTGGAGAGTCTTCGCATTCCGATTTTGTGAAGTAGTTTTTCAAATGCGGAAGATGTTAATGTCTTTGTCAGTAAATCAGCCAAATTGTTTGAAGATCGAATCTGCTTCACGTCGATTTGTCTGGATTCTTGGAGCTCGTGGGTGTAGAAAAATTTGGGAGATATGTGCTTCGTTCTATCCCCTTTGATGTATCCACCTCTCACTTTGGCGATACAAGCAGCGTTATCTTCGTAAAGAATTCTTGGCTCATTTGATGTTTGTGGGATACCACATGAACTCTGGATATGATGTGTAATCGATCTCAACTAGACACATTCACAACTGGCTTCATGCAATGCCAAAATCTCGGCATGATTTAAAGAAGTAGCAACCAAAGTTTGCTTTATGGATCTCCAAGAGATAGTTGTGCCATTATATGTAAAAATATATCCAGATTGAGAACGAGCTTTGTGTGGATCCGAAAGATATCCGGCATCAGCATTACCAACCAAACAAGAAGGATTATCCGAATCCGAATAAACAGTCCCAAATCAACAGTTCCCCGAAGATATTTGAGAATATGTTTAATTCCATTCCAGTGACGACGAGTCAGGGCAGAACTGTATCTAGCCAATAAATTTACAGCAAAAGCAATGTCAGGTCTCATACATTAGGCTAGATATAGAAGGGCATCAATTGCGCTCAAGTATGGTGTTCCAGAATCCAAAATATTTTCATCATCATCTTTGGGTCTGAATGGATCCTTTTTGGGATCAAGAGAACGAACGACTATGTGGGTGCTTAATGGGTGACATTTTTCCAAATTAAATCTTTTTAAGATTTTTTCTGTATAAGCTTTCTGATGGATCAGAATTCCATTATTTATATGTTCAATTTCTAATCCCAGACAATATTTTGTTTTCCCCAAGTCTTTCATTTCAAATTCTCTTTTCAAATATTCAGCAGTCACTTGGATTTAATTTTGGGTTCCAATCAAGTTCATATCATCAACATAGACTGCTACTATTGCAAATCCAGATCCTGATTTTCTAATGAACACACATGGACAAATAACATCATTAATGTACCCTTCATTTACTAAATATTCACTCAGACGATTGTACCACATTCGTCCAGACTGTTTTAACCCATATAGTGACCTTTGTAATTTCACTGAGTATAACCCTCGAGGTTTATTAATTTCAGGAATTTTTAATCCTTCTGGAACTTTCATGAAAATTTCCGTATCCAGGGAACCATACAGATATGCAGTTACTACATCCATTAATCTCATTTCCAAATTCCTTTCTTTCGCCAATCCAATCAAAAATCGAAAAGTAATTGTATGCATCAGAGGTGAATACGTTTCATCAAAATCAATCCCACACCTTTGTGAGAAACCCTGAGCAACCAATCTAGCTTTATATCTCACAATTTTATTTTTCTCATTTCGCTTTCTAACGAATACCTATTTATATCCATTTGGATTAACACCTTTTGGTGTTTCAATAATGGGTCCAAAAACATTCCGTTTGTTCAATGAACTTAATTCTGCCTGGATTGCTTCTTTCCATTTTGGCCTATCATTTCGTTCCCTACAATCATTTATGGATTGAGGTTCATAATCATCATTCATCACATCAATAGCTACTGCATATGAAAACATATTATCAGCAACAAAGTTTTCATGGTTCCAAATTTCTTTTGTATAATTAATGGATATTTCTTCATTCTTGGATATATTTACCTCCTCAGAGGTCTTTTCCTTAGTTGGATTTTCAACTTCCACAATTTGTAAATTTTGATTAGTATCTTTCGGATGTGTTATATCAATAGAATTCTCGATTCTAACTTTTCGTTTTTGTGGTACAATATCTTTGGACCCAACAGGTCTACCACGTTTTCTCTGGATTTCAAATGCCTCACCAGTTACCATTTGTTTTGATTTCTCAGTAGGCACATTCAGTCGAGCTGGTGCATTACATGCTGGTATATGAGATTTCGTAACTTTAGCAGCATCAACAAAACTATCTGGTAAACGATTCGCAACCATTTGTAAATGAATTATCCTAGGTACATCATTTTTACTTTGACCAGTACGTGGATCTAGATAATGCATCCTTTCACTTTTCCAAATGAGTTCATTTTTACCAGCATTAGAAGGTTTATCTTTTCCAAGTCATAGGAATAATTCATCATTAAAATGACAATCTGCAAATCTTGCAGTAAACATATCACCCATCATGGGTTCCTAATATCTAATTATGGACGGTGAATTATACCCAACATAAATTCCCAAACGAAGTCGTGGTCCCATTTTGGTTATTTGAGGGGGTGCTATGGGAACATATACAGCACATCCAAATGTTTTCAAATGAGATATATCTAGTTTATTTCCAGTTACCAACTGTAACGGAGAATATTCATTATATGTAGTGGGTCTCAGGCGTATCAGTGTGACTGCATGTAATATTGCATGTCCCCAATCGGAAATTGGTAATTGAGTTCATAATAACAATGTTCGGGCAATCATTTTAAGCCTTTTAATAAAAGATTCCGCTAATCCATTCTGGGTATGAACATGGGGTACTGAATGTTAAACATTTATACCAATTGACATGCAATAATCATCAAAAGCCCTTGATGCAAATTCACCATCATTATCCAAACGAATATTTTTAATCTGATAATCTGGGAATTGTGCTCTCAACCTTATTATCTGGGCAAGTAACTTAGCAAACGCCACATTCCGTGTTGATAATAAACATACATGTTACCATCTCGCAAATGCGTTAATCAGCACCATAAAATGTTTAAATGGCCCACTTGGTGGATGAATTGGTCCACAAACATCCCCTTGAATTCTTTCCAAAAACGATGGACACTCAACATTTATTTTTAATGGGAATGGTCTAACTATCAATTTCCCTTGGGTGCAAGCAGTACAAAAACTATCCTTTGATATCAATATTTTCAAATCATTTAATGGATGTCCATTAGAATTCTCAACAATTCTACGCATCATTGTGGACCCAGGATGGCCAAGTCTATCATGCTATTTTTGAAAAACTTTAGGGTCATTTATTTTCTTGTTCATTATAGCGTTGGCTTCTATTTGAGATATTTTCGTAAAATATAAACTAGATGATAATGTGTGGAGTTTTTCTAGAACAATTTTCTTTCCAAAAACAATGGACGTAATATACAAATACTTCATATTTTGTTCACTCACTGTTTTAATATGGTATCCATTTTTTCTGATATCTTTAAAACTCAACAAATTTCGTTTCGAATTACTCGAATATAATGCATTATGGATACATATTTTCGTTCCACTTTCTAACAGCATTATAGCATTTTCATATCCCTTAATTAAATCAGCAGAACCAGATATGGTATTTACTCGAGCCTTATATTCAGATATGTTCAAGAAATATTTTTTATCTCGAAGGATAGAATGAGTTGTAGCACTATCAATCAAACATATTTTGGAAATATTTCATTGAATTTCCATATCTTTTTCTGTTCAAATAAACACAATATTTACATTAGAAAATATATCCATTAATATTTCTGACTTTAATTACAAAATGGATGTATATACAACAAAATTCCAAAATACAGTCAGAAAATATTTACATAACTTCTATTTTCATTTCTACATTTTCAAATATCATTTTTGTTTACATTTTCAGTACTATTCAGGAAATTTTCAATATCCAGATCATCGAAAAAATCCGAGGTATGAAAGCTTGAAACATTTCCCTGAGATGTTCCTTCTCCACTCTCCACATTTGCAGCATTTGTTTCAACAACTTATAGTTTTCCTTTTTGGGAAGCTTGATACAAATCAACCAAATGTTGTGGAGTTTGACATTGGCGGAGAAAATGTTCAGTGCTCCCACATTTATAGCATACACTTCGGGAATTGTTATTTCAAAAATTTCCATTTGGGTTCTGGAATCCATCTCTTGTCCCGACCAAATTTCCCGCGATTATATGGATGAGAACGATTTCCACCTCTCCTTTGATTTTGGCCTTTACCACGGCCCCCAGTATTGTTATCATGGTCTTGTCCGCGGCCCCCATTATAGTTATTACGGCCACGTCTAAAACCACGACCCCTACGACGATTCGGGTTTCCATTATCCCGATACACATTATTGTTTATTTCTGGTGGTGCCATCGCACCAGGAGGTCGTAACTCATGGTTTCTTAACAATATTTGGTTTTGTTCTTCCATTCTTGTCAGATCGGTAAGCAACTCACCGAAGGTATTAACTTTATTTTGTCTGATCGTTGATTGTAATGTTATTTGATCAGCATGGAAGGTGGATAATATTTGTTCAATTTTTTCCCCTTTAGTTTTCTTTTCTCCACAAAATTCTAATACTGCCGCAATCCGGTGGAGTTCAGAACTATATTCACTAACTGTTTTAAAATCTTGGAACCTTAAATGGATCCATTCATGTTGAGCCTTTGGAAGATCTACATCTCTCATTCGTTCAAATCTATTTTTCAGGAATTTCCACAAAATCAGTGGATCCTCAATATTCACATATTCAGCTTTCAAATTCCCATTTATATGATGTCTAATAATTTCCATTGCTTGAGTCTTCTGTTTGATAGAAGTTGCATTATTTTCAGATATAGTATCTTGCAATTCCCTGACTTGCAAATGGACTTTCAGATCCGATATCCATGTTCTGTAATTTTTTCCAGAAAGTTCCAGGGCATGGAAATCCAATTTTTTTAGTTCTGACATTTTTTTCTCGGATCTATGCAAAAAAATAATATAATCACAATTAATAATAAAATAAAATAAATATAACAAATAATTAAAATATAAAAATAAAACAATAAATTAAATAAATATATCAATAATTTAAATAATAATATAATTCCTCTTCTCCTTTTTTTTTTCCAGAATCATTCTTCTCTTATCAATTCTTTTTATCTTTTCATTTCCTCTTTTTTTTTCTTTTTTTTTTTTTAATTCTCCATTTCTTATTTTATCAATTCCTCCATTTCCTCTTTTTATGATTCCAGCCGGTTTTCCATTTTCCTCTTTTTCTTTTATGGTTCCAGACCAATATCTCAAATTCTTTTTTTTAATACGATTTCGGTAGCATCTCAGTATAATCAAAACATTGTTACCATCACTATCTGATCTGGAGGATCCGTCTGGGCGTCAACCAGAGAGCATACAAGTGCTGATAACGTGTTATAAATTGAAAATGAATAAACAAAGAAAGAGGAAGAAGAAGCACAAGAATAATGAAACATAGTAACATGACTTACTTCAGAAATTGAGCTGAAGCAAGCATATTCATTAAACGGGGTGAGCAAGCCTTTTATAGGCTCAGGAAATGTACATGCACAAGGAGATGTTGACACGTGCTATACTATGTGTCAATGGTTAAAGATTACAACTCCTATCTAAAGATGGTGGGAGACATCTCTTTACAACAAAAACAATAAATATATCTTTCCACTTTTTCCAATAATTATTCATCTTTTCATCAATTGTTTTTTTTTTCTCTTTTCATTTTTTTTTTCATATTCTTTTTTCATTTCTTGTTTTATATCATTTTTTCGATTCTCTTTTCAATCGATTTTTCATTTTTCTCTTTTCTGTCTATTTCCCTTTTTTCTTTTTTTATGGTTGAAGACTAACATTTCAATTTTTTAATATAATTTCGGCAGCATCTCCGTATAATCAGACTATTGTCACCATCACTTTATAATCTAGAGGATCCGTCTGGCCAGGAACCATGTCTTGTGAAATAAATAAACAAATAGAGATACACAAAGAGGGAGGAAAAAGGAGCATCATGAAAACACAACATGACTTCAAAAATATTTATCTAAAGCAAGCAACACTTATTATGGTATTATGCATCTGAAATTGTACACGCAGAAATAATGGATGACACGTATGGTAGCATGTGTGTAGCGAAGAGGAATAACACATCCCAATTTTGCATGTGCTGGGATACTAGTGTTTACAACAGTGTGTTATTATTAAAATAATTACTACTTCTTAGAAAAATAAGTACATTAGTCCAAAAAAGGGCTCACTTAGAAAAACAAGCAACATTTTTTTTTCTTTTCTTTTCTATTATTATTATTATTATTATTATTATTATTATTATTATTATTATTATTATTATTATTATTATTATTATTATTATTATATTATTATTATTATTATGATTATGATGGTGACATTATTGCTATTTTCCGCATCACAATTTCTAAAGCTAAAAAAAAACATTGGAGGAAGTTTTCAAAAATATTCTTTAAATTTTAAATTGAATTAATAATTTTAATATCATTTTTTTAATTTTTTTAATAATTATTTTTTGAATTTTTATTTTATTATTATCATAATTATTATCTTAATATAGTGTCTTTATATAATTTAGTTTATATTTTATTATTTTAATAACAATTATAAATAATTACTGTCTTCATATTATTTAAATTTATTTAATATAATATATTATTTTATTTGACGGGAGCTAACAAAATTGGAAGAAATACTCACAAATATCTTTTAAATTTTAAATTGAATTAATAGTTACTATATTATATCGTGTCTTTTATAATTTTAATGATTATTTTTGAATTTTTATTTTATTATTATGATAATTATTATCTTAATATAGCGTCTTTATTTTATTTAATTTATATTTTATTATTTTAATAACAATAATAAATAATTACTGTTTTTATATTATTTTTAATTTATTTAATATAATATATTATCTTATTTAATGTACTATTTTTTTAATTAAAGTAATATAAATATGTTTATTAAAGAATTGATATCTAAATTCTAAAGTTTTTTATAAATATATTAAATAATTTCATTGTAACAACAATTGTTTAGTAGTTTTCTAGTGTATCATTATTATTATTATGTGGAATAAATATATTAAAAAAAATTAACAATAACAAATTCGGAAAAGATAAGACAACTTTTATCTTTAGAATGTAAAATTTAAAAGAAAATCTTGATGAATGACTTCAAAGAAAGATATAAACTTGGTAGTTTATTTATTATAACATATGTATATCCTTCAAAATTATAATTGAAGCAGAAAATCAAATTATAATCCAAGTAAAAACTAAAATTAAAGAAAATTTTTAAGAGAGGAAGAATATAAAAATATAAAATAAAATTGTAATATAAGATCAATTGTATAAAATATAAATATAAAAAATGAAATATAAATAATAAGATAAATAAAATAAATTAAAAAATAAATAAAAAATAAACAAGTTAGTAAATTAAAATAATTTAATTATTTAAACTTTAAAAGTATATTTTTGAATTAAAATATGTTTTCAAGAAATTATTATTATTATAATTATTTACTGTCTTCTAAATTACTTGCTTATAAGAGAAATTTAAAATTTAAATTTAATAAAAAATTCAATCAACAAAATTAAATTAATTTCTAAAATTTTAAAATGACGATATTGTATTTTATATACTCCTATTAAATTAGAGTATTTTAACACACAAAATCGTACATTTTCCATTTCAATAATAAGTACAAAATAGATAAAAAGATCCCACAAGTGATGCGAGTGTAGGCTCAATTTATTAAAATTTAAATGGACAACCAACTTTATTGGTGGCAGTACCAAAAAGTAGCATTAATTGATAACAAGAATGAAAAATTTTGTCACACCAAATTTGTTGGCTTTTTTTCGTAGGTCAAACTACATCATCAACTACTAAATCATTTTATTTTTGCCAGTTAATAACTTTGTACTAAATCACACCAAAAAGTAGCATTATATGGGGTATCCGCCACTTTTCAGTTATTAATATATGGGGTATCCTTTGTTGGTTGCACACAACTATTTTGGTGGATAAATGGTGTCAAAGAACTTGTTCCTACCTTTATGTTTTGCGAAATTCGGTCTTCTAGCCATTTAAAAAGTCTACTGACTAGCTGATTCTAAAAAATTTGGGATAAATTAAATACATTTTATATAAAATTTCAATTAAACTAAATAATCAGTAAATAACTGTCTATAGATTTTAAAATATATTAATATAATTATTCAGGTATAGAATCCGTTTGCTGATCGAAAAATTAATTCCATTTGGGCATTTCCCACTATAAATAATTTGTCGAAAAATTCGTAGAATCTCCTCTATGAAAAATTACAAAATATTATAATCTCCCTCATATACAAAATATAAATGCATAATTGTATTTATCATATATTAAATACATACAACTGAATTGTATTCCTAATATATGCAACATTCAAAATTTGGGGTTAAATTTAACGTTTATTATTTGACCGTTGATACAAATTTTTTTTCTTTTACAGAAAAGTTCCTTTATTTTCAACTCTTATGTTATTTCAACTAAAAATAAATAAGAGCATTTAAAACTTGGCAAGTAAAATGAAACAAGATTAATTGAAAGCTTCAAGTCTATATTGAAAATTGGGAAAAATATTGATTTTGGGTCAAAATGTAAAATCCAAATTTGAAAACTTGTAGCTATTTTTATTGAAAAATATCAAAATAAAATTTTTTGAAGCTTTTGACGACATCGGAAAGTTGTTTAGTTGAAAAGTGGACTTGAAATTGGATTGGGCCCAAATTGACTAATCTAACAAGTGTGTCATGACACATCCCACCAAACACTAAATGTACCACATTACTCATTCATGACAACTATTCATTGTCTATAACGTCTCTGCTTCCACTCTCTCTCTTCCTGTTTCCATACATAACTCTTCACATCCCTTTTGAATTACGTATTTCACAATTCTACAATCCTAGCCACCATCAACTTTCAACACCAACTCCATCACAAAAATCAACGCACACACCACTCTTCTTACTCTTTGGGGATTTTTTGAACAATTGGAGCTTGTTTTGCACTTAGGTAAAATCTTATTTTTTTCAATTCTGTACTAGCTTCGAAAATGGATGTTTGATTATGATTATTGATGTTCTAATCCATTAGGAATGGTATCAAATTGTTGAAATTGTAGTAGGAGCTTCCAAGTGAGTATAGTCATTGGTGTATAGTTGTCTCGACTAGCTAGATAGCTTGCCCATAAGTTTCACTAATTGATTTGTGTTATTAATAATTAGTATTACTATTTTGTCATGTTTTGGTGTCTTAGTGTTGATTGCGTGTCCTTAGGAAACCAACAAGAAGGAGGAGCACAAGGAATAGAGGAGACCTAACTCTTTGGTTTGAACAAGGTTCGTATTATTCATTTTAAGCCTCCATTTGTGATTGTGTGTTATTGGGTAGAATTACATTGAAATTATCATATGACTCAATATTGCTTAATTTTTTAATTGTGACGATAATTGACGAATTGGTGATGTTTGATGTGCTTTGGTGATAGATGATGGTATTTCATGCTTATTGTTTAAAATTGATGATGATTGATACAAGTTGATGTTAATTTATGCTTTTGACCATAAATTTTGACCATAAATTAATATGTTAAGAATAGCATGGTTGAATCAATATGTTGCTGGAGGTTATTGATGAAAACTGGCATATATGTTGGTATTAATATTGGTAACATTATGGTTTAGTAATGATATCATGCCATTGTATTGAATTACAATTGTTGGCCTTTATTAAATGGAAATTCACATGTTGGTCTCATTGTGCTACTGAATAAATTGACCTAATAACTATTCGATAAAACAAGTCTAACGCCCTTAGAATTGCTTTATAAGATAGGAGATATGGCATGTCTCGGGATAGAAGTATTTCAGCATGAAGGTATCGTGCTTTCGGCGCAGAGCCATATAGGGATTTCAGTTTATATTGTATTGAGATTGTGGTCCATATTTGAACTTAGGTTCATATTATGACAAGGATCTATATTGAATCTAGAATTCTATTCCACAATATGTTTAGAGCTGTGGTAAAGAAAACTTGATTAATGGCAATGATGTTGATAATTAGTGTAATGGTAATAAAATTGATTGTGTGTATGTTTGTCTTCTTTATTGATGTTATGGAAAAAATATAGGGACGTTAGATAATAGGAATCAACTTAATGATGCTTACGGGTTTAACTTGGACATTGATGATAGCTTGTAGGAATTCTTGGTGAACGTAGTTGTGTTGATAAACTTGGATTTGGTGTAAAATGTTAATATTGTGTTCATTACATGCTTTGGATGTGTTGGATTTAGTTTAAGGGTAATTGCGTAAGTGAATGATAGATAATGTAAGTCGTAAGGTGTCAAAAACCTAAAATTTGCCATATTGCTATATTATTGGAACTGGTTTACCAAGTAGGTCTTTTATTCAGTGTCATAAGCCTAATTGGGTGGGCCAATGCCAAACAAATTACATGAATGTGTTGTTTGATAACCATGGATGACATAATTAAAATATTGTCACATTCCAATATTTTTTTACTTGTGTTTCATAACTGAGCAAAATGCTTAGGTGGACAACCTAGAAGCTCTCGAGTAACATTCTAAAAAGAAAGGGTTTAGCAAAGAGTGAATGGTCTGCTCGTCGCAGTCCACTTGTCGCCATGTAGTTTAGAGAGTCACACTTTGTTCTAGTGTTTAGGCGATAAGCGAATTGTTCGCTTGTAAGGTCCATTTGTCCCATTCATCATTAGAGAGTACCAATCATCAACATCAACCAGTGTCTTAGAAGGAATTGAATGGTTCAATTGTTGCAATCAGTTTGTCGCAATCCACTTATCGCTAAGAAAGACAGAGAATAATAATATTGTCCAAAAATTAAGGTCTTAGCGACAATCAAATGGTCTGCTTGTTGCAATATACTTGTTGTGCACACCCAGTTTGACCAAATGTTGACTTTTCCATTCAGCTTGGACTTTAGTTAACTTTTTGACTTTTATTCCAAATGTATTTGTTAATCCCCGTAATTGAGTCTAATTACCATAATACCCTAAGGGATTAATTGTGATGAACATAATTTGGTTACCTCAAATCATTAGAGTTATTACAGCCCACTCATATGAGGGTTACCTCTAAAGA